>JAPSGF010000121.1:527496-548929 GCA_035772895.1 Perdix hodgsoniae | reverse complement strand
GGAGAGGAGAGGAGAGGAGAGGAGAGGAGAGGAGAGAGGAAGATTATTTCACTTTCTGGAATCCACCCTTTATGTTTAAAGTCCAAGCTCATTATTCGTGCAGAATCTTAGCATATTATTTCCTCATCTTTTGAATAACATGTTGTACCTGAAAACCTATTAGATCTTTTGGCCTTCTATTGTTAATAAGCTTACATAAAAGATATATTATATTGCCTGGTTACATAGCTGACTCTGAGAACCAGCTACTGGCAGAAGAGAATTCTTTCAGAGTTTTTATTCCTATTGTCTCTAACTGCTCTACAAAAGTCATGGGAAAATCTTACAGCAAATTCTGATCTTAATCTTCTCTGCCTAATTGTAATGCCAGTACTCAAAGAGATGTGATATCTGTTTTTCCACAGCTGACAAAAAGTTAAATAGTAACATAAGAGAAAAGGCTATTAATCTATCTAAATCACAGAACATGCAGAATCATAGAAATGGTGGGTTTGGAAGGGATGTCTGGAGACCATCTAGTATAACATCTCCTGCTGAAGTTTCTCTAAGCTAGGTTACACAAGGAAAGCATCTAGGATAATTTTTTATTTAGATATTCACAACCTCTATGGTTAGCATAGCCCAGTGCTTTGCCATCTACAAAATAAAGAAGGTTTACCTCATACTCATATGGAACATCCTGTGTTCCAGTTTGTACTCCTTGCCCCTTGGTCTATTACTACGTGCAACTGAAAAGAACTTGGTACCATCTACTTGGTTCCTGCCCTTTTGATACTTACAAGAATTGATTAAATTCCATCTCAGTTTTCTTTTTTCCAGTCTAAATAATTCCAGGTCTCAGCCTTTCCTCATGTGGGAGATGTTCTAGGTCTTTTTTCATCTTTGTGGCAGTACACTTGACTCCTTCTACAAGATCCCTGTCTTTTTTGATCCACAGAGCTCAGAACTGGACACAGGTTTCAAAATGTGGTCTCATCAGGGCAGGATAGAAAAAGAGGATCACCACCATTCATCCAGGTCTTGATGAAGATGTTGAACAAGACTGGATCCAGTACAGATCCCCGGGGAATGCCACTAGCTACAGGCCTTTGAGTAGACTCTGTGGCACTGATCACAACCCTTTAATCTTTACCAGTAAGCTAGTTCTTAGTCCACCTTACTGTTCATCTGTCTATCCCAAACTTTCTAATCTTATCTATAGGATGTTGTGGAAAAGAGTGTCAAAAGCTCTGCTGACTTTCCCTTGGTGAATCTATATTGGCAACTCCTGTTAAACTTTTTCTCTTCCAATTGCTTGGAGATGTCATCTAGAATAAGCTGCTCCATTTCTTTACAAAGGAGGAAAAGGTGATGGTGAAACTGACTGGCCTGTAGTTTCCTGGTTCCCCCTTCTTACCATTTTAAAAAAACTGGAGTGATTTTGGCTTTTTTTCCAGTCTTCAGGTATGGCTGCTGTTCTCCATAACCTTCAACAGATTATAGACAGTGTCCTGGCAATTATTTCTGTTAGCTCCCTCTGCACTTGTGGATGCATCCCATCGGAGCCTCTGGCTTTGTGTGCATCAAGTTTAACAAAGCATCTCTGATAAGATCCTCTGTGACAAAGGGGAAGTTGTCTTTTCTCCAGACTCTTTTTCTTAGCTCCAGGGTCTGGGATTCTCAAGGGTCAGTTCTTCTCTTACCTTTCAATACTCTATCCTATAGGGTATCTCCAAGTAAGTCCTTGAAGTCAAAGTTGGGTCTCGAAGTCGAGGATTTCAATCCTATTTAATGTCCTGTTTCTTCTGTGTAACACCCTGAATTCCATCACCTCATAGTGGATGCATACCCACTTTTCCTTTTTTTTTTTTTTTTTAGTAAGAACAAGTTCCAACAACACATTCTACTCCTTGGCTCTTCCATCATCTACATCAGAAAGTTATCACATACTGCAGGAAATGGCACACAGTGTGTACCTGGCAGTGCTGATTTTCAAGCAAATATCAGAGTGGTTAAAGTCCTCCATGAGAATCAACATCTGTGATCATGAAGTTACTTCCAGCTGTTTGTAGAAGGCCACATCAACCCCCTCCTCACCTTACTACAAGGTGACTTGTAGTAAACACCTACAGTTATGTCACTCATATTAGCCACTCATTCATCACTTATTCACTGTTGGAGCTCTATATATTCAAGTTGCTCTCTCACATAAAGAGCAACCATCTCCAGAGCTTTACCTCACTGGCTTGTCTTTCCTAAAAACTGCATAGCCATCCACGACAGCATTCCAGTCATGAGAGCTGTCCCATCATATCAACATATCAACTGTGATCACAATGAGATTGTGGCCCTGTGACAACACACAGATTTCTATTCTTCCTTTTCCTTCTCCATGCTGCATAGACTGGTATACAGGCACTTCAGAAAAGGACAGGGAGGAGAGGATGCTTCTATCCCTAGAAGAATGTGAATGGATCCCCGTAGCTATAAACATCCATGAGGTGTTTGGCCTTCTGACTTATGTTACATGAGGCAGCTAAGGAGTATTTGTCAGGGTTTTGGTTGTCTTGGCTTCTTCCCCTACGTGTTGCAACTGCTTGAACACTGCTCTTTTGGATCCTGTCCACAAATCCTTTGGTTTAAAGCACATTTCAGTAGGCTAGCCAGTTGTTGCCCAAGATTGCTATGTTTCTTCCAGACAGGAGTATCATCAAAGAGGCAGTCCTAAAGAAAGTCAATTATAACTGTGTTCCCCTATGCTCATGAAGTAATACTGGTTTTCGAAGAATGTACTGAGGTTATATCTTTATGATACTATGAATAATTCCATTCCAGGAAAAGAAAACCTTTTCCATACAATCATTCCCAATCAGATATCAATTCAGCATAGGACAACAGTGAATATGATGTACTTTTTCATATAATTTCTGAACTAACATTTGATCAGACTCTGATCAAGATACTTTCTCCCTTATTCCAACACCTACTTGCTTACAGAAAAATTATTGAGGAAGCAATGACAAAAATGAGTACCATTGCTCAGACTCATTGAAGAATAAGTCTTGAATTTTAAGATGGAGTGTCTGGATTGATCATTTTTTATTCTTGACAATTGTGCTGTACACATCTATTCTCTCCTATAACTGTCCACTCCAGTGTATGATTCACATGCCACTTTATAGAGCTCTCAAAGTTTGTTATGAATTCTCAGATTTTACCACAGTTTTCTTCATAAAATCACCCACTGCCATCACTTTTCTGTCCATTCCTAACTTTTTAGATGATGATGATGATGATGATGATGATGATGATTATTATTATTATTATTATATGTTTTTTTTTATTTTTATTTTTACAGCACATCCTAGTCTTCCAAGTTGGTTTAGCATTTAAAGACCATTCTATTTTCAAATTTTTATTTTATTTTATTTCATAAATCTCTAAGCATCAATGATTCAATTTTTGATGAGTGTCTCTGTTTACTGAATTTTCTTTTACCACTGTCTCTTGTTTTTATTTCTTTTAAAGAATTTCCACTGTATCAAAACCTTCTCCTTATAGAAAAGGGAGATATCTCAGATTCCTGAGGTAGCACCATTCTCTTGTTACAAGGTACAGTGCTCTAAAAAGAAGATTATCTAAGTTAATAATTATCCAGTGTTCCAGATCAGAGAAAGATTAGTATCACTCTTGGGAACAGATGTCTGTCTGCCCAAAGATGATCAGTGATTCAACACTTTCATAAAATGTACTTTGATTCATACGTCATCCTGAAAACATTATTTTCATTGTCATAATGAGTAATTAAAATAAACAAGAATGGGATAAAAAAGCCAGGAATGATAGAAACCATGAACAGGATATCCTCCACAGCTATGTTACCAAGCTCTGTTTTAATCCCAAATAGTCTTTGCTGGAAGCTACTAGTTCTCAGTACCTGCTTATGTACATACATGTGTATATATATATGTGAATATATATAAAGATAGTCACACTCAGAAAATTCCCATTGTGGCAGCTAGCTATATCGTTTCCTTATGCACTTCTCTCCCTTCCTTGCCCGTGCCGAATAACTCCTGCTGGGGAGATGCACCAGCCAGGTCTCTTGATGTGTCCTGCCCCAGAGATGGCAGCCAGATGGCCTGACATCTGCAGCAAGAAGAGCTGGCAGGTCGCCCTGAAATCTCCCACTCAAGGGAGCTGTTGTTATGTACCAAAGTCCTTATCCCTAGAAAGACTTCTGTGAATAAAATATATAATACATAGTAAAATACAATAAATCCTAAAGAAAAGGAAAGCAAAGAGTATTTTGAGGCAGTTTACCACAGCCTTAAAAGTGACTTTTCCCCGTGGGTGAGATTTGCTGTGGAAGTTCACCAAGTCTGTCAGCATTCAGTACTCAAACATAATACATTCCACAGAGCACACCATGAATTGGAATTTTTATTAGCATCCATTAGAGAAGGCTGTGATATACAGAAATGATAAAACAAAATTTGATCAAGCAAAATACAAAGAATTATACTTCAAATATAATATACTTCTTTGTATACATATAAGTAAATGTTGATATTGGCATATGTACTTTGGGAATTTTATTGAAAATTCATTCATAAAATCATAGAAAAAAAAATCAGATAATCATTAAGATAGGAAAAGATCTCTAAAAAAATCTCTAGTCCAATCATCATTTAAACACCACCATGCATACTAAACTATGTCCCTAAGGTTCTCAGTACTACTCAAACTGAGGCCCTATGAACACAGTGTAAGTTGGAGACACAGAGGGATTGACACAGTACTGAGAATCAGTGAAAAGGAAAGGCTTAACAATGTTACTAATATAAAACATCTCTTAAAATTGCATTTTACCCCTCAAGTCATAAATAATGTTACTGCTTGAAGGACTACCCATGCAGGATTTGAAATGTGGTATTCCCTAATTCATTTATGCCCACGTCTTTTAGTATCTCCATTGAGTCAGTGGATGTGAGACCTTTCACATATAACAATCTCCAGGAACATTTCCTTTCCAGAACTATAAAGAAGTTTTTCAGGATTTTTTTTTTTTTTTTTTAATGCTTTCTGACAAATTGCCTTTTTTTAAGTAACAGAATTTGAAGTAAGAGTGAGAAGATTTAGGCATTAAAATAATGGCAAGAGAGGATAGAAAGAGAGAGAGTACATGTGAAACAGAAAAGAACATATTTTAATATCAGTATGAAGTGACTGTATCTCAAGCCTTCGGGGAGGGTTGTACACCCACGTATATACATGCAAAGCTGAAATCTGAAGTCTTAAAGATATCTTAAATTATATATTTAGATCAAAATACTCTCAATCTAGAGTTCCCAAAAGGTGAAAAACAAGCTCAAGATTAATTCTGTTACAAAACACCTGTTTCTCCTTTTGCTAAATTCAAAACTAAAAAGTAAGCAGTATCTGATGAAATATGTATCAGCAACATAAACCACTCAAAACATCTACAGGTAAAATGCACTGCATGCATATTTGCCTCCTTTTATTTGTCCAAAGTAATATTCACAAGCTCATCAGTGTTTTCTCTCATACAATGCTAGGCATCTAGCTATTTTATATAGTTAGTGGTAACATTGCTTGCCCAGAAGGCAGTGACAGACAGAGAGCAAAGAAATGACTTACACAGTTGTTATGTTTTCCCAGCTATCAATCAAATTCCCTCTGACATTGTTTCATTTATGGATTATTGCAAAAACACTGAAACAATGTGCAATGATAATGTTGTAAAGCTACAGAAATGAAATTGGTAGGAGTAACCCATTTCTCACTGTGTTCCCAAGCACCTCTCCACTCTGAATCCCCAGCATTGTTTAAACTTCAGTTCTATATAAGAAAGCTAATCAAATGACACTCAGGAAAATTGACTTAGGTTTTCAATCTGGTTTCAGATCTCTATTGTACTTATTTCAAATAGCATTTGTTATTCCCTGCATATTCTTAGGAACATGTCCTGTCAAGAAATGCCATGCAACTTCAAACCATGTTCTTTTTTCCTACCTCTATAACTTTTTGTGTATTCCCTTTTTACATTTTATTACAGTATAACATCTGAAAATGAAATAAAGATTATAGGCAACGCTTCAGGACCTGTAGTTCTCTGGCTTGCCCTGAATATCAAATCTTGTTGATAGAAGCTTTCTTCTATACCACTGTAAATTGCCAAAATCTCCCCACTGACCATCACTGTAATTATTTCTGTTTGGAAGTGAAAGATTTGATCAGCAGAGTGATTTTTCTTTTCTTTATATTCTCCCCTCCCTTTCTTGTCTACCTTTTCCCCTGTACACTTGGTCTGTGCATTTCCTCTTGATGGGGGATTTGAAGATTAAATCTGTATTTATTTACTGTAGTTATCTCTAGAAGTAAAAGAAAACAATAGACAATAGGGAAAAAAAATAAAGAGAGAAAATGTGAAAGAGAGAGGGTAAGATGGATGGGGAAATAAACTGTATGTCATCTAACATACAGTTAACAGGGATTTAGTCTCCTTATACTATGAAATATATACATATATGAAATGCAGGATTACCTACCCCATTTATATCAAGCATCTGGGGGCTTCGGTAGGACATCTAGAGAATTAAAATGCATTCTAACCGTGTATCCACAACCACTGATTGAAAAAGTATATCCATATCTGAAGAACAGATAAAATTCATTGGCAATATAAGGCAAGTGTGAGAAGTAAATTACATTTCAAATCCAAATAAATCCAAAAAGACAAGATCAGTAAAGTCAACTTCAAGACATGAAGTAGAATTCACATGGAAGGTACACAAAAAGAAGATTCAAAGGTTTTTGTGTAGGAAGTAGCTTCAGCTCCAAGGTCAACAACACAGTGGCACTAAATGAGAGTAATTTGTTTGTGTCATAGGAAAGGGACAGGAAGAAAACTGAGTTTGCTATTGTTTTATTTTCCTTTAGACATTAGACTGAGACTCAGGTGCTGTGCAACCTCCATTTCTAAGACTCTTATTGATTTTTTTAAGAGGGAGAGAAAGGCTGACATATGCCAGGACCTTGATTTTCTCTGGAGTAGATGGAACAATGATACTTGTTTTTCATCATCATTTCTTTAGGGGACATCTACCTCAGCAATGAGGTACATCATAAGAAGCAAATAAACACCACTTGAATTTCATCCATGTGAAAGGAATTATCCTATGTGGAGAAGAAATTTGGAATATTAAATCCAATGTAACAAAGACAAAAGAACATTCAGCTAGTGGACTAACTAGAATAGTTAGAACACCATGCTGCTGGATCTACCTGGCTCCTGAATTTAGAATTGTCTACTGTCTTGATAGATCCTTTCAGGTGTTTCTATTTCACTGTGTTGCTTAGAGATCTGTCAAATTTAATAACCATTTGGAAAAGTATAGTGAGGGAGTTGCTGTTTACAGGGTTGGTGTATATATATGTTATTTTGCTTGGTAGTGGATTTTCTAATCTATATGTATATTGCTTAAATTGAGCTGCTGAAGTGTTAGATATGTCTATTGTTGTTGTGGATTTTATTTTTTTTTTAAATAGAAATGCACTAGATTATTTCTTACAAACTGGAGCAGTCTGTGGTTCACGAAGAATGGGATTTTTTACTGATATATATATATATCTGTCTGTTTACCTATCCATTTCTCTTGAAATAATATTGATTTTTTCTTTATTCAATTAAATATCAAATTACAAGTAATTTAAAAGAAATCAAACAAAATAATTGGAACAGTTGGATCATTTATTTCTTCCAGGTATTTCAAAAAAAATGGGTAAATATTTATAACTTTATATAGTATCAATTCATTTGTGAAACATTTCTTCATTATATGATGAGGTAGCTCATGTGCATAATATGCACATATACATTTTAGATAACTACACTTAAGTGAGGATTTATAATACACATACTAGAAAGAAATGTGACTTCTTCAATGTAGGAAAAAAAAAAAATCAAGAATATTCTTATACAGATGTAACCTTATTACATAAGTTATAAGTCTGTACTTATAACTTCCCAGTACAAACAGGGAAGAATATATCTTTTAAATCTGAAGAGGATTATCATCCTATTTTTTTATTTTATTTTATTTTTTTAAGTATTGTTAGTTAAAAAGAATCTCTAACATGATCTGACCATAATGTTTTATGTATTCATGTTAAAGTAGAAACACTTTACATATGGTCAAGAAGAGGGAATCATGAATCTCTATTTACTGTGCATTGAGATATCAGTATTTCTATAGGAAACTCTATTAAATACAACTCAATACAGGAGTTCCTGTAGAAACAGTGACTCTGTCCTGGAAAAATGAAGCATTAAAGTTATTTGTTAAGCAGTTAACCTATACTATCATTCCAGCTGTTTATGGGAATAAATAAATAAGTAAGTAAGTAAGTAAGTAAGTAAATAAATAAATAAATAAATAAATAAATAAATAAATAGAGTGTTGCAGGGCAGATGGTATAAATACTGTGCTTAATAAATCTATCAATTTTTAAAGTGAACCTTTGATATTTCTTCTATAGTTATGGACTTCCATGATTTTAAAATACATCATAGTAGTTTAATCTGAGATCTATTTCTTCAAATTAATTTAAATGATGACACAACAGACACCTTAAAAAATTCACTAAATTCATCATGTTCAACATTTCCTTCCTCAAGAATTCAGATATGTTTGTGACCAAGACATGCTGTTTGCTCTTGTTTGTCTGTTTGTTGTTTTCCTTGATTGCAACAAATAGGTTATTTGTTCCAGGATTTCACTCTGAAACTGATATTGAATTCAAAATATCCTTTTTTGAAAATGAAACGTTTGTCTTTCCCACTCTTCATTACCACTCACAACACTGAATACTACGAAGACCAGGCTGAATGGGGTTTAAAGTAACCTGATCCAGAGGAAGTATCCCTGTCTATAAAAGGGAGCTTGGAACAGAATGATCATAAATGTCCCTTCCAACCCAAAGCATTCCATGATTTTATGTTTCTACATCAGAAAGCTCATTATGGATCCTGCTGTGAAACGCCACCAACATAAGAAAAGAATATATAGTGCCACAGGAATATGTGTATAAATAAAGATATGTAGAGATAAGTTAGTATCCTCCCATTTTCACTGCTTTAGAATAAGTAAATGCCCATCTATTATTATTATTGTTGTTGTTGTTGTTGTTATTTTAAATTCTCCTGAGAGCAGAATCCCGATTTCCAAAAAAATTATCTGAAGAATTATGAAAACCAGAATGGAAAATGACCCTTCTTTAGAATTGTAGTAATCAACCTATTTTTTTTTACAAAAAGGTCAGAATCCTTCCTGGATTTACTTTAGCAATAGCAAACTTCATGAACATTTGTAGCAAGATTTATGTATTGTTCTTATTTTTGTGTTTTTTCTGTTTGTACTGACAGAACAGTAATCTGTTTTTCTAAGGGGCTGGTTTACATTTGGATCAACTCGAAAAGAATCATGGGGATTCTGTGATAGCATGACTGAAGTTGAAGAGAATAAGAGAAAGTTTGTCATAGCTTCAGTTCATCAGTAACACAAATACAGATCAGCTTAGACTAGCTTTGACATTTCTTCTCATTTTCATTTTCTTCTTTCCTGTATTTAAGAGCAGTAAAGAGTTTAAGAGTATTGATGTGGCTAATTTTATCTCTTGCTGAAGTTTCTACTTTCCTTCACATTAAGATAACTTGTTCTTTTAATTTTGTTACTTTAAAGAAATACTACCCGTCTATTACTTTTCCTTCATGACATCTTGTTGACCAATTCTCCAAATTTATTGAAATTTACCTTTCTGAAGACTTATTTATGATTTTTTTTTCTTCAATTCCATTTTCTTGAATATCATGACCTCTCATTTTGTGTTGTAATTCATCTCCTAGATTGCTGATTGATTCTTTCTTTAGTACAAAAAGGTCCACTGAAGAGCAACTGCATTGAAATGAATTACTCTCACCATGCCTGGGTGATGGTGGAAGCTTCATTCCTTCCGCAAATGCTGGTTTTTAAGTTTGTTAAAAGCTGGTTTAAGTGTGTCTCCTTTTTGAGAGCCTATTATTAGGAAGAAAAAAAAAAAAAAATTGAGTCTAAACTTTTTGTTGTTAAATTGTTCTTTATTTGCATATGTATAGCTGAACTAACTATCCAAGACTTCTTTTATATTTAGAAGGATACATCCAGATCAAAACACTTCTTGAGAGAATACTGGTCTTTCTTGTGGCACCTATTTCTATATTGGACTCAAACCAAGATTGGACAATTCAAATATCTACTTTTTAGATGTCTATGAATGAATTAAGTAAACCCTATTCAGATTGAAATTACGAATTTTAAAACATTCGCAAAATCAGTTCAAAATATTAAATCTCAATTTATTCTTTTATGGATTTTACTGGAAACTGATTTAATAAACAATAAAAATATTATTTTAAATCCTACTTTAAGGAGCAAATATAAAGAAGCTGCAGGTTAAGCAAATTTCCTTCTTAAACACAAAATCATTGAATGATCACTGAAGAGACTTAAATGATCATCCAGTTCCAACTCCTTTGTTGTGGGCAGGATTTCCACCCCTAGATTAAGGTGCCCATGGCCCCATACAAACTGGCCTTGAATGCCTTCAAACATGGAGCATTCAGAACTTCTTTGGGCAACCTGTTCTGTAACCTCAACACAGTCTGAGTAAAGAATTTCTTCCTGAAATCAATCTTAAAATTTCCCTTATTTTAGTCTCAAGTTATTCCCCCTTCTCCCCTCATTATTAGACTGTGTAAAAAGTCAGTCTCCCTCTTGCTTGTAAGCACTGTTCAGGTACTGGAAAGCCACAACAAGATCACTTAGGAGCTTTCTCTTCTCCAACCTGAACAAGCCTAACTCCCTCAATCTTTCTACATAGGAAAGGTGCTCCAAATTTTTTGTTATCTTTGTGCCCCCCCTCTGGACCCCCTCCAACATCTCCACATCTTTCTTGTGCTGGAAGCCCTAGAACTTGATGTAGTGCTCCAGGAAGAGTTTTCCAAGGGGACAGTAGAGGGAAATGATCGTCTCCCTTGCCCTGCTAGCAATCCCTCTTTTAATGCAGCCCAGGATACTGGGGCCTCCAGGATGCAAGAACAATCTGCTGGCTCATGGTGAGCTTTTTTCCACCAGTTCCTCCAAGTCTTTCTCTTTCTCAATGAGGTCTTCTCCCAGTCTATGCAAGCATCTGGGATTGCTCTGACCCAAGTCCAACACCTTACACTTGGTCTTGTTGAACTTCACTAAGTTCTCATGGGCTCACTTTTAAAGCTTCTTCATGTTCCTGTGGATGGCATCCCTTCCTTTTCATTATATAAACTGAATTATTTAACTTGGTATCATCAGCAAACTTGCTGAAGGTACACTCAGTCCCAGTGTTCAGGCTTTTGATAAATATGTTGAAGAGCACTGTTCCCAAGACTGACCCCTGGGAGACAACCTGTTGATCACAGCCCTATGATTGTAACCATGCAACCAATTCTTTATTCACCGAATCTTCCAGCCTTCAAATCCACATTTATCCAACTTACAGATAAGGATATGGTGCAAGACCACATAAAAGACCCAGGTAGTTGACATCAGTTGCCTGGAAAGTGTATTTTGAAAGTGTGTTCCCTCAGGTGATCTAAAGTATAATGATAATCTTCCTCAATCCATCAAAAATATGATGCTGAAATGACACTTAAGTGATGCATTTCAAATGTAATTTAATATAAAATCTGCAGTAATTTCTCTCCATTTTATATCATTAAAATACAATTAGTATACAGTGGTAACTGATTAATCCATGGAAATAAACTTTTTTCCCCTGTTGCCTCTTCCTTTTTTTCTAAGACAGACAATCAAAACTTAATTCTCTTCACACTTAATTTCTTTCTTTGATGTTACTTAAAAGTTATGTTCACTTACTAGAACACATAGTTCACTTTGTCTTTCAACATTGTTTTTAGAAAGCCAGTACATTTTTTTGTCAGCATTCTGTACCCAGCATGTCTGTAAAAGACTACATTTTCAGTGGTTACTGTAAAATCACAGTACTGCTATTGTCCATCATGTATGTGAAATCTCTAAAGGACAGGAACTTCAATCAGATATCAGTCAACTCAAATGAAATAACAGAATTTTATACCTACTGAGAACTTTCATGCTCATCTTTTCGTTGAGAAAGGAGTCAGTCAATTAGAAATATTCCAGTTAGCAAAAACATAAGCTTTTTTTGTTTTTGTTTTTGTTTTAAGGAAATCAAGACAAAGCATAGAATAAGGTATTTTTAAACAGCCCATACTGAACCTGAAATCTGTCATTTAAAAATTGAAACTTCAGAGCCCTTTCTAAACTCTGAGTGTCCGGATTTTTTTTTTTTGGCAAAATATGTAACTTCTGATTCTCAATTTACCTTTCTGCAGTCTAGGCATAAAGCTTTGTCTCAAATCTCTTTTCAAGGCTTAATTAGTGAATGCCTGTTTTACAGCTAAGTGAGAACCTCACATAAAAGGTTCTATAGAACTGTGAAGTATGATTTCTCAGGAAAACTGATTTTCTTTTCTGTCAGGAAAAAAAAAACCAAAAAAAACAACAACAACCAAGACTTTGTACAGACTTAATTGGGTTTTTTAAATTTATAAAGAGGATTAAGAAAGCTGAGACTATCTAAGTCTCCCTACTGGTAAATAAAAAGGAAAAGAAATAAAGACTAAAAGCAAAGAGAGGATTTATAATAAATAAATAAATATATCCACAGGCTGATACAAAAGTAACAGTTGAAACAAGAAAATAAAGTGCCAGATTTCCTGAAGTATGGAGTAGTGGACAGATAGAGAAAAAAATATATATATTATTTATTTATTTCTAAAACAAGGTTATGCAATGAGAAATGCATTTTAATCACTTATTCCTACTCATTTTCATAATTAACACATTTATAGGATATTCTAAGAAGATCAGTGAAGTCAGAACTAGTGTCTCTATGGTGTTAGCTATTTAATACTCTATGTAAATACTGGGGAACCATTCTGCATTATCCAAAGGAGAAGAGTAGATCTTTTATTTTAAATCAATTGGAGAAGGCTATAATGGCAGTCAGTATCAGAAGATTAAAACTAAATCCTTTAGAGATGGAAATCGACAAAACTCTATCCAAAATAGCTTCATTGTGCAGTTATGCCAATTGACGCCAGACGAGAAATGGTCTCCAAATACCACTGCAACTTTGTTCTTGACATTAGGATGGCCAAAAGAGTAAGCCTTCTTATGGACTTTCAAGGATACAATGCTTTCAGCCAAATTGCTAATACTCTTTTACAACATCTTCTCATCTTTTTTTTTGTTTTGTTTTTTTTTCCTGTTACCATCTGAAAACCAAAAGCATGACAGCAGGCGCTAAAAGATTGAAGCCAAAATGAATTGATGTGTTATGAACACATCAGTTCTGTTGTATAATAATTCAGGGCATTTTAATTTTCTAGCTCACAGAGTTTTGAGAGTTGGTTGGGAAAATAATCCACATTTTTCATTGTATTTTTTAAATGTTAAGCTACTTTGTCCTCATTTGTTCAGTTAGATATATTCTTAGACAAATCTCCTGAGAATATGGGCATATTTTATTTTGATTCATCCCCGTGGGTTTGCTTGTATCCCTTTATATATATTACACTCAGATTTTAGAAAAATGTAAAAAAATATGTGATAGTAAGTTCATCCAACACCCGTGAAAATTGGTATCTATGTAATGAAGAGAGATTACCTTTTAAACATGGAAAAATCTATACAGTCTTAGCCACTGACCAAAACCACTCTGCATAGCTATCAAAGAATTCACACAGGAATTAATTTCTTTTACCACAGTCAGTTATATTTTCTAATTTTACCAGCTTCAGAAACTTTGTTTAAAGCATGAAAAAGAAAACATAATTCACTACTAAAAATTCAACAGCTTACTGGCATGAGAACATCAAGGGCTAAACAACAAGGAAAATTCCCTAGTGTAAACGAGAGTGTATGCCCCAGGAAGGACCATACCAGGCAAAGAGTATTCTTGGAAATAGAGGGATTAAGTAATTTAATTTATTCTAAAATTAAAGCTCCTAGAGTCATGGATTTTTTAACTACCTGTGATTTCAATAAACTAAATTTCAGAACTCAGGAAGTTAATTCTGGTCTTGTTTCCTTTTTAGAACTGATTTTGAATCCTGCATAGGTGCAATGATGCCTTTGAGCATGTTAAGAGTTAGTAAGAGAAAATTTACATAGTTTTAGACTAATGGATTAACTTTCAATGTGTTTCATGAACATGGATACATTTTACATAGATAAACTGGAGAGGTAAAGTCCTACAGCATATTCCTAATATTTTTGTTATGAAAACATGAATTAGGAAATGTTTTCCTTTCTCTTTCTGTTGTCCTAAGAAGAATGAGAATTTATACAGAACAATGCTGTATTCACACAAAATTATGATGGCTTAATGAGTCTTTTCATCTCTGTTCCCTATTTTTGTGTGCATTTTACTTAATGCACATAAAGTAGCAAACTGAAAGGCAGAGGCATGAACAGCTGTATCAATGAATCTCATATGATGAAACAGATTTGTGACCTTGTTGTCAATTTTTGCTTATATTCCATCAACAATTTTCTTTATTGAAAATCTGCAGCTTGTGTGAGAAAAATTCTTATGTGCATATGATTTTCAGAATGATCATCTTTTGAAGAAGATTCTAAGCATTGTCCACCTTGTACATGTCTTGGGAGCATCATGACAGAGATTTTAATAAACAGTTCAGTGCATTTAGTTATTAAATTCATCTGTGTCCAAAACCTGAAGGTTAAAATATACCAGTTGGTGGCAGAAAGGAAACACAGGAGGAAGAGTGGAACATAGCAAAAACAAAAGCAGAAACAACAACAGATAAAAAATAAATAAGAAATAAATTTGTAAAAAAAAAACAAACACAAAAAAACAAGCAAACAACAAACAATGGTTTGCACACATGCACACATACATCCATATATATGTATATTAATACAAATAAGGTTTTTCACATTTTTGCTTTTACACAAGATTTTTTTTTTCTTAGGGAACTCAAACCTCTAATTAAATAAAGTACTCTGTACCCACAGTACAACCAAATGATCTTTGTAATATCACTTTTCCAATTTAATTTAAATAGCATGCTAAAGTAAACAGAGCTGAAAATAAGTTGCTAACGGTACTCTTGGAGGGTGTAAAAAAAAAAAAATAGGGGGGAACACACTGCAGTAAATTCATAAGATTGAGAAACGGCCTCCATTACTTCTTGTATATAAAGAATAAAGAGAAACTGAAATGTAAAATGATTTAAAAATATCCCCTTTTATAAAGAAGCATTTAAAAGGTATGCAGTATCATGTGCGGAACTCAAATTCTAAACACAGTGAAGCTGCCTTGCCTTCCTTCAAGAGCTTGTCAGGTCTGAGAATGTAAGAGGCCCAACATTACCTAAAGGCATTTTAACCTCCCTCATTTTTTATTTCTATAGTCAAGGTGTATTGACCCAAAATTCACTGAAGCTAGTATAAATCTTCTTATTTACAGGGAGAAAATAGGGAAAAGAGGCTTTCAACTCAGCTGACATTTATGATGCTTGAGAGCATGCAACATACCAAGAGAGTAATGAGGTGGTGGAACAAGCTGCCCTGAGAAGTTGTGGGTGCCCTGTCCCTAGAGGTGTTCAAGGACAAATTGAAGCAGCCTGGTCTAGTATCAGCAGGTTGGCAGCCCTGCCTGTGATGAGAGATTGGAACTTGATAATCCTTGAGGTCTCTTCCAACCCAAGCCTATAATTCTGTGATTCTGTGATATGATTCTATTATCTTGTGGCTGATACTCGACACCAAGCCATGTGAGCCTGATGTGTCCCCAAACTGCAACCCCGCCTCCACACACCATCATTTCATGGCTGAGAAATCCTCTTTGATTCTTAGCAGCCACCAAAGTCTGGTGAAGGTTCACTCCACACCTTCTTTACAGAGCAACTCTTGAGGAACTCTTGTAGCTAGCTATGTTTTTGTGAGGAATAAATTATATACAGAGTCTACTGACAGTATTCACTGAAGTATGCCTGCTATTGAACACTCAGTGATGTACTTAATATGGCTGTGAACACTGTCATTATTTAGTATGCCCAAATGGAGTAGCATGGTTGAGGAATTATTCTCAGCTTTGCTAGGGGCATTATGCAGAGAGCAGAATCAGCAGAAAAATCATCCACATTCTGCACTGCCTCTGCATGGCTCCATCAGATGCAGCTCTACAAAGGATTGTAAATTGCAGCCCATAAGGTGAATGACGGGAAAATTCAGAGTGCATTTTATATGAGAATTGATAGTATTCCACTGTCCTGCGAAACATTAGATGAAGCACAGATTAGATGAAGCAGACATAGGAAACCTAGGAAGAAAATTGTTCTGATGAACTCCAGTGTTGTGTAAAATCTGACCAAACAGGACCCTGAGGAAAAGGGAAAGAGTGGTTAAATATATCTATTGGATCTAGAGAGAGAGACTGTGATAAAGCTTCAATTATTAACATTCTGACAGTCTCCCCCTTTTACTCCCACCAGAAAAGCCTTTTTGACTATGCTGCAAACAAGACTTTCATCTCCAAATACATGTTGAATATGAAAAGGCAGGTAAATGCTTCTATTTGAGGGTTTCTCAGATGAGAAGTAGGTAAATTTCACATATTTAAATTTAACACAGAAGAACCTCTGAGGATTTTTCTACATTTCTAGAGGAGATAATAAATGACCGAATCTCCTCATTGTGCCTTGACTTATTCAGGAGCAAAAATGTACTCTTTAAGATTTTTTAGAAGCTTGACTTTTAGCACAAGCTGAATTTTGTGGAGTATTTCTCTCGAGGTCATACTAGAACTCCAAGCAAGCTTCCCATTTTCCCTTCCTCATGCTCATGCCAGGCATGGGCTCTTTTAAACTGGGAGATATGACAGAGGCCATTATGTAGCCAATATGCTGACTCTCTTTGCCTTCTGAAACCCCGTTTTGTGCATAGCAGGAAGGATATTCCGCAGTGGCCAGTTCGATGGGCTATAAGGCTGCTTTTCGCTGCCGCAGCACTATAAAAGAGCCGTGGTGTAGCAGAGAACTGTGCCTTACAAATATCTGTGCCACTGGGATGCATCCCTTTGGAGGGATTAAAATGCCTAAAATGAGGGATGTAATGTAACAAGCAGAGCAAATAGAAAGACAAGAAATATAAAAAGGAGAAAGGGGAGGAAGTGATTTTGAAAGGGACTAATAAAATATATGTCACCCTGCTGATTGCTTTTTCTTTACTTCTTTTTATTATTATTATTATTATTATTATATATTTTTAGCTTAAAATTCTCCCCTCTCACAAATGTCTGTCTTTCCAGCAAGTGAATTTTACAGAAAATGTCTGCTAGTAGCTTGTTAAAAAGGTGAAGTTTTAAAGACATTTCATCCTATTATAAATTTGAAGTGATGAAATATAAACATAAATATTTTTGCCAGTCTAGTCTGCCCTTTACAGTCATGCTTTCCTCTAGAGAGACAAAATCTGTTGGCTCTGGACTGGATCCATTTGTGCTTGCCAACAGATTCTCTCTGATGAATCTTCAAGTGATTGAGTCAGGCTGGACAGGCAAAATGTCCATCTGTACCAACCCTGATGGATGTAGCAAAGCTTGGAATGCATTCATAGTACTGGGACAACAATCAAGGGAACAGAGAACAAGTGAAAATGTTGATCTTCTTATTTGTTTGTTTGTTTGATTGTTTATTTAGATTTCACTTTGTTATAATTTATTTTAATAAGATGTTAGTATAGGTTGAATCTTCTCTACATTTTTCTCCATGGATACAGTAAAATTCTTTCCAGAATCCCAACAGACGGGATACTTAGGGGAATTTTTTTCAAAGTGAGGGCAAGTGCAAGATTTAATCGATTAGTTTCCGTTGATCTTTCTGAAAGTCCTGTAGGTAAAACACTGTATGGTGCTTTGAAAATATACCCCAAATGTCACAAATCTGGTAGGCAGGCAGCTGCAGGAGATAACAAAAGTATGTTTCTGTCTATCTATTTTCAGGAAGATTACTTTAATCTCATCAAATGATACTGTATTGCTGTCCATAACATTTCTATCAAACTAATGTTGACAGAATTCCAATAGCTTTGAAGTCTGTTTTTAATTTTAATTTATGTACTTTACAGTGATATTTTTTATTTGTTTTATTTTTTTCTTTGAATGTAAATAGCATTTATTTTTTCACCAGGAGCTTAAGCCAAGTCAAATCAGAATTCTCCAACTGAATGGATCAAAGAACTTTCTTTTAAAAATTACATAAAGTAAAAAGAAAGGTTTATTCAGGGAATTACATTATGTTCTGAAACAATCTGGACTGTATTTGACCCTTGCTGTTCACTGACACTCAGCATGACCTATAAAAGCCATCTATAAGACGTTTGTTTCTTCTCTATGGAAATTGGAAGAGACACAGAGCTCCTGCAGAGGTGGTGTAAGAAGTCAAAGAAGAACAGGAAGTGATTCCATCTTGGCTCAAATTAATCATGTGTTAGTTCCTGTCTAGAATGAGAAACAAATCAGGACAGTTATAATATACATGTTAAACAGTGAAATGCTTGAAACAAATTCTGAATAATCTTAATGTCTTAGACTGAAGAAGCCTGCAGACAGAATCTTCTTCCTGTGATAGGTCTTTTACTCTTAGTTTCAGGTTGGTCATTGTCATGTTGCCTCTTAGAAACAGCTACGGTCAGCTTTAACGTGTTCTACAGTAAAATATATCAAGGGTCACCTTCCTACTAACTGAATGAATGAAAATTTCAATTAGTTTAATAAAACCACTTTGTCTTTGATGTTTCCAGAAGTGTTCATTGAGAAAGAGTAAAAAGGAAGAAGTGATTTAGTGCCAAGAGTACTGACTCTATATAATCTAAATCTTCTTTTCTCTTTGGACAAACATAGTCTTTCTCCCATTATAGCACTATTTATTATAACTGATTCATATGTTGGATCTAAACCATCACTTCTTATTCAGGGAAGGATCCTGCTGAGTTCAAAGACTTCTAGAAATTCAACATGAGGTGTTTAGGGGTGTCTTTTCAAAGTAGCGTATCGGTTTAGTCACATAGTTCCTGCTAACATCAAGGGAAGTTGGTTGGTTAAATCCCCATGCAAACTTCCTTTGAAAAAATTACCCCTAAAGCATCCCGTCTGCTGAGGTTTGAAAAGAGACTTCAATCAATATATTTGTTAAATGAAATGCAAAGAAGATCCTTTTTTTATTTTTTTTTTAATTTTTTTATCCTGGATACTGTTGCTTAATAAAGAATGTAACAGAGTGATGGTTAAAACATAAGGGTTCTTATTCTGTTCGAATTAGTCTTCAAATGTTTGTCTGAAATTTTCATTTATCTCTATTCAAAAACTGGATCCAAATTTTTTTTTTTTTTTGGAAGTGCCTTTGCCATTTGACTGCTTACTTAGACTATGCCTCTAATAAAAATAAATATATATATATATACATGCCAGTACGTGCAACTGTGTACATCTAAGAATTTCAATTCCTGAATCAAAACTCCTCAGGTTTTTAGTAAGATTGGCTGATCTTAAATTAGATATTTAGGAGTTTATTTTCTCATTTAAATCAGGATTGTATTTAATGAAGATAGGCACTTCCAATAGCAACACCCCAATACGTATTATAAAATATAACTTAGAATATTATTATGAATCCCTAGTCCAATATGACAATGATGTTTTACAGTAATTAAATTTGTGATGGGAAGTCAAAACTAGTTCTTATACAACCTAAAACTAACAGTAGTATATTTTAGGTTATCATAAAGTAAACAAGATTTTCTGAGATGCATCGCAATCTAAGGTCTCTTCACTGAGATGATCCCCATTGATTATAAAAGGAATCTGATCTAACATGTTGACAGTTTCAATTTCAATGTTTAAATCCAAATAATATTTATTTTCCTATATGAATTATCGTGTTAGAAACTCACTTGAGTGTAATGAGAGTTCAGCTTATTTTGTACTACATACACAGCTTTCCTGTGTATGAATCTTAAACTGCTTGGAAATATAAGAACAAGAAGTCACATGGCTTCCTGATAAAACAAAGCAATTGTGAGAGCTGGGGGTGTCCTCTTCTCTCATGAAACTAGTGATAGAAGAGGAAATGGCCTCAGGTTGTGTCAGGGGAGATTCAGGCTGGATGTTAGGAAATTCTACTCTTCTGAAAGAGTGGTGAAGTGCTGAAATGGGCTGCCCAGGGAGGTGGTGGAGTCACCAACCTTGAGGTGTTCAAGTAACATTTAGATATTGTGTTGAGGGACATGGCTTAGTGACAACTATTGGTGATAGATGGACGATTGGACTGGATGATCTTCTAGGTCTTCCCAAACTTGTTGTTTCTATGATTCTATGATCATACTCATGAGGTAATTCATCTGGTAACTCATAACAATTTTACTTGTGCCCTTGCTGAGTAATATCCTCTAGCACAAGGATATCCAACCTTTTGGCTTTTCTGGCCTGCACTGATCGAAGAAGAATTGTCTAGGGTTGTATATATATCGGTATCTCTGAAAAGTATGAATCTTATTTATTTCTATGTATACTGTAAGTTATATAAAAAGCACAATTATGCCATTTAAAAGAACAAATTCCCAGTTACAAAGAAGTATTTTTGAACATAGTCAACACTACTGGCTATACAATATTACAAGCAACGAACAATAGACCGCATGCTACTCTTGTGAAAATCTGCACCAGCAGAGATACCTCACTGCCACTGTCACCACTACTTAAACACACCACCCACCATCCCACTGTGCTTATATCCACTGTTTGGTCTCCATAGATGTTCAGCAAGTGTTGATAAATGTTGATGGCTGCAATTTTTTTTTGCATGTAGGAACTCAGTTCCACACCTTTCCACCACGTCAGACACCATTTTCTCGGACTGCCTCCCTGCTGCCATCTGCGACACAGCAACAAAATGTAACAGAATATTGGTGGGAAGGTTCTGCATCTACTGCCATATCACCAACGTCTGCTTCTAATGTTGTGGTCCATTATAAATCAATGGGAACTACTATATTTGAATAGCTCTCGCAGATAAGCAGATAGACAAACATAGAAATTTGACTGAAATTTTTGTCCCAAGGTCTAAATCTAGGAGACAAAAATACTTTTGAAAAGGATATTTTTTAAAACAGTAATCTCATATTCATAGAAAATCCTGGACATCGTGTAAATGATAACAAAAAGACAATAGAAAATAGAATAATAAGGGAAAATATAATAATAATAATAATAATAATAATAATAATAATAA
>JAPSGF010000121.1:494758-527396 GCA_035772895.1 Perdix hodgsoniae | reverse complement strand
TAATAATAAATAGAAATAGAAAAGAGGAAAAAGGAAAGAGAGAAATAAAAAGACCCAAGATATATTTTCCCAATCTGCTTCCCAATCTAATTATAATCATTTTACCAGTGTAATTCTCTACCAAACAGCCTGTTCAGCTACATGGAAGGAAACTCAGAATTGGCCACAACAACAGAGATACTAAAGGACCATAACCCTTATGTTACTTCTATCAGTCATTATTAGCAATTATTCTAAATGGTACTACTTTTAAGGTAAAATGGATGATTTCCTTTACTGTTTCTTCACTTACTATTCTGTTCAGTACAGAATGTAAAGTAAGCTGGATAATCTCTTATCACCATTGCAGACAAAAAGATGTGCACTTAAGAAAGCAACCCAACAAAGATAGGAAGGCAAAACATGTGAGTAGGTAAAAAGCAGAAACATCTGTTGTATTTTCAGAATGTATTACTTTTTTTTTTTTTTTTTTTTCCCTCGGTCTTTCCCTCAGATTTTTTCTTATTCCCCTTTGTGCTTTTGGGAGATGCATGTTGCTTGCCAAATGTATGAAATCACATAAATTTGTCAGTAGATGCTTATAGTCCCACCTATGCCTGTACATTCTGTATACAGAGGAGACTTTTTAAAATAGTGTGGCATCTTTTTAAGCAAAGAAGACTGACAGGCTTTAAAAATAAAAATTAATTGTAAATCTGTCATTCTTATCAGAGAGCTTTGAAGCACTCTGTCAGCCTGAAATGGAAGCCTGGACTGGAGATCATCAGGGCATGACATGACCTCGCAGCAAAGCCTGCAAGGTTTTGGTACTGTTCTCCATTAATTTGATTGGCAGAGCTGACCATTCCTAGTCTGTGTTCTGCTCCTCCGCTGCACTCATCCATCCCTTCCCCACTCCCTTACCTAGATTTTCATAGGTTTTTTTTCTTTTTCCTCTCCTAGGTCTCCTCATGCTGGAGACCTGTGCAATATCATTTTCCGCATAATGAAATCTAGAGTGACATTAATGTAAGTGTAATTTCATAGTGAGGAATGGGCCTAGCTGATCATTTCTACCTGCTGTGTTTTGATGATAGACATTGGGATGTCACCATCTGTGTAATGAAATTTCACCTCCATAATGGTTCAGATTATCAAACATTCTTCCAAGCTGTCTCGCAGAAATGTATTTATTTATTTACTTAATAAGGATGGCAAAGTTGCTCATCTCTGGGAAGCAGGAGAGTGAGAAGGGGAAGGGAGTAAGAGAACAAGGAGGAGAGTGGGGGTTGGAACAACAAGCATGACCAGTAAAAATAATAATAATAAAAAAATCATCATGCTAGGGAAGAAAATGAGATTGTGCCACCTCTACATTCACTGTGGTGTCCACAGGCTGTTATTCCCCTATCTCCGTTTACAAGAGATATTAAGATGCCAGAGATATATAGCAAGCTGAATATAGACATTTTAAAGCAGCAAATGAGGATTCTGAAATTTTTATGGATATAGTGTGCCTTTGCTCCCTTCATACACAACTTCCCCTGGTATCAGTAAGAACATGTTAGAGTAAAATCTGCCATAAAATGAACATTTTCTTCTTCCTAAATGTCTGATGCTGTGATCAGGGAGCTGAGTGACTCACATTAAGGGGAATCAGAGACATTTCAGTTAATGTTAAAAAGTCTTCCTGTATATCTTACTGTTTGGGTGTTAAGAACTATTCCTTGTGCTTTGGTCCTCCTTTGTATCTCTGACCTGTCTCTTTTATTTTAATTCTTCACAGCTTGTAAATTCTCTATTCCCTATTCATTCCCAGCCCTCATGAGATTAATGTTTGGGGATTTCATTACGGACCCTGACCATGAGAACAGGCAGAACTATGCTTCATTATGGGAAATTTGTTCTGCTTGGTGAAGAATTATCTCTATCCCTATCACTTTTAATATCCTAGCATCTCTGCAAAGACAAAAACCAAATTTTACAAAGACAACAGAATAGAAAGATGTCTCATCAGAATCATAGTTGGTTAGTTAGTTAGTTAGCTAGTTAGTTAGTTAGTTAGTCAGTTAATTTTCCTTCATTTTGAGCAAAATTCTATTGTAAGCATTGTAGACTCAATTTTTAGGCCAAACTCCAGAAATTCCACAAAATTTGCACACTTTTCATGTAACATGCCTTTGAGATAATCTAGATATACCATATACATGAATTGGTGAATTTTGACCAGTGAATCTGAAAGGTGTAGAAAATACTGAATATATCAACTGTGCAGACACTTCAAAGAAATCAGAACATTTTCTACATATATGCATACACGTTGTTTTTTTTTGCCTGAAAAAGCTTGCATGTTGGCATTCATAAAACATCGTTCAGAATGAACTGTAGTTTTTCTAATAACTCATCAAAGTATCGGGCATCAAGTGTCTGTGGTAGCAAATAAACAAAATTCCCAAATGTATTAGTTGATGCCAGTATGCTGTGAATTTTTACCAGTTTTTGCTGACGAGATACAAATAGAAAGACTGGAAAGTTATTGAAATAATTAAAAAAAAAAAAAAAGTTACATCTTAAACTGAGGGAGGGAAGGTTGGCAGAAGTCAGAGAGAGTTCTTCACAGAGAGAGTGGTGAGGTGCTGAAACAGGCTGCCCAGAGAGGTTATGGATGCGCCATCCCTGGAGGTGTTCAAGACCAGGTGGGCTGGGACCCTGGGCAGCCTGGTCTGGTACTAGATCTGAAGGTTGGTGACCCTGTCTGTGACAGGGAAGTTGGAACTTGGTGATAGTTGGGGTCCCTTCCAACTCAAGCCATTCTATGATTCTATGATTCTATGATTCTATGATCCTATGATCCTATGATTCTATGGTTCTATGATTCTATGATTCTATGATTCTATGATTCTATGTTCTTCAATTTAGAGCAAAAATTACTTCTCTAGACATTATTATACTGTAACTTTTCTTGGTAGCCACCGGAATATACTCTGTGCTCACTATATTTTGTCTTTCTCATTCTTCCATTCTTGACACCCCCACAGCAACATATGGTTAAACTGTGCATGAGAAACCTTGCATCCTCAGCAAGTGTGCTGATGACACCAAACCGAGTGGCATAGTCGATATACTGCAAGGAAGGGAAGCCATCCAGAGGAACCTGGACAGGCTGGAAAAGTGGGCCCATGTGAACATAAAGAGGTTCAATAAGGCCAAGTGCAGGGTGCTGCACTTGGGCTGGGGCAATCCCAGGAATTTATACAAATTGGGGAAAGATCTCCTTGGGAGCAGACTTGCGAAGAAGGTCTTGGGGGTTCTGGTCGATGAGAAGCTGGACATGAACCAGCAATGTGAGCTTGCAGCCTGGAAGGCCATCTGTGTTCTGGGCTGCATTAAAAAAGAGGTGGCCAGCTAGGAGAGGGAGGTGATTATCCCCCTCTACTCAGCTCTTCTGAGGCCTCATCTGAAGTACTGTGTCCAGGCCTGGGTCCCCCAGTGCAGGAAAGATGTGGATCTCTTGGAGTGGGTTCAGAGGAGCGCCACTAAGATGATGAGTGGGCTGGAGCACCTCTCCTGTGAGGAATGGTTGAGGCACCGTGTTTACCTTAGAGAAGATAAGGCTCTGGGGAGATCTCATTGTGGCGTTCGGGTACTCTAAGCGTTTTAAATCACAGCCCTGTGTACAGGATCAAGTACCTTCTCTGTAAAGGCAAGTTTTGATCTAAAGGCAATGCCTGGACGCAAGTCTGGAATTTCTGCTAAGTTTGAGGATGACACAAACACGGAGGAGCTATAGAGGCCCTCAAATGCAGAGAGGCCTTGCTGAGGTCTTTGCACAACCTGGTTTAGTGGGAGGTGTCCCAGACTTCAGCAGGGATGTTGGAATTGCATGGCCTTTTATTTCCCTTCCAACTCAAATCATGGTGGGATTCTGTGATTTATGATTTAATCTTAGTCATTAAGAAGGCTGGGCAATCAGCAGCCATATGAAGTTCACCAAAAGTATGTTCTGATCTGTGCCTGTGGGGCACCTGTAGGGGTTCTGATTGATGGCACATGAATCAGACTTGAGCTCTGATCTAAAACAAATGTAGTTCAAAGATTCTATGGGAACTCAGAGCTGTCAGGGTTGAAGGCTTGTTTCCAGTGGGAAGAAGGAACAGTCACAACAGAAGGGTCACTGAAGGGAAATCTCAGATTAACTTAATCATAAGTGTTATTACAAGTTCAACTTAAATGTATGCTGGAAGCATCCATTCTCCTGGAGAATACAGATTATGGTAATGTGCATCCATGGGAATGGAGTTACAGGAGTACAATGACAAACTGATAACAAACAATCACCCAGTGTCGGGAAATATAACCTGACTCACAGTTATCTTACACAGAAAGTACATTCCTGAATTCTGCCTGAAAATGACTCTTTCTCATTTACCAGAGGGGAGTGCTTGGAGGACTTCTGTGTAAATAAAAGGAATAAAACAAAGTCTAGCTACAGCCGAGGTTTCACTTAGAATTGTGCTTAGGTCTGTTAACTGGCTTAAATACACCACTGTGCAACAATGATAACTCTGCTATGGAACTGCAAATTAGGCATTGTCATAGTTCCAGTTCCAAATAGAAATATTTCAGTGTAAAACTAAAAAGCGACTTTGTAATGAGAAATTAGAAATAAGGGTATTACAGCAACATTTATAATTTGCACTGGACAATGGAACCATTTTCTGTACAATCCTTGCTTTTGTCTTACCCAGTAGGTGATTTTAGATGCCATAAGGTTACTGTCACATTAGTAGAATCCTGGAATCATTAAGGTTGGGAAAGACCACTGGGATCACCAAGCCCAACCATCATCCCATCCCTGCCATGCCCACTAACCATGTCCCTCTGTGCCACATCTCCATGGCTCTTGAATAGGCTGGTTTGAAAGCTAAGTTCCCAGGATTTTTGAAGAAATCATCAAAAGAACACAAAACAGTGAAAAATAAAAATGGGGTTCAAGAGGGTGATGTTTCAGGAAATGCAGTCATTGGTAGGTCCTTGTGTACATAATGAAGTTTAACAAGGCCAAGTGCAAGGTCTTGCACCTGGATCGGTTGCAGTTCCAAGCACAGATGGAAGCTGGGCAGAGAATAGCTTGAGAGCAGTCCTGAGGAGAAGCATTTGGGAGTGTCAGTTAATGAAAAATTCAACATAAGCCAGCAATATGTGCTTGCAGCCCAGAATGCCAACCGTGTTCCTGGGTTGCATCAGAAGAAGTGTGACCAGTAGGTCAAGGGGGGTAGTTCTGCCCTTCTACCTTGCTCTCATGAGACCCCCGCTGGGGTACTATGTCCAGTTCTGGAGCACCCAACACTAGAAGGACCTGAAGTTGTTGGAGCGCATCCAGAGGAAAGCTGTGAAGATGATCAGAAAGCTGGAGCACCTCCTCTGCAAGGACAATCTGATATACCTGGAGCTCTTCAGCCTGGAAAAGAGAAAGCAGACCTTATAGCAGCCTTGCAGTGCCTGAAAGGAGCCTACAGAAAAGCTGGGGAGGGACTTTTTAAGAGGATAAATAGTGGCAGGACAAGGGGAATTGTTTTTAAACTGGAAGAGGGTAGACTGAGACTAGATGTTAGGAATAAATTCTGTACTGTGAGGATGGTGAGACACTGGAACAGATTGCCCAGCGAGGTTGTGACAGGTTATGTCCCTCTCCCAGAAGCATTCAAGGCCAGGTGGGATGGGGCTTTGAGCAATCTGGTCTAGAGGGAGGTGTACCTGCCTATAGCAGAGGGTGGGAACTACATGATCTTAAACGTCCCTTCCAACCAAAACCATTCTATGATTCTCTGATTCTCTGATTCACATAAACAGGAGGGGCTTATGAGGGTTTATGAGCGTTTATCAGGGTGGATAGTGATAGGACAGGAGGAATGGTTTTAAACTGAGACAGAGGAAGTTTAGATTAGGTATTAGAAGGAAGTTTTACATACAGAGGATGGTGACACACTAGAATAGGTTGCCCAAGGAGGTTGTGGATGCCCCATCCCTGGAGCATTCAAGGCCAGGCTGGATGTGTCTCTGGGCAGCCTGGTCTCATGGTTGGCAACCCTGCACATAGCAGAGGGGTTGAAACTAAATGATCATTATGATCCTTTTCAATCCAGGCCATTCTATGATTCTATGAAAAATCACAGAACTGACTGACCGCTCATTCCAATTCTTCTAGCAGAGAACTCTGTTGATTACAGGAACATGGAATCTTCTTATGCTTCCTACTTTGCTGTAGGGATTATCATTATACAGCAAAACGAAAAAGAAGAAAAATGATTTTTTAGTTTGTGTCAACTATAAAACATTTATTTTTATATGGAATAGTTAATATTTATCCCAACTTTAGACAGAACTGATATAGTAGAAAAAATGACTTTAATTTTTTGTTGTTGTTGTTTTACTTTTTTTTTCTTTTTTTTTTTTCCTCAGCAGGTTCATCTTTGGAAAGATAACTATTCAATTAAAACAAATAAACAAACAAGACAAATTGAATAATTCTTTCCCAGATATCATCTTCTTATGATTATTTTTTAACTATTTTAGATGATGATATTAGTTAATTACTGATAAATGACATTAATTTTATTTTACTGGGGCCATTTGAAGTTATGTATATTTACTAAAAATATAGACTGATTGAAAACTAAAGTGGTATGAAATCCTTTTCTACTCCAGAGGCTCTGCACAGAGCCAAGATTGCATATAACTCTGACTTGAACAAGCAGAAAAACGGGACCAGCACGTAGGTAGATTCTCAAGCAAGAACAGTTTTCCCTGTTCAGATCTAGTTTTTGTTGCTTCTTGGCACAGAGGACAATTTTAGTAAAACTTTCATCTCAGGTGTACTACTAGGCAAGGATGAGCCAGGAGTTTGAATTCTGAATAATCAAGGCATTGCAAGACTGTGAGAATCCTTTTTTTTTTTTTTTTTTTTTTTTTTTTCCCTCAAAGCTTTCTTTTTGAGGTATTTCTTGTGATAAAACTGTCAACATCACTGTGTGGACAATTTTATTTGCCTTCGGAAGAGAGAGCTCAGGGCTGTTTACTGGCGGAAGATCTAGCCTGTGACCAAACAACTTGCTATGGGAGACTGGGGGATTATAACATGGTATCCTGTGAAGGCAAGATACAAATGAATGCCTCCCAGCTCCCTCTTATCCTGGCAAGGCCAGGAAGATAGGAACAAAAGAGTTTCCACTGAGATCACAAAGCCAGACACTGCCACTCCAAGGAGAGCTGACTCAACCACTTTGGATTTGAGCTGTCACTCCAGAGACAGCTGACTTGACCACTTTGGAACCATTGAAAAGGGGCCATCATTGCCGTGGTCACCACTGTCATCATAAACAGAACAACAATGCCCAATGACCCACCACTACTGAAGATCAATGACTGAACTATGAACCACGCTGGATCCATGGTGGTGACTATTTCCTTCTTGCTTCCTATAAAGACTCCTTGCTTCTTCTTTCCTGTCTTTTCTATTGCCCTCCTTCCCTTCCCCATTACCCTAATTCATAATAGTGTCTGTCTTCCCTTTCTCCATTTCCCTAATTAAGATTTGTAATGAACTGGTTGGACCAACATTTGAACCACTGTGTCTTAATCTCTACAGATATTAAAAGAACCTCCTCTCCCTCATATAAATTGGAGTGAGACAAAGACCAAGATACTTCACATGAGGGAAAAAAAAAAAAAAAAAAAGAGAGAGAGACACGGCTCCTCTAAACTGCCAGTGGATCTGGACAGACATAGCAGCAAGGTGTGTTTTAAAATAAAGGCAGTTATCACGTGCTAATTTCTCCCTTGAAATTTCCCCCTCCCTCAGTACCAATAAATAACCCAAATAAATGAACATTTGTCCTCTATTCATATTCTCCCCCACAAGTCTTCTTTGGTTTACTTTCTAACATCTTCCATACCTAATAACATAAACCTAGCATTTAATACGTGATTTCTATGTTTCCGAATTTTGTTTTACTTTTTACACTGGAGAGACATCAAGTGTTTCAGTTCCTGATTTTTTTTTTTTTTTTTTTTCTGAAGTTGTACATAATAAATACCTTACCCAGCAAAGCAAAACTTTGTCTGCCCTTCAATAAGTATTTTAACTTTGTGTCCTGTGTGCTTCTAGAGTAAAAATCACAGTGAAAAAATAGGATCCTCTCCTGTGCCATTGTGCAGCAAATAGCAGGGGCTGTTATGTCAGAGGTCTACAAGGTTCTGCTCTATATAGTCCAGTCTTTGACAATATCACAGTCTGCACAGATACAGTTTCCACTCAGGTCATTTTGGGGCAACTCAGCAATTCTGTACACACTGTGTACTCAGATGTGCCTTCTCAGCAAGTAGCAGCAGGACAAATCCATAATGCAGAATACTCAAGTATTTATAACAGTTTCTCATTCTCTGCCTTCTCAGGTTCTTGTTTTTGTTATTGCTATTGTTATGGAAGGAAATCTGTGCATTTGGCAGCTTGAAAGGCTGAGAAGAAACCTATTATGGATGACTTCGGAGAGCCATATGCAACTTGAGAGTAACTGTCTCCCACCTTCAGCCCAAAGGGAGAAAACAGGGAATATATTATCCATCAGTAACCTTTAAGTACAAAGCTCTGAATTTCTAATCAGGGAAGCCTGTAACAAATAAAGAAGTGTGTACATATATGAATAATGCTTGCATGTTTTGTTTGTTTGTTTGCTTGTTTGTTTTGTTTTGGTGAATAACTATGCTGCAATAAAATCAAATATTTATAGAAAGTAAATGAAGGGATATTTCCTGAGAAGCAACTTTTAAAGCTGTCACTAACTGTTGTAAATGTTTAGTGCTTCCTTCAATAAATATATTCAGCCATATTAACAATGCATATCATGATCTGATATGATCATCAGTCTCTAAACCACAGGTTTTCTAGAAGTGGAGAGAATAAACCAGAGGAAGGTAATCGGAACAGCATATTTGCCTTGCTGCTTGTTTTTTGTTTGTTTGTTTGTTTTCCCCTTAGGTATTAGCCTTTAACCACTGTCATCAACAGGTTATTTGTTTAGATGCGGCCCTGCAAGGTAGAACTTACCACCCTGAATTATTATTATGGATGCTTATTTACAGCATTCTTTCATTATTTTAATTTAAGTGCCATCCTCAATGCAAACAATGTAAACATACTGCCATAGCTCTACTGAATTTAAACACTTAATGGAAGCATGGATAGCACAGACAACATCAGTTAACATTTTGATTCTTTTGATCATTTAACTGATGCTGATAAAACAGAGTCCTGACTACTACCAGTCAAGCTGAAGAATGTCTTTTTATCACCTGAGAAGTTCAGCAAGGAATAGGAAGGTGCATCAGGCCTTATGGAGAGCAACACTGCTGTGGTTTCTGTACAAATCTCTAGTTCAATCTGGCTAATTTTAGGTCATCTATTTTATTGGACTCCTCCCCTGACCTTCCTCTATAGCAGGTACAGACAGGTTGGGAATAAACATCTTCTCAGCTATAGTGGGAAGCACTTATTTTTCTGCAAATTGTAAGACAGTTAAGAATGATTAGACTCCTAATTTGGAGCCCCATTTATTACTTATTGGGATTAATGTGGGAGATTTTAGCACAGCAAAGGTTGGTATATGAATCTGCAGAATGAAAATTAGCAATCCAGGGATATAACACTGAAGCAGAACTACAGTAACGCAATCAAGTAATCGCTCTTTTTACTCCATTTAAAGAAAAATAAAATGGAATATTTTCTCTAATGTAAAAACAAAAAAAAAACAAAAACAAAAAAACAAGTTTAGTAATGAGTTTATGATTTGGTTTTACTGGTGGCACTATATATATACATATATTGTATAGTGATAACAATTATATTTTGTTGATACTTTAAAAATAGATTGTTAAAGAGATTTTTTTTTCTTTTTTTCTTTTAATGTACTACTGGTAATAATGAAATAAATTATAGAACGGTTGTTAGGTTTTACTTTCATGACAAATAGGCACTGACAAATCCATGCCACATTACCATCCTTGATTGCTCTGATGGAACTCATTTTCATCTCCTGTACTTCTAATTACATGAAAATTGCATACTTTTTATGCATGACACATTTTCTGCAGCTTTATAAAAAGGTTGTGAAGGGGAAAAAAAAACATTTATCAGTTTCTTTCCCTCACTCATAATAGCTATATATCATCTACCAAGCAATCAATCTAGCTTTAAGTGCCAGTTTTGTGTATTATTATTGTAACCAGAAAAGGGTGAGTATGAAAAAAAATATGGTTTCACGAGCTTTTTTTCCCCTTTAGCTCTTAAAATTGGAGATTTAGAATGGTCTTGTCATTGGTCTGTTATTCTCTTCTCAGGCCTATCTCCTGTAATTTCAGATTTCAAAGCATGGATGAATGTTATGCCATTGGCTTGTGTGGAAATGACTATCTTTAAACACATCTTTAAGCACCTCTTAAGCTATTCCCTATCACTTGGGCTTTGTAGAAGATTCGCTTTTAACAGTCAAGTAATAGAATAATAGAATCATAGAATAACAAGGTTGGAAAGAACCTACATGATCATCTAGTCCAACCATCCCCCTATTACCATTGCTACCACAAGCTACTAAAACATCTTGTAGCTCCTCATCCAGATGCCTCTGGAACACTGCCAGGGATGATGACTCCGCCTCCTCCCTAGGCAGACCATTCCAGTGCCTGACCACCCTTTGAGAGAAAAAGTTTTTCTTTATGTCTAATTTAAACCTCCTCTGGTACAACTTGTGGTTATTTCCTTGGGTCCTGTTTGTTGCCTGGAGAAGAAGTCAAACTCTTCCTCATCACAACCTCCCTTCAGGAAGTTGTAGAGTGCGATGAGGTCTCCCCTGAGCCTCCTCTTCTCCAGACTAAACAATCCCTGCTCCCTCAGCTGCTCCTCATAAAACCTGTGCTCCAGACCCCTCACCAGTTTCATTGCCCTTCCCTGGACATGTTCCAGGGCCTCAATGTCTTTCTTATAGTGAGGGCCTAAAACTGAATATAGTAATCAAGGTGCGGCCTCACCAGTGCTGAGTACAGGGGGATGATTACCTCCCTGCTCCTCCTGGTCACACTATTTCTAATGCAGGCCAGGATGGCATTGGCCTTCTTGGCCACCTGGGCACACTGTCAGCTCATGTTCAGCCGAGCATCAACCAACACTCCCGGGTCCCTTTCCTCCTCACAGTCATCCAGCCACTTGCCCTGAAGCCTATAGAGCTGCATGGGGTTGTTGTGGCCAAAGTGCAAGACCTGGCACTTGGCCTTGTGGAACTTCATCTCATTCACATCAGCCCAGTGATCCAGCTTATCTAAATCCCTCTGAAGGGCTTCCCTATCCTCAGGCAGATTGGCACTACCTACCAACTTGGTTTAATCTGCAAGTTTACCGAGGACACACTCAATCCCCTCATCTAATTCAACAGTAAAGATATTAAACAAGACGGGCTTCATTAATGACTCCTGGGGTGTACCACCCTGGAGTCGCCAGCTGAACTTCTCCACTAACAACTACCCATTGGGCATGGCCTTCTAACCAGTTCCTTACCCAAAGAAGGCTATACCTGTCCAGGCTATGGGCAGCCAGTTTCCTCGGGAGAATATTGTGGGAAACTGTGTCAAAGGCTTTGCTGAAGTCTAGGTAGACTACATCAACAGCCTTTTCCTCATCTACCAGTCTGGTCACCCAGTCATAGAAGGAGTTGAAGTTGGTCAAGTACAGTCTGCCTTTCATGAACCCATGCTAGCTGGGCCTGATCCCCTGGATGCCATGCATGTGCCATGTGATCTTAGCCAATACAATTTGCTCCATAACATTAGAAGTAAAAATCACTATCTTTGCTGCAGAAGCATTAAAATGTACATGGATAGTACTAATAAATTACAAATACAAGGATAATTTGGATGCTAGATATCCTTTTATTATAATTATTTATTTATTTTTGGTTATTTGTTTCCTGACTGATGGGGAATAGTTTAGTGGAGAGGAACTAAAAGTTGGTGTTGTCAGTTTATATTTAACCTTATTGCCCTTGCACCAGGTGAGTATCTTTTCATCTATATAGGTGTCAACAACTGACTTGGGTATTTTTCTCTTAACAGAAACACTGATTATGAAGTGTGCTCACTGTGTGAAGACCTCCACTGAGGTAGCCAATATAAGCCCCAGCCACTTTTAAGCCTTTTTAAGCTTTTTTAAAATTTTGAAAGCTTTATTAAAAGTTTTCAGCTTTTAGACAAATATGTTTCCAACTATTACTGTTGTTTTGGGGGGGTTTACTTCAAAATCACTTAGTATTCACGTTAATTCTTTTACATCAGCAATTTGTACCATCAGGAAAAAAAAAAAAAACATATATATAATATAACTATATATAACATATATATATATATATATAAAATATAATTCAGTCATTAATCACAGTGCTCATGTCCCTTTCAAAAAAAGAGCCTAGCTGGGACCTTAGATATACTAAATTTAATTAATATAGTCACAATTTAAAGCTGAGTATTCCACTGAAATAAATGGGATAAATAGATCAGAGTATAAGAAAGCAAATACTGAAATTCCTGTTTTAATTCCTGCTGGTTGAGTCAACTGCCGAAGCAAATCTTTCCATCTAGAGTGAAGGAAAGCTTTGTGATCTGCACTGCCTCCCTTGCTAGCAGATAGTGAAAGCAGGTGGATTCACCCTGATGCTTTTGTATGTCTAGCAAGGGTCCAGCAATGACCCACAGAAAATACTACCTTTTTATGTTGTGGAATACTTCATTTGGAAAACCAATTCTCCTTGTTAAAACTCAGCATTCAAGTATCAGCAACCTTTTTAAATATTAGGAATAAAACTCAGAGCTATATATATTTTAAGCGTTAAAATGAGGAGACTGCCTTTATAAGAAGACCAGAGTATTTTCTACAGATTCCACAACACAATATTAAGTCAGAAAATGGAGTTGGCAAGGCACATCCTGAAGAAAGAGTGCCATGCCATAATTTAACTGTGGTCTGATCTATGTGCTGCTTATTTCCAACAGAAAGCATTCACAAATAAATAAAGAGCCAATCTGTCCTTCCTAAATATCTGTTCACATTACGTTGAGACATCTCTTCCCTTTTCCTCATGTTCGGTTATTACACCCATAGGTTACATCATCTATTAAATTAACACACAATCTAGTTCTTAAAAACCTGTGTAACCTTGAGTAAAGTTATCAGAGATGATAAAGGCATCACAGACAACTAATCAAACTTCACTTCAATTCCTACAATGCTTTTATCTTTGTAATTTGTTCTGGTGCTGGGGCTGAATAAAAAAGAAGCTATACTATTCACCTGAGAAAAGTTATGCATATTGTTTATGTGCAAAATGAGAGACTGAGTTTTACATACACTTCAGAATAGGTTCTATCAGGGATTAAAAATAATAATAATAAAAAAAAATCATTATACTTGATAGAAGTAATTTACATATTTTACTAGTATCAAAATTTAATTCTTTATTTTGTGTTTTACATGATGCTTAGTTTGCTGGGCTCCCTACGTATGTTGCCATATAATAGTAAGGAGTTTGTTTCTTCTCTTCTGCTATGAAATGGAATATTTAAAGAATTAGTCTCCACCTTTTATTTATTTATTTATCTATCTATCTATCTATCTATTTATTTATTTATTTATTTTAGAGAAGCCTGTATTTTCTCTGTATTTTTAATAATGACAGCGAGAAAATCAATTATAAATTAATATCTTTCAACATGTCAATAATAATTAAAGTTATTTAATTGTGGAAAAAACAAAACAAAACAAAACAGAAAAACCTTGCATTTTCTCATTATTAAGGTCTCAGCATTTGAAACCCAATCTTTCTGTGTTTGTAATGACCACTGTTCCTATAATGCAAAATTTCATTAGAGGTATATTTTAATGAAGACTATGCTGAAGTTGTTATTGAGTTTGCAGTCTGTTTTTTACACTGTGTGAGTAACCACCAGCTATTTCAAAAAATGTTCGTCTATTCCAAAGTTTCATGAAATAATAAAAATAAATAAATACATAAATAAATAAAACGTGTTTTCTCTGAGAACTTAGGGGATGAAGTTTGCAAAGGCAAAGTGCAATGGTTTCCAGTGAAGTAGAAGCAATGTTGTCTTTGTTCCAAGAATTCATAATGATGTGTTTAATCACTGATGGGTTCCATTGAAATCACTGTCTATAAAACAGGTTCAGAATTCTTGGAAACGAGGCATGCAAGCAATTAACATTGTGATGAGTGACAGATTCATCTATTTCTGAAGTGATATATAAAAAAATTTTGTTCTCAATATTTTTCAGAAGGTTAAATACCAAAAGATAGCGTGCAATAAATTATATACATGTATATTTAAACTCTTTGTAACAAATTCCCAGATCCCAGTCCTGAGAGTGAGGAGAGGGGGAGTCATTCTTTTCCTTACTAACAAAATTTAAAGCCTGAGGAGCTGAGTTAGTTACATATAATTTAACAAAGTTGAAAGAAAATATACAATTGAGCAATTATAGAGATTTGGGAAGGTATTCCTAGGAGGTATAATTAATAATGATGGGATGAAATCAAGGGGACAAAAGAAAGGTGTTAAAATATTACAGCATGCACCTTATTGTGAGTTCTGCTAGATTATGTGAATATTTATGACTGAAATTGATAAACTTTTACGTTTAGCGAGTAATGAATAATGAAGTCTGTGCTTAGCCTGAACACTGAGAATGAACAGTGCAACGCTTTTCTAATTCCCCACTTAAATGATTTCTGTGGCAAATAATGAGTTTCTCCAAGAGGCAGTAAATGCAGATTTCTCCGAAAGTAATGCCTTGTATTTATTTCTGTAGTAACTACAACAGGGAAAAAGAAAACAGTAACACTGTTTGATAAAGTATATTCTCAGCTACAGAACACTGTTTTTCAGCATAGTCACCATCACTGTCTGCGCAGTTTTTCCATCATTGATCAGGAGCCTGCATGCAGGCATTCATAAAAATTTGCACTAGTTGAGGTGACCCACAGCTGCTACTGCACTCTTGTTGCAACGATGTGTCCCATACACTTCATTTTTCATCAACCTGAACAGAATGAAGTCTCCAAATCCAGACTCTATGGTGGAACTGGTAGGATAGGGCTTGGCAGTATCATGTCACAAGATAAACATTAACTTTTTCTCTGGCCTGACTCTGGAAGTTCAAGCCCTCCACATAGGGAGCATAGCAATGCAGAGGTCAGATGTGATGGTATGTCCAAGTTCCAGAAAATCCAGAAGGATCACTGCTTTCACAGAGCGTGCACATCACTTAACCTGCTAAGGGTTGCATCTTGAATTATTTCTTTGATGAGGAATTCAACTCTCTGCTCTGTGGACTGTCAATTTGACTCCGGTGCATAGTGGTCACACTATGTCTCATCACAGATAATGATGCAATCCAAGAATTTGTTACCTATATCTTTATACTTGTTCAACCAGTTCAGACAAATTTGAGTACAGTGAACTCCTTCGCTGCCATGTTTTACGTGACAGTAAAATCTAACTGAGTTTTGCTGAGAAGCTCCAAGTTCTACTGCATTAGCACCATCTTCTATTCACTTTATCAAACTGTGTTTGTTTGTTTGTTTGTTTGTTTGTTTGTTTCTTTCTTTTTCTCTGTTAGAGTTAGCATGGAAATAAATAGGAGGCAATACTCTCGAAGCAGTCAACATATTTCGTAATTAGTGTTATTATTTTTATTATTGTTGTTATCGTAGCCTGTGTGTTTTTTTCCTTAAAGTTTGATGTGGTTCTAAATTGTGAAATATGTTTCCCAGTTTAATTTGTTTATTGCCATCATCACAGAAGATAAAACCATGAGCCTACTTGAATAAAAATAATAATAAACATTTTAAAATGAAATATATAATACAAAACAAACAAACAAACAAAACCAAAAACAACAAAACAACCAAGAAAAAAGATGTCTTGCTTGGGAAAGTATATATGTTTATATATATATATATATATATAAACATATAGTTTATATATATATATATAAGTATATAAGTATATATATATAAGTATATAAAGTATATATATATTTCATATAATAAATATGAAATAATCTAGAAGTCAATCCTTACCTGCAGTTTAGTAGACAAAGCTTCTCTTCAAAAGATTTGATTCATTTTACCTCACTTAATATATTCTGCTCTTACTGTAGCACGTATAATGCGACCACATTAAAGTGACTCATCTTTCACTGGTCTTTGCTTATTGTAAGAACCTCATATTTATTTCAGGGCAACTTCATACTGAGGTGACTACTTATTAAGAACTTCAAACTAACGGTATGAAAAGGTAGTATTACTCAGTTTGTAAACATGTGAAAGAAGAAGAATTGATGTCTGAGCCCTAACTAAGCTCACCAGCCCTGACGTGAAATCACTTGTCATGAACACCCATATGACTGAAAGACTATTTAATGTTTTTGTTGTTGTTTTTGTTTTGTTATATATTTTATGCTTACAACATTGGCAGTAAATAAACATACTGAAGAAGAAAACTACTTAACAAGGAGTAGATGAGATTAAATGTGACTGTTGTAGACCTGTACAAGAGGCACTGGCCCATTAAATGAATGTGTAGAGCTAATTCTTAATGTATTTGTGTTAGTCAAGTAATCAGTTTCTGAAAATACCAATTTTTTTTTTATTTTTTTATTTTTATTTTTTTTAAAAAAAGCCCTGACTGATAGTAACCAGTACTGGCATCAAACCAGGCATTTTTCAGGTACTTGTTCCCTTAATCAATCAGTTCTGACATATTTCCTTTTTCCTTTCTTCCTTTTTATTCTTCTCTCTCTCTCTCACTCACTCACGTCTCTATGCACTCTTATTTTCCTTTAATCTCCTTTTGTAGAATTAAGTGGCCAACCAGCCTCTGTACATAAAACTCTTAAGCTTGTTTTAATATTCCATTAGCTTCATAGCCCATTAACATGTTGGAGGAATTGTAAAGGGAGAATCAGCATAGCAGATATAGTACAGCTCTGGAAACCTGGACCATGATGCTACTGTTCATGATGTTGCTATTGCTTGCTCTACAACGTTGAGACAGCCACTTAACTTCTTTGTCCATGAGTCAGCTGTGAGAGAATGCAGGAATATTTGCATAATGCATGAAGGACTTGAGAAATGTAATTTATAAACCTTAGGAATGAGCATCCATTTGTACCTCGTCAGAGTCATAGTTCCCTAACAGGAATCAAACAAAATTCAGACTTTAGAAAATATTGCTTTTAATTCTCAACATCTGTTTTGAGATCCTTGACTAAAACAGATCTTGTTGGGACCAAGTGTTGAATCCATAGAAAAAAAGACTGACTTCTCCTTCTGTTACAAAGAAGTGATGGAAAAGATAGGCATCATTTCTGACATGTATTTTACATGATAGAAACCAAAGTCACTGGCAGTTCCTAAGACAAGATTTTAAACAACTATAGAATGGAACTATATATAAATGCATTATAAACAACACTTGTTATTCTAAGCTACAGCAATAAAATTTGGAAAGGATGTAAAGACATATTCAGGGAGAAAGTTAGTCACAAACATAGGTGATAACTATGTAGGAGAGGGACCAAATGGAGAAATGTTTTGAGAAGAAGAAATACCAGCTTGGGAGAACTAAATGACTTACCCAAAATAACAGCTACTGCATTATTAGCACATACTAATCTATGCTTACTTTAGAAATGCAAACAAGCCCCACTCTGTTCAGTCTCAATGGTCAGAAGTATGTTCTGGAAAGTATTTTCTTGCATGGTTTATTTAGAGGTTAATGTTTTTGCTAGAGCTTCTTCATCATTTTCTGGTGCAATCCACATGGAATCAAGAAGATCTGTTGATAATTGCATCTATTTCTATTATCCTAAAGTGTTCTCTTAGTGATGTTTTTAAAAAGATGATACTGGTTCATTAGGCATCTGAGAAAATAAATAAGACAGGTAAGGAATCTTTACACAATTCATTTCTCTATGAGAAAGAATAATTCATTTTTTCTTGTTAAATGGGCTAAAAAGATTCAAGTCAAAGGACTTAGGGATTTTTCACTGAAAAAGGCTCATAAGTTTTAATCTGGAGAAAGATGTCATCTTAGAAACCGAGACCTAAGAAATCTTTTATTGACGGGTGTATCTAATAAAAAATGCTATTTAAAGTCTTAATATTGCAACTAAATCCAAACTTAAAAATTCCAGAACTATCTACATCCTCCTTTCTGTCCTATAAGGACAACAACTGACATGAATCTGGTGGGCTACATCTGACAGAAAGGCATAAACATATGTCAAGGACCAAGTGAAATATAAGCTATTTCTGAACAGGTGCTGCAGCCTCAACCGTCTGAAACAATTTGAAGAGCCTAAACTGAGGCATTGCTGACTAAGACTTCATGGATGTACAACCAGAGATGTTACACAGGGACTACAAGATCAGTTGATGGAAGGAATACGAGTGTAACACTTATTCAGAGACTCATGGCTTCTAGATCATTCTCTATAAGGTCAGGTTAGTTGCCTTTGATATGTGACTACTGAGAGAGTAAATACTTTTTTTTTCTTTTTTTTTTTTCCTATATATATATTTTTTCAGAGTCTACAGGTGCCCAGTGCTTCCATTTCAGAGCTGGCTGAGAGTTTTAGCTTTACCATATCCATTATTTCTCACTTTGTTGGTTGCTAAGCAGTCCCTTGTTGCTAAGTAGGGTTTGAGCACTTAATTTACTACGTTCTTTTTTCTCATACCAGATTTTAGAAATTACAGATCCTGTTTAATCAATGTGTAAATGCATGCTTTTGATGTATTTTTCCTAAGAGCAATATTTTGATCATTTTTAATGATACTTAATGAAGTCACCGCATGATTTCTGATTGTACCTAATTGAAGCTTGTGACTTGCATTTCAATGCTATCATCTTACAGCTTTATGTCTATCAGATGAAACTTTGCAAGGACCCAAACAAATTAGGAAATATACAGAATTGATGCATTTCACAGAACAAAGTTGCTTGGAAATAAATGAGGGCTGTCATGAAAGTAATGCCTCCTATTTTGTGATATTGTCACCAGTGTCCAATAATGGTGGTAAAGCAATTGCAATTGAACTTCTCACCTATAATCATTGAAATATTTTTGTTGTGTAACAGATGGCAAGAGAGAGGAAGTCCAACATAATTGTCTGATGTAGAAACATATATGAAACAAAGATGTGTAATTGAACTCCACTGTGTGGAAAAAATTGCGCCCACTGACATTCATCAACACTTGCTGAACATTATGTAGACCAAGCAGTGCATATGAGCACTGTGAGGTGGTGAGTGGTTCATTCGACAGTGGCTACAGCAGCAGCAAGTCACCTCCACTGATGCAAATTTTCATGAACACAGGTTTTTCTCATTAGCAACAATACATAGCTAATCACATTGACTATGTTGAAAAATAGTGTTTTGTAGCTGAGTAATTGAGCTATCAAGTTGTGTCATTTTGTTCTTTCTATCTGTAGTAATTTCTATTGAGTGTGTGTGTGTGTGTGGGGGGGGGGGGGGGGGGGGATGGGGGGGGAGGGAGGAGGGAGTGGAAGAGGCATTACTTACAGAGCAATTTAAGTAAATATAATTTTTCATGTTAATTGTAAGATAAAAGGTGTCTCTTGTATGTTATAATGTGAGATTGAAAACCAGAAGGAAATAGTTTAACTGCAAATTCAAATATATCAAGCTCATTTTTTTAATGTCTTCAAGAGAGATACTTTGCCAATGTAGACTGCAGCTTATCTGAGATATCCTGGAGAATAAATAAAATGAAGTAAAGAAAAGTATTGTAAGGCCTTTTAATAAAGTGCAACAGAAAGTGATAAAAGGAGAGAAGTTAGATCTATGGATACTCTTAAATCCTCTAAGTGAACTTCTGACTCACACTACAAGTCAACAGACTAGCAAATTTACTTATGATCTAGCAATGTAGCAAGCTGCACCATTGAATAACACCTCATTTTAAGAGTTCTGTTAGTAGAATGAGTCAGAACTCTTAGATTGTGAGACAATTAATGCAAGCATAGAGAGAGACAACTTAAGAATATGTTCAAATGCCAGCAGGAATCAAGAGGAGCTGCTGCCTCCTAACTATGGAATCAGAACACACTTCTGAGTCAGGTTAATGAAGCAGAAACTGAGAAGTAGTTGCAAGATCTTTCTTCTTGTTCAAAATCTAGAAAATGTTATGAGTTGGTTAGGATGTGGAATAGCATCAGCAGAAGTAGGAGAGACATACTTCAGGCTACGAGCTAATCTACAGATATAAAACTCTTTTAAAATGACATGAAAGTACCAAAGAGGAATAGGTGTTCTAAACTACCCAGACTCATCTCATCTTGGCACAATAGCATGTGAATGCTTTAATCTTACAGCAAAAAATGCAAAACTAGTTACTATTTTTCCCTTCCTGTTGTTACAGGACTGGGTCATCAGACAGGCCTCCAGATCCCACTGAATAAAAGTCTATAAATCGACTAAGTATAAGTTATCCATTGTCATTGTTTCCTCTTTCTATCCATTTCTTCACCCTGTGCATTGCAGCCAGAATCAAAATCAAATAAAATTGGGTTCCTGCTAGCACTATCATTAAAAAATTTTCAAATGACCATCAGCTCACTCCTTGTCTCTGATATAAAATTCTTAAGCAAACTTACTCTTCTTAACAATACTAATGTTTTCCTAATATTTAACAACTAACAAAAACATTGGATGATGTGAAACATTAGTTTTAAGACATGCACTGATGAAATATTAATAGAAAATAAAAAATAAATAAATAAAAAAGAAGATGAGAAATAGAAGGACAAAATACAATGTACATATTATTCTCTGAATCTGTCAGTGAATGCTTCCAGATGGAAAAGGAAGAATCAAAAAAAGAGAGCAGAAAGGCTCTTTTATATATTATATTGTTTCCCAAATCCCCCCCCCCCCTCCCCCCCCTTCCTCCCTTTCTGAATATTATCACTACTTCATTTCAATATGCAAACTGCATTTCAGTTGCATGTAAACGAAAGAACACTTGGTTCTTCTTTAATAAGTTAAAACACAGGTTATGGAAGAGCGGTGCATATTTAAATATCTGATTTCTTTGAGATTTGCTTGTGGAATGTTCTTGAGTGTATAGGTACAAGTGGGTAAGGAAGGGAAAAAATTGAACATTTGTACATTTTCTCATACAAAGGTTATTTGTTTGTTTGTTTGTTTTGTTTTGTTCCCAAACTGAAAGAGCTACAAGAGGCAAATATATTCTATCTAAGAAGTAGAGGAAAGAAATAAAGTTGAGGTCCTTTACTAACTACTATCCTGGTCTGGGATATAGGGTACAAATCAGTAGGAAAGCATTTCAATCTTCTTATTCATTAGCTTATGAACCTCCTTTAAAGACAGAAGTACAGACTGTGCCAAATATATGCTGGGCTCATAATGAAGACAAATGTCCACTTGAGCTGAGTTCAGACTGTGGAATTCATTTTTCTCTGAGACTTTTATCACTGTGTAATTAGAGTGACATTTGGTTAGTCTCATTAGATCTGGATTCAGACCAGGTACACCAATAAATTATCTCCTTTAAAGCTGATATATTTTTTTGTTTGATTATTATTTTAATTGTTTACTTTCTTTACTGTTACTGGATACTGTTATTTTTCTATCAGGACTCTGGCTGTATCATTTCATAGAAAGAATTCTCCATCCTGTCTGTATTCTGTATATTCTCCCAGATAATGTTTTTGTCTGAAATTTTTGACCCTGAGGACTTGAGCAATGTCTGACTGTGGTCAGTGCTAGGGGAGAGAATTCCCAGAGGAAATCCTCAGAGCTGTTAGAAAATGATCATGGTAATTGAATAAGTTATATAATTCTCTTATGACTTTAATATGACAAAGTTCAATGACTACTCTTTCATTGTAAAATTGCTTAATACTGGCAACTCTAAGTCTGATATCTCTGAAGCTTGAATTAAAATATACTTTTCTGGTCTCAAGCTGTTGTGATACATCACACGGAAAATACAAAAGAAGTTGCATACCTAATCAGATAAAAGTTACAAAGAACTTTATCTGAACAATTCATTCACAAAACATCCTTGTATAATCAGTGGACACAGCTTGAACAGAATTTCTCTTTTCTAAAGCTGACCTCAAAAAGGTCAGTGTGATAATTGGGAGTAACACAGCAAAGACAGAAGATGTATCCATCTCTACTGTCATTCTTATGTAATTTTCCAAGAAACGTATTCCTTTTCCGTATGAGAACTTCAGCGCAAAAAGGGAATATAGATTAGAATATCTTTTACAGAAACAGTTGCATCTTGAAACTTATTAGGTAAGTCTAATATATGGGTGGAATCAAAAAATAATTGAGGAGATCAAAGGGAGCCAGAGGTGCTTGAATAATTTTGATAGGTTCAGTTAATGCATTGCTGAACTATCTTAATAGAACTAGCAAATAATAAATAAACAAACAAACAAATAAAAATAATTTTAAAAAATATATTAAACCAAGTATTGTAATATGTGATTAAAATAAATATCTGTACACGATGGGAAATCATTTTTAATCATGGATTTTATTTAAGGTATCAGGATAAGACAAAAAAGCAAAGAAATTTTCTATTACTAGATTACTTTGCAGTTTGAAGAAAATTTTCAGTTAAATTATATGCATGAATAAAAAAGGAAAAAAATACTATTAAAAAATGCTAAAAAGGCAAAACACACTTGCCAAAGTGTCCATATATTTTCTAAGCACTCAAGTAAAAACTATTCTTTATGGAGCCCTAAGGGTTCTTATTAACTGTGAAGGTCTTTGCTCTGTCCATACTTATTGAAGCTTCTACATGCAGTAGCTTCACAATTAATGCAACTTTTGCTAGAAGCTAAACACAAGCATACGCCCCAAAACATTGGGTAAAAACCTCTGTCTCAAAGGATCTCATAAGGAATCCTCAGAGAAGATAATACTGACAATATCCTGGATGAACTGCCTTACAACAGTGCACACAGGCTGAGTGATAAGCAGGAAGAATTGGAACCAAGGATCTGCTGGAAAAGTATGATCTAATTGTGATCACAGAGACATGGTGGAATGATCAACATGACTAGAAAATAACAATCAAGGGCTACAAATATTTCAGAAGAGGTAGACAGAAATGAGAGGAGGAGCAATTGCCCTCTATGTTAAGAAATGAGTAGAGCATGAATAGATGAGCCTCAGAAACAGGTACAGTCAGATTGAGAAGCTTTCACACAGACTGTGTGTGAAAATTAGAGACCAGATCAACAGAAGGCATCTAGTGGTTAAAATCTGCTACAGGCCACCTGTCTGAACTGTGTTACTGCTCTGAAGCACCATCCTGGGCCTTAAAAAGCAAGTATTGTGATGACATGATGCCACAGAATAAAGTAAGTCAGAAAATAGTACTCATTTCCAAAATAACCTCTTAGATGGGTGGGCCAAAGATCATGGCATGGAGTAGGTGTATCACATTCCCTATCATGCATCAGCATATGGGAAAATTGAACATTCTAAGAAACTGTTAAAAATTTGGGAGCAGTGGATGCCAAGACATCTAAAAACTGGAATACACATTTCACAGAATCACAGAATTATCAAGGTTGGAAAAGACCTAAAAGATCATCCAGTCCAACCATCACCAATACTCCCCAGCTAAATCATATCCCTCAACACAACATCCAAACGTCTCTTGAACACCTCCATGTTCGGTGACTCCACCACCTCCTTGGGCAGTGCATTCCAGTGCCTGACCACCCTTTCCGAGAAAATTTAGCAAAATTTTAGCAAAAGCTAAACGTGGACTTGGAGCATGTCCAGAGAAGGACATGAAAATGGACTTACGGATATCATATATTTCCTATGAGGACAGACTGAGAAAGCTGAGTCTTTTCTGTCTGATAAAGAGAATGCTCTGGGGAGATCTCTGGATCTTTCAATATTTAAAAACCCTTAGAAAGAAGGAAACAACTTTTTAGCAAGGTCTGTGGAGACAGAACAAGAAAAATGGTTTCAAACTGAAAGAGATTTAATTGGGATATAAGGAAGATTTTATTACAGTAAGAATGGTGAGGCACTGGAATATGTTGTTTCAGAGAAATGGTGTATGCCTTTTCCTTGGAGACACTGAAGATCAAGATGGACCAGGCTCTGAGAATTTTGAGCCATCTGTAAATGTCCCTGTACATTGCAGGGCATTTGGACTACATGACCTTTAAGGGTTCTTTCCAACGGATAACACTCTGTGATTCATATATCACCTTGCCCAAGCAAAGCTCTTCTGTATTGTAGAAGCTCTACTGAATATCTTTATTCTCTATCTTGATGAGGGGATTGAGAGCAGCCTCAGTAAGTCGGCAGATAACACCAAGATGATACAAAATGTTGATCTGCCTGAGAGTAGGAAGGCCTTAGAAAGGAATTTGGGCAGACTGGATCTGTGGCCTGAGGGTAATTCGTGAACAATTGGTTCAAGAAGACATTGTGCCAGGACCTGCACTTTGTTCACATCACCATGTAACACCAGAATCTTGAGACAGAGGCTGGAAAACAATGTGGAGGAGATGCATTTGGGAATAATAGTCAACAGCCAACTGAACATGAGCCAACAGCATGCCCCTGTTGTCAAGAAAGGCAATGGCATCTTGGCTTTTATCAGAAATAAAAGATCTAGATGGAGCAGGGAAGTTACTGTTACTTAGTATTGGAAAGGTTGCATCTTGAATACTGTGTTCAGTTTTGGGCCCCTTACTATAAGAAAGACATTGAGGACCTGGATAGTTGTCCAGGGACAAGTAACAAAGCTTGTGAAGGATCTGGAGCACAAGTCTTAAGAGGAGCAGCTGAGGGAACTGGGTTTGTTTAGTCTGGAGAGAAAGGAGTTCAAGGGAGACCATATTGCTCCCTATAGCTATCTAAAAGGAGATTGTGGTATTCCCACGTAACTAGAGACAGAACAAGAGATAATGGCCAGAAGTTGTGCCAGTAGAGGTTCAGTTTTGAACTTAGGAAAAAATTCTGCTTAAAAAGATTGACAGTTCATTGGAACAGGCTGCCCAGGGAGGTAGTGGAGTCACTGTCCCTGAAGGTACACAAGAGAAGACTGGAAATGGTACTGAGTGACTAAGTTAGGGAAGCATGGTGGTGATTGGTTGATGGTTGGAATAGATAATCTTAGTGGCCTTTTCCAACCTTTACAGTTCTATGATTCTATGAATAAGTAGTAATATTTTTCTGGTTTTAGCTGGAACAGTGTTAATACTATGTTGTTGCTTATTAATGGAATCATGCCCTGACTGAACAAGACCACTCAGTGGTGAAAAGGTGAAAACATTTAAAAAGTGGCAGCAAAGGGCATAGTGTAGCTGTGACAAGTCCTGAATTAGGCCAGGAGTTTTTGCATATCACACAGTACCACGTGAAAAGCAATAAAGCTGTGGAGAATTGGCCTAAGATACCCACTGCTGGGGTTTCTGGGCATAGGTTGGTTGGCAGGGAGTTAGACCTTGTATTGCTGGCAGGCTGTCATATCCTTTATGTGCATTAGCCAATAAATGGTAAATAACTGCTTTACAGCTATGTATATTGCTATCATTGTGTGTTTGTTTCCATTTTCCCCTTCTTTTTTAATAAACAGTTTTTATCTCAACCAACAAGTTCTGTTTTGTTTGCAGTTTTCTCTCTGTCATCCTACTTGGAGGAGAGAGTGAGGGAATCGCTATATGGTGCATAGCTATTTGAATGGTTAAACCACAACAAATGGCTAAAATATAACTAGATATTGGGTAAAAATATGTATAAATTCTCAGTATATGACTGTTGAAAAATAAATTATCAGCATGCATTTTTAAAACACCAAAAAGTTAGAGAGCATCTTTATCAGAGAGCAGAAGTCCCCCTTGAGAAGAATAAATGAGAAAACAAAGTCTATCTTACCACAGCAAAAAATAATATTCAAAGAGAAAGTGACTACTTTCTGTCCAGGATTAAATAAAGAAGAGTGTTTAAGTTAACTTACAGTGATGACACAAGGAGCTGCACATGGAAATCTGTCTTGGGACGGGTGCTCTTTAACATCTTTATTAATGACATCGATGAGGGAATTGAGTGCACCCTCAGCAAGTTTGCTGACGACACTAAGCTGAGTGGTGCGGTTGATACGGTGGAAGGAAGGGATGCCATTCAGAGGGACCTCGACAGGCTGGAAAGCTGGGCTCGGGTGAACCTAATGAGGTTCAACATGGCAAAGTGCAAGGTTTTGCATTTGGGCCGGAAGAACCCCAGGCACCTGTACAGGCTGGGAGGAGTGGTCATTGAGAGCAGCTCGGCAGAGAAGGACCTGGGGGTCCTGGTGGATGAGAGACTTAACATGAGCCAGCAGTGCGCTCTGGCAGCTCGAAAGGCAAATGGGATCCTGGGTTCCATCAGGAGAGGGGTGGTCAGCAGGGACAGGGAGGTGATTGTCCCTCTCTACTCTGCTCTTGTGAGGCCCCATCTGGAGTACTGTGTTCAGGTGTGGAGCCCTCAGTATAAGAAAGACATAGAGATTTTGGAAAGGGTCCAGAGAAGGGCGACTAAGATGATCAGGGGACTGGAGCACCTCCCCTATGAGGACAGGCTGAGGGAGTTGGGCTTGTTCAGCCTGGAGAAGAGAAGGCAGCAGGGTGACCTCATTGCAGCCTTTCAATACCTGAAGGGAACCTACACCCAGGAGGGGTGTAATCTCTTCGAAAGGGCTGATAATAGCAGGACTAGGGGAAATGGATCCAAGTTGAAGGAGGGAAGATTTAGGTTGGATGTTAGAGGGAAGTTCTTTACAAGGAGAGTGGTTAGGCCCTGGAACAGGCTGCCCAGGGAGGTTGTGGATGCCCCGTCCTTGGAGGTGTTCAAGGCCAGGTTGGACGGGGTCCTGGGCAACCTGATCTAAATGTGTATGTTTGGTGGCCCTGCCAGGCAGGGGGGCTGGAACTGTATGATCCTTGAGGTCCCTCCCAGCCCGGGTGATTCTGTGATTCTGTGTGATTCTGTGAAATCATAAGGTTTCTCTGAAACTATTAGAGCAGCAGACACCTCCCATCAGAACACAGTGCAATGTAATAAATTACATCAGAGGAAAATATGTTCCCTTTGTAATAACCAGCAGCTAGAACACTGACACAGGTGAAGACAGTGGCAAGCTGCAAAGTATTTGTAGATTATTCCCTCTAACATAAGAGCTCTCAATCATCTGAGAGTTACGAGTTGTAGAGTTGCACATTCTTCCTGCTTCTGTGGTAATTATACATACCTTTGAGTGATTATCTGGAAAGAAATCCGGGATCTTTGAATAAAAGATTGTGGAAAAACAACAACAACAACAAACTGAAAGCAAAGCTTAACAATACTGGTGAAAGTTTAACAACAGATCTTTGGGTCTGTTCAGCCTCTGTTGTTTCCATTCTATTTGCTTTTATTCCTATGAGTTTTTATTACACAAATATTTAAATAAATTTACATTGTTTACATAATAATTTATATTAGCATTTCATTGTTGTGGAAGTATGAAAATATTTCTTCTGACAAGAAGGAACTTTTAAGAGTCTTAAAGACTGAAACAATATTGTCATTTTTTGCACTACTAGAAAATATAATAAAATTCAAGCCACTTTTATATCTTAACACAGTCCTACTTGATTGAATGCAATCTTGTGATAGAAACAAAAGATCACAATTGTGGATTGTAGACAAACCATCCCTCCTAAAAATGAGCATTCTTATTGAGATCATAGTAGCAAGAGATGTTGGAGGACAACAACAGTCATATCCAAAGTTTTAAGTGAGCTATATGCAGAAAAAAATAATATGGTTTCAAATTACATCAGCAAAGACTTTAAGACCGATCTTAATTAAAATTTACGACCTCTCCAACCTGTCAAAGTAAAATTAGCCTATGAAAAATTAACAACAGGAATTTTATATGAATTTTTGTGCTCATGTGTACACATGTTAAATGTAAGAAAATGAAGACACTTCTTGGATTAAAAAAAAAAAAACAAAAAAAAACAACAAAAAAAAACACCTAGTTTCACAGATTTTTAAAAAAATGTGTTTTATTAATTTGTCTCTGTATATTTAACTTAAATATATGTCTGTATATTTTAAGAAATGCAATTTCATATCATTTAAAGAATACTTTCTAAAATTTCATTTTGTCTAGGATAAACTTGGCTTTACTGATGTGTCAAAGCGATAGCTTCCTACCAGGAGAGGTTATATTTTCCTTACTTTATTTTTTCCTAAATACAAAATGGTTTTGTTATAGAGCATCTGGTATTTATGGAGTCTGGAGTTTAATTTTCTGCTCCTTCACAGCCTTCCTTATGATCTTATCAAAGCCATGTTTTATTTTATTTTACTTTTAATTCCTCCCTAGTAATTTTAGTATTACATTCCTGATTGCTGCTGTTGAGTATTTATACTAAGTCATTGGTAGTGATGGTGGAGTAGATATCTCCTTTACCACTGTTACCTACAATATGCCACTTACTACAGACAATATCAAAGCTTGATTCTTAACCTGTATTTTCTGTCCTGGAGAATAATATCACCATGGAAAGTTCACAAACTTAAATACAGCACCGTTGAATGTTTTACATATTTTCAACAGTTTAATAAGTTTGATAGATCCCAACAATTCAATAAAATATCAAAAACAACACTGTGATGTCCTCACATCATCCACTGATTTTAGGGAATACTTACAGGAGGAAAAGAAAAAAAAAAAAAAAGAAAAAAAAAATCCTGGAGAGAATATTTCAGAATCCAATACAGACCTTTTATGTATCTACTAATAGTCATACCAAGTCCCTTAAAAAAAAATAAAAACCCTTACTGGCTTTAATTTACCACTAACTATAATTATTTTTTTTGTTCTCAAAATACAAAGGCTTTTCAATATTCTTTTGTTTGTAACATTTACAGCTGTTTTTAACTTCTACCTAATTTGAAATATGCAAATTAATTTCAGAATTAAAAAATAATAAAGTCAGAAAGAGAGGAAAAAAAAAAAAAGATGGTGGGATAAATTCTACTTCAATAAATATTTTATCCTGAATTATAGAAGGACTGTCCATTATATCATAAGAAAATGTTTCTACTTTCTATTGGCAAATAGATCTGCAGATGAATCTGTTCCATCTGAAAATGGATGATCCATATTTGCAGGTACATCCTAGAGTGCACTTCATCAAACTCCTGTAAAGAAATATGAACCACAATTATAGTAATAATTTATAGCTCAGCAAAAAAGCTGAATAAGATTAACAACACAGCTGATCCGGACTGTTTGCAGAAAATAATAAAAATGTGTAAAATTACAGATGTGTAAAATATTACAGATGTGCAAATATTACAGATGTGTTTGGAATGGATCTCATGAAAGCAAGGTGCATAAAATTATATTGAATACACTAAGTCCAGTGAGAAAATTCTGTACAGCCACTGAGCTTTATAAAACCACAATTCCAAATTATCTTCCTACAATGAAGTCATTTGATTTGGTAATGTTTAATTCTAGGTTCTTGATTTAGGATTGTGCAACAATCTTATTTGCTAGAAGAAAAAGGGCATAGAAGAGGAAAAGCTGTTATTTCAAGAAACTAAATTCCTTGAGTAACTCTAATCAGTAATACACTTTTTATTTTGTTATTCATTGTCCCCACACACATATGTTCATATATGTATTCATATATGAATATGTACACGCACTGTGGAAGTTGAAGGCATTTTTTATTTGTTAGCAAACATGGGTTCAACTATCGCTGTTCTAGCTGGAAGATGGAAATAGCAAGATATTTATCCTGTGATCTCACAGCACTTACACTGTGCTCCATATAGTACATAAACAACACTTACAAGGTAGTTACTCAAAATATGTGCAACAAACAACATGCTGAAAATAAAGTTGGACCCTTTCTTCTATCCTTTTTTTTTTTTTTTTTTAATTGGTTATTTAACATGTTGTTCCCTTTATTGACTCTTCATTCTGCTGACTTATTGGAGAAATAGAAATTACTGCAACAAAATTCTGTTTTTCACAGGTTTATTATTATATTATCCCTTTATGGGGTCTTCTACATAATTTCTCAAAATGATGTTGTAAATCCCTACCGGAAATTCTGTGTAGCCCGATGTCTGTTGTCTAGAGGACACAAGCAGCACATTTCCTCCATCTGCTATTAGCATGCCTACATGTTCCTATTCGTGTATTAGAGGGCAAAGCAAACCAGGGACAAGGACCAAATGATCCAAATGAGTAGCGGAAAAGGCAGGGTAAGAGGATTTGAAAACAAGCCAACAAGCACTTACATCAAAACTAACTACTAGCAAAATGTTTCCTTCACAACAAAGGTTGAATCAAAGCCCTATTCCCCCAGCATATGAATTAGAAGAACAATTGTGTGATTATGATTAAAAAAAAGAGCATTACACTTTATGTTCTGCTATAATTGGTATTTATGACAATTTATGTAAACAGTAATGAAGCCTATGTGATTTTTGTGGGGAAATTACATTATGACACCAATGATCGTTACTGTTAATTTTCCTGAAGATGATGGCAATCAGCAGGCATAGTTTCATTGTAAATAGGTTAATTTAAAATTCAAACGCTGCTGGTATTTCAAAATGAGTTCGCATTTGATTTTCGAAAGCTTTGGCCCTGACTGTCAGGCATGTCAAGAAAAAAATGCTTCACAACTGGAAGGGGAAAAAAAAAAAAAAGAAAAAAAAAAGAGAGAAAGAGAGAAAGAAAAACTGAATGAGCTCCATTGCAGAAATGCATTTCTCTGCTAATTTTGCTGTGTTTCTAGGTGCAATGTAATTTACAGCCTTTCTACCAATAACTGCCTAGAGTCCATATCAAAAAGGGACTCATGACATCTAGAAATCATGATCTGCTAGTTTGGTTTAGCTTAGTTATGATGATTTTGAAAAGGGTTATCACTGATGAATCTTTGTTAGTGGAAGGCATCGTGTTTCTTCACACAGTACACCAAAACTCAAATATTAGCATGTCTAGCTTTGCCACTATGTGATACACTTAAGCACTTCTAAAACACATCTAAATACTTTTATCATTCCCACCACTCTCAAATATAGGGTTCTCATGCATGCAAGTATAATCAAACTCCCAACACTGCTGTATGAGGAAATGCAATATCATCTCCCATTTCAGAGAAGGGAAATTGAAGTACTAAAACCCGAAATTTTCCTTGCTAGCATAACAAAGAAAAAACTGCAGACTATGTGAATTCAAGTCAGAGAGCAAACCACCATAGAGTTACACTTAAAACTCCAGGGATCGACTTTACAATCTCCTTTCTCCACCTGAATCATCATGAGATGCTTCTGCATATACATTTTTATGAACTCTTCCAAAAGGTATTTCCTTTGTTTCAAGCCATTTTACCAAAGCTTTTTTAAAACACCTTTTTTTTTTTTTTTTTTTTTTTTTTTTTTTAACCTTAGATTGACTGGAATACATAGATTAAAATGAAACAACTTTTTAAAAGTAGACAAAGAATGAATAAACTTGAAAGCTAGTTCAGATAAAGACAGCAATGCCACCTTCTACAAGTCGTCAGCACAAGGTCGCATTCAAGGACGACATTAACAACTTGTTCACAATCTAATGACATATTTAGATTAGAGTTTGCAATGTACATAGGCAGCTTTTTCTCATTCTCTGTTCATTGCCAAATAAGATGTTTGATAGGAATCTCTACTGTAACCTTTCAGAATTCATTTATTTAGGAGAACTAAAATAATGAAATGCCAAATGAATTAAGAATGATATTTCATATAATATCAAGTGAAGACAATTTAAATAGTCCATATGCACAGGCTCCCTGAGATGAATGATCTGTTCATTTGTTAGTGTAAATGGGATGCATTTGTTAGTTATTATTTGTTATGGTTTGAGAATTCTTGAAGAGTGAAATTCAACTGCAAACCTAAGATAGGACAGAAGAATATTTTCAGAATTCAAATGGCTTATTCTATCTGTCTTTATATGTGAACTGCAGATATAAGTGCTGGTCCTCTGCAAAGGGAATTAGACACGTTTTTGCAAACAATTGGAAAAACCCAGACACATATTTAAAAATAAATAGCCCTTGCTAAAACACAAGTGAAAAATCAATTTTTTTTATTTTTTTTTTCTGCAAAGGAAAGAGATTTGAAAGTTTGATGATAAACCATATAGCCAATTGAAATTTAAAAGAGAGATCTGATTTCCTTCTTCTCTTTATTGATCTTTCAACATTTTGTCTGATTGTTCTTTTACTATTAATAAAAATATATAATATTATGGTAGTTATAATTGTCTATACTTAGCACTTGGATTCCTAAATAATAAACAGGAATCTGTAACAAAATAGCCTGGAATGGAAATAGATACAGGTGTATGTTTGTCTTCCTCCCTCCCTCCCCTCTCCCCTTCCTCCCTTCCCTCCCCCCCTCC
>JAPSGF010000121.1:467267-479758 GCA_035772895.1 Perdix hodgsoniae | reverse complement strand
TCTTACCTATAAACATGAATGTCCTGAAGATACTCTTCTGTGTGAATAAGATGTTTAAGGAACTCAGCAGCTGAAATTTAGAATGTGTATTTCTAAAATTGAACAAATAATTGAAATATAAAACTGCCAAAAGCAGAATAAATAAATTAAAAAAAAGAAAAAAAAAAAAGATTTTTTGAAAACAGTATCTAAATAAGTAAATTGAGCATAGAGATTAGGAATGCATCTTATTAAATTGAATAAATATTTTTTACATTATTGCTAGAATACGCATCCCATTCAATTTTTGGAGATCTTATTTACTAGATATTAACCTGAAATGAAAACCTGCATAGAGCTCTTAAATCCTGCCAGGTTTGACAGTTCACTCACAGTTGCCTTTGTTTTAGTGAGAAAGTGTTGGTTAGCAAGAGATTTTACTTACCATTCATTTGTTTATATAAATTACTTCTACAAGGCCGAGTGAATTTTGGGAATTGCACCAGATTTTGTTTCCCAAGAGGCTCAAATTCTCCTGTTGATTTAAATAAAAACTAATAAGAAATTCTCTCACTAAAGTTGCTGTATTTCCCCCTGCTAATGCACAAACGCATAAAAAGATCTGAAGATAATTTTTCCTTAAATTTCAGTTTCTAGGCTAAGACCAAAAATTATACCAACTAAATTCTGCTTAAATTGAAATTCAGCTGAAATTTAGAGGAGTTTCTTCAAAGAAAGAAACTGAGAACACCTGCTTTTCCCACCTACTCCTTTGCTTCACATCTCGATTCTACATCCAGATATGGAACTAGATTAAATAAAGTACTACCTTTTTTTTTTTTTTTTTTTTTTTTCCAAAATTGTTTTTTGAATATAAATTATCTATGTTCTATGTTTTGAAATCTAGGATGTTTTCCTAAAAATCCAACTGTTTTCTTCCCTTGTGATAAGAAAGGAACTAAATTAAGTTAAATGCAATTTACCTGTTAAAATCTCCATATATTTACAATGATTTGGATGATAATAGAGAGTATTCATATAAACAAAGCCAAAAGCCAAAGAACAAGATGCATGACAAAAGTTTCTTCCAGATCTTTAAAAAGTAATTCTCCAGATTCATGTGTTATATGTTAAATATGAAATAAATAACAAATAAATAACGAGGGGGAAAAAAAAGTTAAAAAGATATTCAATTTGACTGGGTTTTGTTTTTGATTTGCCTTGTTTGTTTCTCCATAACACTGAGTACAGATAATGTTCCTTCTTTCCAGATTTCTAACTTAAAAATCACAAGGTTTAAAAGAGAAAGAGGAATCTTATCTATTTATTTATTTATTTGTATTTTTTTACTTACCAGAAGTAAGATAGCAGTGCTGAAATTTTACAAATATCCCAGAATATTGGCAGTCCGCCCAGATATTCGAGGTCAAGTTTTCAGTTTTCTGCAGAAGAGATAAACAAAGCTTCATTCTAAAAGCTAAAAAGCAGCCTCTGTCCACATTCTCCACCAAAAATGTCAATGGGCTATGGGCTAAATCAACTCAGTTCTGTGACTAGCAGGGCAGATGGATTTAGCAGATCTGCATCTCCGGAAAAGGGAAACGGGGGATCTGAATATAATTTAAAATAGCAGCAACCATCTGAGGAGAAACAAACTAATTTACTAAATATGGAATTGGAATTCAAGATAACACACTATAATACAATATAATACAGTATAATTAGAATTGGAGCTCAAAGATCAAAGAAAGTGAGAGATAGTGCGCAAAAGTTGAAAAGGCCTTAAACTAGTGCTGAGGTGAGATGTGTGCAGTTGGGATGAACAGCAGGGAGTAGAGCTGAAGAAGGGTGGTCAGGTGACCCACCAAGGCCTTGTATCTGTTCCTTCCTGAGCAGGAATCATAACAGAGCAGTGAACACTCTTCTGGGGAATGTAGTTCTGTTCTGGACAGATGCCTGAAACTGAAGCATTAACTCTTAAACTCTCAGTACGTTACAAGATGTTATGATGTGGAATACTGATAACCAAAAATCATGAAATTATGACAACTTCATAATCATTAACTGAGATAATATATAGTATAGGACCTAATTATTGTTCTTCCAGAGGATATAATCTTCAGAAGAATTGCATAACTTGCTTTTTTTCATTCCTCATGCTTTATTGTGTTCTTTTCTTTCTTGTGTTCTGCTCAAAGGCAGACAGTCTGCTTGCCCTTGGCCAGAATACTGCTGAGCATGGTAGCAAGTGAAATCATCTAAATGGAAGACAAAAACTACAGTGGATCTGAGATATACTAGTTTAGAAGAGGTTCCTCGGGACTGGGGCAACAATACAATGAGGAATATGGCCAGTAGGGCAGCAACAGCTATGTCATCTTGGCTCATGCAATTATTTTGAGCTAAGAACAGTGGTTACTATTTTATCTTCACTTTTGATTATTTTGGGGTTACTTACCCATGTTTTCAGACAATCTGATCACTCCTGTTACGAGCCTACAGCTCCTCTTACAGACCTACCACTTTATTAAATTATCTTCATAAATCATGTAGATCTTTAGGTGTTAAACTATGCAATTGCACAAGGTTAAGCTAAAGCTTAACACATAACAGTCACTGTGTCAATTTACTGCTGCAGCTAATAAGGTAAAATCAGATGAGGACCAAATGAAATTGAAGCAAAATCCAACAGGAACTGAGGTCTTAAGTTACTGACCTAATACAAACTTTAAACCAGGCATGTCCAACCCATGCCCCATGGGCCACATGCAGCCCCATTCAGTTTGCACAGAGACATGTGCCTCCTGCTGCTGTGGCATCATGGTTCTTCCCCACCAAGCAGCCCTGCCCTGCCCGAGGACACAGTTGCTTAACTGGCAATGAAATTATGTAACTTTTCAAATAGTACTATATGAAAGAACATTATATGTAGAAACATGCTGCCAAACTTAATGCATATCAAGGAATGTTTCACAGAGACGAAATAAGGGAACTGAAAAGAGGCTGTCACTTCAATCAAATATTTAAAAATAAAGTAAAATTCAAATGGACTCTTATAAAAGCTAATTAAGTGATAGCAAATCCGACTTCAAAAAGATCAAAACCTTTTCCTGATGGTAAGTTTGTTAAGGAATGTATAGAAAACATGACATATATAAAGCGTCCTGATTAAAAAAAAAAAAGAAAAAAGAAAAAAAGAAAAAAAGGATGTTTACAAAATCAGTTTGTTTCACCCAACCATAGCTAGGTGAGATAAAGAAATAGGAAGACTTGGAAAACCTATCGGAATAAGTGGAGTAAGCTGCTAGTTCTTTTTTTTTTTTCTTTTTTTCTTTTTTTTTTTTCTCCCTTTGGCTACAGATGAAAATACTGAAGCTACTGATACAGCTCAAATTGCCATTTTCATTAGAGAGTCTGATAAGAAATATAATGTCACACACACACAAAAACAAACAAACAAACAAAAAAAACCCAGAAGGTTTCTTCAGTGCCATTGAAAGACACAGCTATATCTCTTCCTTTGTGTGAAGCAGGAAGAAAATATATTCAGGTGATTTGTTTAAGCCTTTGTCAACATATCTGACATAGCTACTGATAGTAGGCAAAAAGAAAAAGGACCTATAAAATTAACTGAAGATGATGCAGTTTGGAACTCAAGTTTGTTGAAATATCTCTGCATCATATATCTGCAATTTCTTTATTTACAAGAAAATTTATGTGCAAAAGCTTTAAAAATGGATTTCATGCAAATCATCATCAAAGCTGTGAATTTCATAAAGTCCAAGGGACTGAATCATTGCCAGTCCTAGGAGTTCGTTAAAATATGAATGCTGATTATAGAATGATCACTTACTTTTTTGAAGGAAGTTGCCAAGCACCTAAGTTTGGGCAAAATGCTAGAAATGCTTCGCAAAGTGAAATCAAATCCTCTGTGGAAACAGAAGGAAAATTTGTGTCAGAATACAAAGATTAAAAATGGCTCACAGATTTGGCATTTTGGGTGGATTTGACTTCTCATTTAAATGAGTTAAACATAAAACTCCAAAGTGAAAATCACTTTATCTTCACTATGTTTTAGACAATAACAGCATTTAAAATGAAACTTAAATTATGATGAGCCCAAGTTATGGGAAATAATTTCAGACAATTTAATACATTAGCTGTATAATCCTGTGAACACTGAAAAATATTCACCTGGAGTTTCCATTTTGATAAAGATGTTTGAGAATAGGTTTCAAGATTTAAAAAATAATAAAAATAATAATCTTTTTTTCAGATTTGCAACTCCATTTTTAGTGGACATATTACTTGCAAATTTTCACATGGAATGTGTAGAGTTGCAATCATTCATTCAACTCAAATATAAATTTGGTTTTGTTTCTTTCCTAAGTCCTGTCTTAGCTGAGAAAAATATTCTTTGCTTTAATCATGCTTTATTCATGTCAATGATTTTTGGCAATGTGTACATTTGTGAACAATTATTGTCAAGTATGAAACATGGGAAGAGTAATATTTCACCAAAAATCTCTGATGAACACCTTGAGAACTCACTAAGAATGGCAGCTACTGCCATCAAACCATCCTGGTGCATTATGTTCACAAAAACAAGGTCAAACATCAACATTAATTTTATGTTGCTGCCAGTGTTTTTATGTTTTAATAAGAATGAATATACAGAAGTTTTGTTTGTTATATACATTAAGTTTATTTTTTTAATTTGTAGCTCGTATCAACTTCTGTTCGCTCGGTGCTATAAGCTTAAGCTATAACTGACTTTCTGAATCTTCTGGCATGCTGCAGGTTCATCCTTATGAAATGCAGATAGCTACTTATGAATCAGAAGCTGAATCAGAAGCTGCTCCATCTCAGGTTCCTTTAAAGACAGTAGGAAAAATAAAAACCTATATCCAGTGATTCAATGTCCTCCAAAATCTTAGTTCATTCCTCATGCAGACCATTACCTTCCACCAACTACAGTATTCTACAAGCTGCTCTCTGAGAACAGAAGAAAAATAATAATGAATATTAGGTACAGTATTCTTTTCTATCCTGTCTTTCCTTAAGTGTATCACTGTAGAATGAGATAAGTCATATTTAATATGGATCAGAGATAATAAAAGCATTCATTGTGGCTTCGTAAGAACACTCTCTTCAACCCTCACTGGATCATGAATAATAACATTAAGAAAATAGGTTGTCACAACCAACATCACACTTTCATTTAGCCATTCAAATGAGTAATAGCAGCACTGACTTCCTATGGTTACCCATAACAGTACAGAATCTCCTGGAATATGAGACATGTCCTCCTGGCAGCAGGAAGGATCTTAGGCGTCCTGTGTATGGAAGTCCACCTTCCATTCCGATATGCTTCTTTAATCTCATCTCATGGGCTACCAAAAGTAGTCACTGCACAACTTCTGCAAACAGCCTTTTCTATACATCTCTAGCCTCATTGTTAAGAAGTTTTCCCAATATGTAAAGTAAATTTTCCCTGTTGGATTTTAAAATATTTCTGTCTTTCCCAGGGTATCATGAAAAAATGGTATCATGTGAAAAATGAAGGTTATTACCTTCTCTGAAAACTGTCATCATGCCCTCCCTGGGAATTCTCCTTGGCTGAGCAGCATCCATTCTATCTCTTCTCCTAGTTGATGAATTTTAGATCTCTGATTGCTCTCCTTCCTTATCTTCACCCCAATTCCCCATATTTTTCCTTAAAGGCAACATCTAAAATAGACAATATATTTTTTGAGATCCAAAGGTGATTATATTTTGTAAGAATGGCTTTTGATTATGCATCTCAGCATAACGCTTACACCTATTTTGGCATTGTCATATCACTGGTAATATTTATCTAATGTTCTATGAGAAAGTGGTGAATAAATATTCTTGTTTCTGTTGATTTGCTCTCCTAGCAAGAGATCTATGTCCTGTATTTTCATAACTGTTTGCTCTATGCATTACAAACTGTGTTTGCTCCTATTAAAGAGAGGGATATTTTTTAGCTCTTATCTCAAATTCATGTTCACTCTGTGCTGTAATCATGTGCTATCTCTTTGGTTCTGGTGCCATCTACAAATTTAACAAACATACTCATTCAAATCACTAAGAAAAATATTGAATAGAACTAGATGCAAATAAATAGGAAACTAGACACACTGCTATACAATCAGAAGATGAGAAAATTAAAAAAGACAAACTCTAAAGTTTACTTTTCTCTTTCTGCTCTTATTGGATTACTTATAAGCTGTGACTTTATAAATATTAATATATAAAATTCCATTATATGGCATTCAGTGCTGTATGGCATAGTTTCCAGGTTTTGCTAGACTAATAAAACCCTAATATGCACTGCAAGGGACTTCCTCTTTGCAATTCTTTTAACCAGCTCTTAACACAGTATGTAAATTTTATTTGTTTATATTGCCAATTTAACTCCTATTTAAATCACACTGGAATTTGGCCTGTTGAGTTTGTGCTAATCTGCCTTGAAGGATTTGGCCTACATCAGAGATGAGGAGGGAGGAGGGAAGGGGAGGGAAATTAAAAATGAACTACTTCTCAAACATTTTTACAGTGTAAAAACGTTAACTTAGATAAGCTATGTAAAAATGCTTTTTAAAATTTCTAATGCATTATCCACTTTACACACTTATTTCCAGTGTGTTAATTAGTGTGCAATTCTTCTAGCAAGAAAAAAATAATTTCCTACCAAGCTTGAATTTGGCAAAGTTTCTACATATACATCACATTGTCATTACAACTGAACTCATTTGTCTGATTTTACTTTATTTTATTATCACGTGGATACTTTTAAGGAACTCGCACACACAAATAAATAAATAAATACATAAAACTAAAACCGTTAGTTCATAGAATCTTGATATATGCAAACTTGTTGAAAATATATATATTAAGTCACTAACAGACATTGCATTGGGTGATATTTATTGTATCTCTTGGAAGCAAAACCTCTAACTGTGTTTATACTTAAGGTTTTTCTTTTTCTTCTTCAACTGAGCTTTGTCTTTCAGCCTTCACTGATTAATTTTATTAATCTGCATCAGTCTTATTTATTTTTAAAGCTTTTCTTAATAAAATAGTTTCCTTGTGTTAGAAAAACAAGTCAACAAATAAAAGTATTTGCCTAATACTTGTTCATACTCTGTGAACTGAATGTATTTCTGCCTCACAGTGAGATCTGCATGGAAATGGACTTTTCATGTATTTCATCTATAAGGTAGTGGACCACCTTTCATCTGCCTGCAGCTTCAGCCCTCACAAAACAAACAAACAAAACAAAACAACAACAACAACAAAAATTACAGCTGCTGTGTTTCTGTGAGGCTATGCAGTACAGTGAAAAATAATTCTGTGACAAACAGAGGAAAGAAAGGGTTGTTATTAAATAACTAGTCTTCAGATGGAGAGTACATAAACCAATTAACCTAGATCCAGGGATAGAATGAGAAATCTCACAAATAGTGATGTGGAAGTTATTCCAATCTCACTCCTACTCATTTGGACAGAAAAGTAAGAAGTCCAGCTTGAAGGGGATAATGAAATTACGGGTAGAAAAATAAGCATTGTAGCCTGAGTAGTGCAGTTACAAGAAGGTAAGAGACCAGAAGTAAAATCTGAATGAAAATGAAAATTTTCTGAACAATACTTTCACAAGAACAAACTGTTATGGAAGAAATGAAAATGTGATTCAAAGAAAAACAAACAGACAAACAAACAAACAAACAAAAACAGAAAAACAGAGCAGACAAACTGAAACCACAGGCATGGAGTCAAAAACAGTAAACTTAATTCACTTCCAGAATTGTCCTAGAGACCAAAAGTTGTACTTTTATCCTGTGAAAAGAAAGCGGAAATACTGAGAAATTATTTTCTTACAAGGACTTAAATTATCTCATGCTTCATGACCAATTAACGTACAATTAATGTACAATTGAAGTCCATACTATTTTGTCTTCAGTGCCACTCAGATCATTTCTGAGTGGGAATCAGAATACCAGAACATGCAGAAGTTCAACAATGAATAACTTACAGTTCAGAAAATATTATCCACATCTTCTCTATATGAGAAATTCTTCTATATGGTTGGTGGATACAGTCAACCCACAAATCAAGATGAATTCAGTTTCCATTTTGTTTTTTTAGCTCACCTTTAATAAGAAATCAGGACATTCTAAAGCTTAGTCTAGGGCCACCATAGCAGAAGCAGCACAGAAGAAAGGAGGAAAAACAATATATATATATATATATATATAAAGTATAATATATGTATTTAATAAAAACTTAGAAAGTTGAAAAAAAAAAACAAAACATTTTTTATTTTTAAATAGATCTTAAAATTGCAGTGTCCATAATTTGGGGACAACAGAGGTTTTCAAGTGTCCCTTGTGGTATCAGGGTCAGTACAAGAAATAACTAAGTTCAGTTTATGTACTAGCAAGAAGGGAGGAAAAAAATGCACCTCAAGGAGATTAAATTTGCTGATGATATATAGCAGAGTAAGGGAAAAACAGTCAACATACAAAACAGAAAGACAATAGTAAAACTTTGATTGAACAAAAACAGATCTTGCGTGTGATTTATACAGTTTAATATGGAAAGAGGTGAGGCAGTAGATAATGAAGTTAAATAAAATGGCAGAAATAAGGAAAAGGAAATAAATTCCTATAGACATCACACCACTAACATCATAAAAAGGAAAATCTTCAGTAGAGAGTGGTAAAGCAAGTTGAAAGCATTGAGTGATTGAGAAACTGTGTTATATACCACAAGAAATAAAATTGCAAATGTACTAATGAGATGGGAGAGAAATCTGTGGATGTTTTTCCAAGTCCACTCCTTGTGACAAGCACCAACGTTAACTACAGTTTACAAATCTTGGATGACTGATTACTTCAATACAACTGATCTCCCAGACAGCAGTCTCGATCTGATTATTTCTTAGTTACAGCTCACTCAAAACTGAATTAAAAGTGAAACTAGGAGAAAGAAAATAATGTGAGCTTTAAGCACAAAATATATGCTTCATTGTTTCTGCAAACTGAAATTCTTCCCATTTTTCCCTCTCCCTTATTTAATCACATATTAAAATAATAATAATAATAAACCAATCTTTTATTCCTCTTCTGTTTCTTGTATTTGTGTGTGCGTATATTAACATATCTAAAAATGCTTACAACAATAAGAAGATGCCGTTCCTATGTTGGATTTTGCAATTAATCTGAAAAACATTAAGTTATCCTTTTATCTAAAGACAATCACATCATTCTTCTCTCAAACAAGTGAAAGAGATATTGTCTCCAACTCATATGCCTATGTGTATTGACAGTATTGACAGTAGCTTTGAACCAGTCTTTCCACCCAAACCCACCAAAACAAAAAACAGGCAAGCAAAAAAAACCCTGAAGACAACAGACAAGATATCACCATACACAAATCTCTGGAATTTCTACTGAGGTTTTTTTTTTTTTTTGGTTTGTTTGTTTGTTTGTTTTTTAAGAATAAGTTTCTTTTCCCTTAAATTTTTAATGAAATTGTTGCTTATTTAATCCATGAAATCCATATGGAATTTTACATTGCATATTACCTCCACCATTCCAAAAGTAATGCTTCCTCTGTATTTCCATGGAAAATACAACAGATACAGTCTCGATCCAATTTATAGGATGGAGAGGAGATTCTTTTAAGATGTATACCCAACAGTGACATTAAGACACAATAGATCAAATGTTAGCCCAAACAGTTTATTACAAATCCTAGTTGTTTAGGGAGATGGGGAAGGAAAGACAAAATGATAGGAAATAAAAGCAAGGACTCTTTGCAGGAAGCAAGAGGGAGATAGTCATCACCATGGGTCCAGCGTGGTTTGTAGTTCAGTCATTAACTATCAGAAGTGGTGGGCATTGTTGTTTAGTTCATGATGAAAACTATTACTGACTTTTCAATGGCAGTACAAACTTATTTGTAAATCCAAAGTGGTCGAGTCAGCTCTCTTTGGAGTGGCAGCTTCTTGCTTTTGGATCTCAGTAGGAACTCTTTTAGTTTCTATCTTCCGGGCCTTAACAGCAGATAAGAGGGAGCAGGGAGGTGTCAACTTGTATCTTGCCTTCAAGATTGCCTACAGTGGCATCCGCCAGTTTCCCATAGCAAGGTGGAGTTATTTGGTCACAAGACATATCTTCTGCCAGTAAACAGCCCTGAGCAGTCTCTTCCAAAGGCAAACAGCTCCAAAGAAATGCTTTCAAATGTAAAACTGTCCACACAGTGATGCTGACAGACACACAACACCACCCACCTCTCACCTCCTAGATAAGTCAGAGTCTTACCATAAGAAATGCCTTGGAAAGCAAGATTTGAGCCAAAAGCAAAGAAGTATTCATACAGATATAATGAGAACAGTAATTGTGTTCAATAGGACGAAATCTGAGTTACAACATCCTATTTTTAAACATAGTATTTCAATATCATTAACTCTGTGTTTTCACCAGCGATGGATGTGAGGATGCCTGTCATACTTTCCAAAACCTGCACCACTGTATGTAACATGCTGCTGCTGTCACCACTGCTGAAATGCACCATCTACTGCCTCACTGTGCTCACATCCACTGTTCATTCTCCATACATGTTCAATGTTCAGCAAGAATCAGTATCTAGCAATTGATGCCTTTTCTTTTTTTTTTTTTTTTTTTTGTACATGCATGAATTCAGTAGACATTCTGGGTCAACATAATCAAATAGGAAGTGTTACTTTCAGAGCAGCCCTCATATAAATCCATTTAACTGCCATCTGTAAGAAATCAGACATTAGATTAAACAAAGCAATTATTTATCCTGGCAGTAGTTGGTGTTTTTTTTAATTTTATACATGTTGTGGTAGGTGCTAATGACGTCCTGTTAATTTATTTTGCTCTTCCTTCTCTTGTTCATCCTTAATGTAGAGAAACAAAATCTTTTGACTGTTATGTTCCAAATATATTGCTTTCACTCTGTGAAGCAGTATATGAGTATTCTACTTGAACTGATCAGATTACTAATAAATTCTAAACAAACATCAAACAAACAAACGAAAAAACACCACCACCACCACCACCAAATAACCCTCCCTATGGCAATACTCAGTGTTATATAAAATTTGACAAGCACAGCAAAACTGGAAACATTTCTGAGGGGAAATTCTCAGATCAGTGAAATTTTTTACTAGCTGAGAAATAAAGCAAAACAGAGCAAATATAGATCAAGAAGAGTAAAAGCAAGGAAAACCTTTCCTCTAAAAATATTTGCTGCTTCTACCTTTCAACTTGAAACTTATCCCTGCTCTGAACAATTTAGCATATATATCAAGACAATTGGAATTTAAATACTCAATTTTATACTGCTGATGTAGAATACTGGTATGCTATCTTATAACTTTAAAAATATTAGAGCAAAATAGTGAATTTCTGACACATAAATATGTCAGTGAAAGCCATAACCTGCTTATTTTGCTCTAAACACTTTTAAGGATACTATGCTCTTTTTTTTCAGATTCCCAATAGCTAGATTTTCTATTTTTGTTAAGACTCATATGATAAGAATATGATAAAAGTACTGATAAAAGTTGGATGATAAAGCTTAGGGTATTTTTAGATGAACCTTTTATTTTAAGAGAAATTGGATACTTGACCTGCTCAAACACATTTATAGATTGTTAGTCATCTATTTATAACCTTGGGCATTTATATGCCATTTAATATGCCATTGTTAATTTGACTGAATGAATGTAAGCCAAAGCATGAGAATGCTCACATTACTTGATAAAGGGTCAACCACATGCTTTAGTGTTGGCCTTGCATCAGAAACTTTGCTGTAAACTTCCAGATGTAAAAGAAAAGAAGGAATCAATTCCTTTTATCTGCCACAAAATAAAAATAAATAATTAAAAAGCTTACAGTCCTGCAGTCAATGACTCTTGCTCAATGGTTTCCACTACAATGTCCATGTCTTCATTTAACATATGAGTATCTTTTTCTAATTTCAACTCAGTAAATATGAGAAAACAGAAATTAACTGTAAAAGAGATGGAACAAAGCACAGAAGTCTAGAGCAATTATATTGAAGCTAATTATTGCAAAAGGAGAAAGTGATGTCCCAAATTCAAACATTAATTCCTCTACGCTTGAATATGGGGGAAAAAAGAATAGCAAACAAAAATTGATACCAAAGACTCTGATTAAGTAATTACTAACCAGAGTATTGAGTTTATTTGAGTAACAAGACCAGAGTATTTGAGTAGTATGAAATGAAAAGACAGGCATGCTCTGCTATTGATTTTCAAATGCCTGCAAACCAAGGCTTTAGACTAACTTTGAAGAAAAAGTTACTTATTTCCCTGTAAAACTCCAGAGACTTGCTTTCAGATTTCTATTTTATAATTTCTGTGCTTCTTTTGATGCATTCATTATTTCAAGTAGAAATTGAACATTGTATTTAAATATTTTTTCTTCAGGAAA
>JAPSGF010000121.1:441319-454796 GCA_035772895.1 Perdix hodgsoniae | reverse complement strand
GAGAGGAGAGGAGAGGAGAGGAGAGGGATTTCCCTGGAGTTATTTTTACCTATTTCTCTCCCTTGTACACCCATATAAGCATAGAATGTCTTATGTCAGAAAGAACCTTAAAGATCAACTAGCTACAAATCCCTTCTGTGAGCAAGGTTGTCTTCCACTACATCAAACTGCCCAGGGGCTATCGAATTTCACCTCAAACACCTGTCCCCTTGGATATCTACAAATAGTCTGGCCTTTCAATCCAAATCTCCCCAGTTTAAAAATGAGGATGTGATACAGGACCACATCAAAAGTCTTGCAAAAGTTGATATAAATGACATCAGATACCCTTTCATGTTCACCAGTAACATCACTGCATCACAGAAGGCCAACCAAATGGTCAGGCACTATCTGCCTTATTTGAAGCCAATCTAGGTGTCTCAGATCTCCTTATTTCACGTGTCTTAACATCTCATCCAGGAGGATGATGCCCAGGTACAGTGGTGAGGCTCTCCAGCCTGTAATTCTGCAAAATTTGTGCTATCCACCCTTTAAAAATTGAAGTAAAATTTTACCTTTTTCAGTCCCATGGGGAATTTGTCTGAGAGCCTTGTGTGGGTACTGTCAGTCAAATGGAAGCTTGATTCATGTGTCACATTTAGTCATAACACTGACAAAAATTTGTGCAAGACAAGGTAAGAAGAGTCCAGAAGATGTAGATAGAAGATTTACAGGAAAGGGAGTAAGGAGGACCCCAGGAACTACAGGCCAGTGAGTCTCACCTCTGTGCCTGAGAAGATCATGGAACAGATCATCCTGGATGACATGCTTGATCACATGAGGAATGGGCATGTGATCTGAGACAGCCATCACGACTTCACCAGAGGAAGGTTATGCTTAACCAATCTGGTGACCTTCTATGATGGAGTGACAGCATTGGTGGACAAGGGAAAGGCAACCAATGTCATTTACGTGAACTTGAGCAAGGTCTTTGACATGGTCCTCCACCACATCCTTATCTCCAAATTGGAGGAATGTGGATTTGATGAGAGGACCACTCAATGGATAAGAAAGTGGTTGAAAGGCCACAGACAGAGGGTGATCATCAGTGGTTCTTTGTTCAGGTAGAGCTGGTAATGGGATGTCCCCCAGGGGTCTGTCTTGGGACCGGTGCTCTTTTATCAATGACACTGATGATGGAATTGAGTGCACCCTCAGCAAGTTTGCTGACAATGCCAAGCTGAGTGGTGTGGTCAACATGGTTGAAGGAAGGGATGCCGTTCAGAGGGACCTCAAGAGGCTAGAAGGGTGGGCCTGGGTGAACCTGATAAGGCTCAACACGGCAAAGCGCAAGGTTTTGCACTTTGGCTGGAGGAATCCCAGGCATCCATACAGACTGGAAGGAGCGATCCTTGAGAGGAGCCCTGTGGGGAAGGACCTGGAGGTCTTGATGGATGAAAAGCTTAACATGAGCCAGCAGTGTGCCCTTGCAGCTCGGAAGGCAAATGGTATCCTGGGCTCCATCAGAAGAGGGGTGGCCAGCAGGGACAGGGAGGTGATTGTTCCCCTCTACTCTGCTCTTACGAGGCCCCATCTGGAGTACTGCATCCAAGCGTGGAGCCCCCAGTACAAAAAAGACAGGGAGCTGTTGGAGAGGGGCCAGAGGAGGGCCATGAAGATGATTAGGGGAACGGAGCACCTCCCCTATGAACACAAGCTGAAGGAGCTGGGCTTGTTCAGCCTGGAGAAAAGAAGGCTGCAGGGTGACCTCATTGCAGCATTTCAATACCTAAAGGGAGCCAACAAGCAGGAGAGGAATCAACTCTTTGAAAAGGTTGATAACTGCAGGACAAGGGGAAATGGTTTTAAGTTGAGGGAGGGGAGATTCAGCTTGGACGTCGGGGGGAAATTCTTTACGGACAGTGGTGAGGTACTGGAACAGGCTGCCCAGAGAGGTTGTGGATGCCCCATCCACCCCTGGAAGTGTTCAAGGCCAGACTGGATGGGGCCTTAATACCTAATCTTACTGTAGTTAAATTATCTCAAGTACTGTGTCTGACCCCTTCTATTGACTACTGCTCTTTTCACTTTGAAACTCATTCAATCCAACTAAAACCAGTAATGATCATAAACAACTCTAACCAGGTTCTTGTTTATTCACACATGTACTCATGCAAATGTGTATAAATATAAACAAAGAGAGAAAGAAAAAAACAGTAATATAGCAGTTACATTATGGGCAATGTTCAGGCTATTATATGCATTGCTGATCTATATTTTCTCTGTTTATACATGCATCCAACAGTAAATACATTTGTATATAAAATATGCATGAACACATTTTCTGCATATATTTACATATATGGGAACAAGATGTTGAGAGAGGAAAAAACAGAGAGAGAATGAGTAAAAGACACTAAAGCAACATATGCCCTTATCTCATAGTTTTCTTAGCTAATTTTCATATCTTTGGAAGACAAATGCACTTCTCCTGAGAATAAGTATTAAAATTCATTGATTGTTCAAGAAGATACTGATGGCAATTTGAAATACAGATAGATTATAATTTATTTTCTCATTAACAAATTATAAAGTGTATGTGGTCACTGTATCTACAGACACTATTTTATATTAACGTTGGTCACAACAGATTCTAACAAGAGCATGTTTTTCTTGCTACTATTATATACAGATTTACTCTTGAAACGTTCATAAATTGAATGTTTGAAGAATTGAAAAATTCATAAATGCTATCAGGTCTATTGAAATTGTAATTTCTATTTGCCTGGATTTTCTCCATGACAATTGGCAAAAATACTAACTCTGTGCTCATTGAGATATCAGAGAGGACTGCATCAGTTTGCTGTTACCAAATGAAATCTATGATTTTTTTTTTTATATAACTATATACAAAAATACAGTTGTTGACTTATCAAAACTCATTGCAGATGCAGAATATAACAAACTCATTTGTAAAGCATGATTTATTCATACTCACTTTCTTTATCCCAACACCTGATTATCAATAGCATTTTATTGAAGATCTCTAATAATAGGCCAGTTACTCAACAGATATGTAAAAAATCCTATTTCTGTAAAATTTACACAGGATATGATTACAAAATAGAGAGTTATACAACATTATAATGTCCCGCGTTTCACCTGGACCTGATGAGTTTGCATTTTAATTGTCAATATCTAGCTAAGAATTGATAAATGGATTGTTTGTTGATACTTCTAGTCTTTGTTATTGTAACTGTCTTAGCCCAGTGTCATGATCTTATGTTTTCTTGGTTTTCAGTATTCCACATCATAACATCATGTAGTGCACTGGGAGTTCAAGTGTTAATGCTCCAATTCCAAGTGCCTATTCCCCTATTCATTTATGGAAATCATGGGATCTGGCCCTTCCAGGTGAGGCGGTCTCTCTCTTAGTGCCTAACAGTGGGTACTGGAGGGTGCATTCCTAGGTGTTCAAGCTTTTCAGGTTTGACTCAGTCTCAGGAGCACTCTCTCTCTCCTATCTTGTTTGATTTATTAGTCTCAGCTTTAATTAGATTGTATAATATTGTGTTATCTTGCATTCCAGTATCATAGTTAGTAAAATAAGTTTTCCTTCATAGATCATTGCTGTTTTTGTTTGTTTGTTTGTTTTTTCCCTTCCTTGAACCCATCTCTCTATCCCTTTCCCCTCCCCATTTTTGGGGCCGGGGAGGAGGCCCAAAGGCCGATTGCCCCCCTGTCATGGTCATAGATTGATCTAGTTAACTCCGTGACACCCAGTCAATCAATGCTAATTACTCTGAGATTAAAATGACTGCTTAAATTAGAGGTAATAAAAATATTTTTCACTGAAGAAGAAGGGAATTAAATTTGTGAAAATATTGTTAATATGTAAGAGTAGTTAGATTTGCTCAAAAGCAACATATTTGTATCCGAGAAATAGGTAACAGTGATATACATTGATTCTTAACTGGTACATGCAATTTAATGTTTCTAATGCTTATCACACATTTTAGAATTTAGTCACGCATGAATACGCTACCTCACATTTAGTCTAATGAACACTCAACTACATGTAACCCAATCAATATATAACTAAACAGTATATAATCAATATATAACTAAACAATCACCAAGTCTTACTTGTACACCCTGTTACAGTTTGTTCCAACCTGTGTATGAATTTAGTGAAGAGGAGGATTATTTTACACACTTGTAACATAACTTATATATTCATATAATTTAAAATGGCTTTGAAGAGTTGAGAGTGAACTTTGAACTGTTCAGGTAATTGACAAGGGCACACCCAGGGGATTCAGTCCTGAAGGATAAAGAGGTCCAGGAAGATTGGTTGCTCCTCAAGGAGGAAGTCTTAAAGGTGTAGAAGGAGGTAATGCCTCTGTGCCACAAGATGCATAGGCAGGGAAGAATACTGATGTAGATGAATAGGAAGCAGCGAGGCCCCAGGAGAAAATGATAATCTACCTCCTGAGGAAGAAGGAATAGACAGCTCAGCACGAGTACAAAGAAGTTGTTAGCATGTAGCTAACAACTATAGCAGGGTGAAAATTAGACACACAAAAGTCCAGCTTGAACTCAACTTTATCACTGAAGTAAAAGAAAACAAGAAATTTGTTTACAAATATATTAATTGGAAGAAGATGGCTAAGGAGAATCTCCATCCTTTACTGGATGTGCTAGAGAACGTGAGCACTGAGGATAAGGAAAGGTCTGAGGTTCTCAATGCCTTCTTTACATCTGTCTTTAAATGACAGACTAGTTATCCTTGGGGTACTCTTCCCCTGGTCTGAAAATCTCAAATGAGGAGAAGAATAAATACCCCAAGATTCAGATGAAAACGGATGAAAACATGGACACCTACTGCTTCACCTGGACAACCACAAGTCCATGATGAGGGGTGAGATCCACCTCGGGATGCTGAGGGAGGTGGCAGAGGTGATAGCCAGGCTACTTTCCATCATCTATCAGTAATCCTGGTCAACTGGACAGATCCTCGAGAATTTTAAGATTTCCAGTGTGACTCCCATCTGTAAGAAGGATCATAAGGAGGATGTGGGGAACTGGCCTGTCAGTATGACCTCACTGCCAGGTAAGGTTATGGGGCAGATCATCTTGAGGGGGATCAGACAGCATATGTGAGACAACTGGGGGATAAGGCCTAGCCAACATGGGCTCACAAAGGGCAGGTCCTGCTTGACCAACCTGATCTCCTATGATCAAGAGAGTCACCTCATGGATGAGAGAAAGGCTGTTGATGTAGTCTACCTAGACTTCAGCAAAGCCTTTGACACGGTCTCCCACAGCATTCTCCTAGATAAGCTGGAAGCCCATGGCTTGAACACTCTGATGATTAAAAAACTGGCCAGATGGCCAGGCCCAGGGAGTGGTGGTGAATGGCATTAGGTACAGCTGGCAACTGGGCATGAGCGGCGTTCCCCAGGGGGTTGGTACTGTGGCCTGTCCTGTCCAGAGTCTTTACTGATGACCTGGAAGAGGGCACTGAGTGAACCCTCAGTAAGTCTCCAGATGACACCAACCTGGTAGTAAATGATGATCTGCCTAGGGATAGGGTCTGGACAGGCTGGATCTCTAGTCTGAGGCCATTGGAATGAAATTCAATAAGATCAAATGTTGGGTCCTGCACTTCACCTACAACAACCTGTGAGAATCCTTTTTTGCTTTCAGTCTCAAAGCTTGCTTCCTGAAGTGTTTCTTGTAATAAGACTGACTTGTCTAGGAGATGAGTGATGGATGTTGCCATGTGGCAATCAACATCACTGTGAGGACAATTTTAGCTGTTTGCCTCCAGAAGAGAGTGCTCAGGAGTGTTTACTGGCGGAAGATCTGGCCTGAGACCAAAACTCCAGCTTGCCATGGGAAACTGAGGGATGATGCCATTGTATCCTGTGAAGGCAAGGTACAAGTTGGCGCCTCCCTGCTTCCTCTTATCTGCTAGTAAGACCAGGAAGATAGGAAACTGCTGAGACTGAAGAGCCAGAAGCTGCCACTCCAAGGAGAGCTGACTCAACCACTTCGGATTTGAGCTATCACTCCAAAGACATCTGACTCGACAACTTTGTAAGCATTGAAAAGGGGCCATCATTGCCTTGTTCGTGTTCGCTGCTGTCATAGTAGTAGTCGTTGTTGTCGTTGTCGTCATTGTCTACAGAACAACAGTGCCCAACGACCCACCACTTCTGAAAATCAAAGACTGAACTACGAACTGCACTGGATCCATGGTGGTGACTATCTCCCTCTTGCTTCCTAAAAAGACTCCTTGCTTCTTCTTTCCTATCTTTTCTATCACCCTCTTTCCCTTCCCCATTACCCTAATTCATAATAGTGTCCGTCCTCCCCTTCCCCATCTCCCTAATTAACTTCTGTAATAAACTGGTCGGACCAACATTTGAACCGTTGTTTCTTAATCTCATGATGGGTATACAGATATTAAAAGAATCTCCTCTCCCTCCTATAAATTGGAGCGAGACACAACCCCAGAATATGCTACGGGCTTGGGGCAGAGTGGCTGGAATCACAGAATCACAGAATCACAGAATTATCAAGGTTGGAAAAGACCTAAAAGATCATCCAGTCCAACCATCACCAATACTCCCCAGCTAAATCATATCCCTCAACACAACATCCAAACGTCTCTTGAACACATCCATGTTCGGTGACTCCACCACCTCCTTGGGCAGTGCATTCCAATGCCTGACCACCCTTTCCGAGAAGTAATATTTTCTAATGTCCAGCCTGAATCTCCCTTGGCGCAGTTTGAAACCATTGCCTCTAGTTCTGTCACTGTGTACACGAGAGAAGAGGCCGACCCCTAGCTCACCACAACCTCCCTTCAGGAAGTTATAGAGAGCTATAAGGTCTCCCCTGAGCCTCCTCTTCTCCAGGCTGAACAATCCCAGCTCCTTCAGCCGTTCCTCATAAGGCCTGTACTCCAGGCCCCTCACCAGCTTCGTAGCCCTCCTCTGAACACGTTCCAGGGCCTCAATGTCTTTCTTGCAATGAGGGGCCCAAAACTGAACACAATACTTGAGGTGCGGCCTCACCAGTGCAGAGTACAGGGGGACAATTACTTCCCTATTCCTGCTAGTAACACTGTTTTTGGTGCAAGCCAGGATGCCGTTAGCCTTCTTGGCCACCCGGTCACACTGTCGGCTCATGTTCAGCCGAGCATCAATCAACACCCCCAGGTCCGTTTCCTCCACACAGTCCTCCAGCCACTCTGCCCCAAGCCTATAGCGCTGCCTGGGGTTGTTGTGGCCAAAGTGCAGGATTCGGCAAAGAAGACTGTGTAAAGGAGACAGACTTGGAGGTGTTAGTTGATACTCAACTAAACATGAGCCAGCAGTGTGCCCAGGTGGCCATGAAGCCCAATGGCATCCTGGTTTGTATGAGAAATAGTATTGACTGCTGTAGCAGGGAAGGGATCATCCCTCTGCAACTCAGCACTGGTGAAGATGCACCTTGGGTATTGTGCTCAGTTTTGGGCCCCTCACTGGAGAAAGAAGCTGAAGCATTGAAGAATGTTCAGAGAATAGCAGTAAAGCTGGTGAGAGATCTGGAATCCTAGACTTTTGAGAAATGATTGGGGGAACTTGGATTATTTAATCTGGAGAAGAGAAGGCACGGGGGTGATCTTATCACTCTCTACAGCTACCTGAAAGGCAGTTGAGAGTGGGGTTGTCCTCTTCTACATAACTAGCCATACGACTAGAGGGAATGGCCTCACGTTGTACTAAAGGAGATACAGGTTGGATGTTAAGGAACATTTCTTCTCCAAGTGAGTAGTCAGGCACTGAAATTGGCTGCCCTGGGAGGTGGTAGGATAACCAACCCTTGAGTTCAAGAAATGTCTAGATGTTGTACTGAGGAACATGATTTAATGGGAAATACTGGTGATAAGTGGCGATAGGAGGATAGTTGGACTGGATTGTTTTAGAGGTCTTTTACAACCTTGACTCTTATGATTCTGATTCTATATTTGATGCATACAGTCCATACTAGTGCTTGATACTGAAAGTGAAAAGTAAACATTTTTCTCCAGCTGAAATCAGCAGTAAAAAGATAGGTGCAGCAGATAATATTTTGTCTTGAATATCTACTAATGTTGGGGAACTACTGCTATATTTCTTCATAAAGTTCTTCTAGAAGAATTTAGGACTGGGATTCATTTAATCTAATTCTGAACATGTTCAATATGATGTCTGTATCTGGCTTCATTTTTTGAAAACTATAATGAGTGGATAGAGAAGTGTGACTAAAGGAAGTAAGTTCGTGTACAGTAGATCCCTATCTTAGGATGAGATTAATAATGTGTTCTTATATTGGTAACAAGAATCTTATGATGACAACCTCACATTCAAACTCAGTAGATTCGAATCACAGAGTCCAGTGGGAAAAAATGAGAGTTGGAGAGTTGAATTCACCCCAAAATATTTTTATGCCTCTTACCTCATCTTCATGAAATGAGCAAGAAGGTGAGTTCTGCTCTGCTGTTGAGCTTGCCTTTCCTAACATTCCTCATTTTTAATACAGACACAGCTCTGTGAATTCCTGTACCTTCATTAGGCTCACATCCTTTCTATTTATTTCATCTTGTTCAAGATTACAACTTCAAGTAGTGATTATTTTTGGCAGGGAAAGATTTGTGCTTAGCAAGTTGATGTTCTGTAACAGATGAAATTCCTGATCTCAGGTTACACAAAACAAGTATAAGCAGCTTCAAAATGTGCTATTACATGTTATGGCTGCAATAGCATCTTTATTTTTAGTCCATTCTTCCAGCAGTCTGATGCTTCTAAATAGGTAATACTGTATGATCATAAGCAGGTAGTGTAATTCAAAGGAAAGTGATAAGGACTGCAACTAAGAACATTAAAGATATAACTCTTGAAACTTCATGATATTTTCATGATTTAAAATAGCTTTAACAAACATTTGAAGCAGGTGAAGAAAACTTACTGTCTATAATGTTAATGCACTGTAAGTTTCACTAAAACGTCTCTAAATATTTCAAGATATGAATTACTTAGTCCTAAGTCGCATCTCTGGATGTGACACTGACAGAATGCTTTAGTTGACACATAGGAGACTGAGTTACTGAGAAAGTATGTACAGTAGTGCTGAGATGCCAAAATGGAAATATGAGTGCCTTACCCAGACTCTCAAGACATACTGCTTTGTAGTAAATAATCCTATGTTCTTCTAACTCTTCTTTCAACAATATGAGAACTCGCAAATCAAAAGGAACACTTTATCTCCAAAATATTAATAGGATGAATTAGAGCCTGGGTTGGAAGGAGCATCCCCAAATGGGGCCTGTAGTCATCCCTTCCTCAAGCTAAACCTCAATTACCTCAATTTTTCATCATAACTAAGATATTTCAGCTCTCTGATCATCATCATAGCCTTCCTCTGGATCCATTCCATCCAGAGAAGGGGAAAATTACCTCCCTTTCCCTGCTGAACACCTTTCTTTGGTTGCAGTCTAAGATGTAGTCTGCCTTCTGTGCTGCAAGAGCGCAATGCTGGCTCATGCCCAGCTTTTCATCAGGACCCCCTTCTCTGCTGTGCTGCTCTTCTCCCAGTCAATTCATGTACATATCAGGAATTGCCCCTACCCAAGTGCAACACCTTGCACATGACTTTGCTGAACTTTATTATACCCCTGTGAGTCCACTTTTCAAGTCTGTCCAGGTTCCTCTGAATGACATCCCTTTCTTCTATTGTGTCAACTACACCACTCACCTTGGTATTGCCAGCAAATGCACTGAGGTTACATTCAGTGTCAATGTCTAATTAGTTGATAAAGATTATGAATAGCATTGTCCAAAAAAAAAAAAAAAAAAAGGCCCCTGGAGGATTCTGCTCAAGACTGACCTTCACCTAGACATGGATCCATTGTTCATAACCCTTTGACTGCAACCATCCAACCAATTTTTTACCCACCAGTTAGCCCAGACTTCAAATGCTTATCTCTTCAATTTGAAGACAACAATGTGATATGGGATGATGTCAAAAACCTCACACAAGTCCAGGTAGATGGCATCAGCAGATTTTCTTTATTCGTTAATGTTGCCATTCCATAATAGGTAGCAGTAAGATTCAGTGAGGCATGATCTGCCCTTGATGAAGCCATGCTGGCTGTCTCAGATCACCTCCTCATCTCACACGTGCCTTAATACCTCTTCTACAAGGATCTGCATCATGATTTTCCCAGGCACAAAGGTGAAGATCTCCAACCTGTAGTTTCTCAGATCCTTTCATCTTTTTTAATAATGTTATTGAAGTTTCTCTCTTTTCAAATATGATGGACAGTGGAATGGCAACTACATCAGCCAGTTACTTAAGGACCCTGGAAAGCATATCATTCTTGGTCTTACAAACTTGTCTATCCTCAGTGTTGTGAAATGGACTCAGATTTACTCTTCTCTTGCAATGGAATGGATTTTGCCAGATATTTGGCCAGAAAGCAGGCTAGAAAACTTGCTCAGCATCACACAGATACTTGAAATTGACTTAACTCTTGAATACATTTGTTTTCATGCCTTGCCAAGCTGGACTGGAAAATCAATCTCAAATCAACACTGAGATCTTTTCTTACTTCTGGTATTATAATTTAGTTTCTCACCTGTATAATAGAAAAATATTGTGCTAATCTAGATTCAGTGCTGTAAAAATTCAGACTAGAAAGAAGCTTTTTTTTTAATTTTTAATATTTTTTTAAATAACAATGATGTCAATAAACTGATATTTTTGTAGATTCATTTATTCTAGAAATGTTTAAGTCAAAATATTCTATATAGATATATTCTGGTTCAAATAGAATTAATTCAGGGAAGTACTACAACTTCTCTTATGAAGGAGGTCAGATGAGATACTCACAATGGTCCCTTCTGGCTTCTTAATCTTTGATTCTACAAAGCTATAAGAACCTCTTTCAGGAAATAAATGTGATGGTAACTGTCTATAAATACTTTATAATATGAAATTGCTAGAAGAACTATTTAAGATGGCTAATGATAGTATTATAGGGAATAATGTCCTCAAACTTAAAAGTCCAAGGTAGAATATTTGAAAAAGACGGCATTTTCTAGAGTTGAGGTCAATTGCATAATGGAGTAATTTGCAAAGTAGTGCTCTATAAAAAGAGTTGTGCAAGGAGAGAGTGAATAAAGAATGTGATTAGTATATGAAATAAGTCTATTCTAAAGTTGTATAATTCAAAATTAGGTAGTTCAGAAAGTCATCCTTAAGTTTTAATTACTGCCTTTAAATAACAGTGTAGGCTTTTGGATTTTAGTTGTTTCTGCTTTTGTGAGGATTCACTAGAAAATGTTTTACCAGCCAATATGTTCTTATTCAGAAAATAAACATCAGAAAGTAATTATTCCACTTGACATAGATCTTACTTGGGATTTTGTGCTTTGTAACTTTGTTGCTTTGTTCCTCAAAACTGAACATGGTTCCTTTGGAGATAGATAATAAACAAGAGTTAAGCATGCATCCTACCCTCTCATCTCAAAGTAATTTCAAAATCCAAAGTTGCATATACAGATAGAGGAAGAAAGATGACTGTTTATAACTGGGGCCATGTTTCATGTGATTCCCTTCCCTTCAGGGTTTTTTTTTTTTTTTTTTTTTTTTTTTTTTTCACAGGGAAGTGGTTTGTCAAGGCTTTGCACACATTCTTTGTCTAAAGGAGCCTCATTACTGGCCTCCACAGAGACATGGGAGGTGGAGAAGGATGACAAGGTTTGCATTAATTGCACAGCTATCTGTTGTTCCAGGGGCCATTCAAGCATATAATAACTTAAGTAGAGTTTCAGTGAGTTGGAAGCTCTGGCTTTTTGTAATGGTTTGGCAAGCTGATTTCTTATTATAGCACAGTTGGTATTTCTTTTTAAAGTCTTGACAGAAAGCTGCAGGTGGCCATATAGCGTTTTTCCTGCTAGAAATATATTTGCAACATTCTGTTAATCAGGAAAGAAGTCAACTAGCACAACTGGATTTTAGTATGCGAAAAGTCTTTATAGAGGTCATCTCAAACAGCAGAGTTCAGACGTGAATCGACCTGTGAATTATCCTAAAGAATGGGGATAGTTAATGATTGCTTTTGTCTATTAATTACTGATAGTGACAGCTGGGAAGTTCAGCTCAGGTAACATATTTAGATTCACCTAAGCCTGAAGTAGCTCATATTAGTGATCAACAAAATTTACCATGGCCCCATGATAACCTTCAGTAAATTTTTTTGCACCCTCTTTTTCTTTCTGCATACATACCACAGGCAAATTTTCCCAAGTTACCCAAAGATTTGAGTTAGTGTGTATATTCACTCCTGTTTTAAAAATAATCTTTATGTTAAACTACTTCCCCAGCTTGAAAATTCCAAGAAACTGACACAACTCTATTAAAATATTATTATTATTATTATTATTATTAATAATAATAATAATAATAAATGTTTATAATAAATGTATAATGTATATATGTAATGTAAAATTAAATGTAAATGTAAAATTAAATGATCATTAAGCCATGATTTTTGTTTCATTGTTTATTATTTCAATTGTATCTCTGCAAATTAGCAGAATTTAATTTGTGAGAAATTATATGTATTTTTTTGTTGTTGTTATTGCTGTTGTTGCTATGACAATGCATGTACATACACATATATATATGTGTGTGTATTTATATATTTTTTTCAGTAATAAATAAATAAATAATCTGCAGTGAGACTTTATATTGATCTTTGTCAGATAATACAAACTACCTGAGTGCAAAATAGGACAAAAGATCTGTATTACTGGTTAAAGAAATATTCAGAGAAAACATTGGCTATGTCTGATGACTTTCCTTGGAAATGTGCATTGTGATGCACAGAAACTATCTGTGGTATGCAGTAATGACGAGTATTTTTGTAAGACAGTGTGAATTCAATAAAACTTTCTTAAATGGCAAAAGAGAAGAAGGAGAAAAGTTCTACTCTTAATTAATTTCCCAAGTTTAGCAAGAAAATTGGATGAACTTAAAGAAAGCTGGAGTATCGTTAGTATACTTTTAAGATGAAGCAATTTCCTGTACTTGAAAGTAAAACACTAAAAGTTGTGAGATACAGAGGTGAAAAAGTGAATCTATATTGCTGGGACAGAGCAAATAAGAAGGCAGTTATGCTCCTATGTTTTCCAGATAACACCACTTATCTTTCCTATTCCTATTCCTATTCCTATTCCTATTCCTATTCCTATTCCTATTCCTATTCCTATTCCTATCCCTATTCCTATTCCTATTCCTATTCCTAGTCCTAGTCCTAGTCCTAGTCCTAGTCCTAGTCCTAGTCCTAGTCCTAGTCCTAGTCCTGGATTATGAAAAATTCCTTCTTCACGAAGAACAGATTCTTCCTTTCCCTGAATAACTTGTCATGGTTTTATGATTTTTGGTCATCAGTATTCCACAC
>JAPSGF010000121.1:406834-441219 GCA_035772895.1 Perdix hodgsoniae | reverse complement strand
CCCCAGGAGACTTTGCAGTCAGCAAGGGGATATAACTCCAAGCAAGGTCACCTGATCTTCCTTCTTCGCCTGCTCTTCGCTGTCTGCGCTTCGCTATCTGCGCTTCGCTGCCTGCGCTTCACCATCTGCACTTCGCCGTCTGTACTTCAGTCACTCAACTGGACTTCACTTCTCACCCCAGCATTGTGGTGAGGTCTATACAATTCAAACAGACTCTCTCTCTCTCTCTCTCTCTCTCTCTCTCTCTCATTGTATTTTACTAACACTGTATTTAGTAAAATCATTTGTTCCACCTCAGATCAGTGCTGTTGTTTTCAAGTATTTTGGGGTCCCCTGCTTCCCCTTTCCCAGAGGCGCGGATCCGCAGATCCCTCCGCCCTGCTGGTCACGGAACTGGGCCGGACCAGCCCATAAACCGTTGACATAACTGCTGTGTAAAATAGCTGAGAAGTATGTTCTAATGATTCCATTAACCACCCCCAGTCCCTCTCTGTGGTACTCCAGGTTTATTTTCTTTGTACACAGTCATTGCCATTACACTCCCTCCATATTCCTAAGGGATGAATAAGTGATGAAGAGAAGCTGAATAAGCAAATAATAAATAAACAATTCCATACCTCCCTTTTCCCTTACACTGAATCATACAAACTACAGAAATTTATAAAAAGAAGAGGAAAAGGATAAAAACCAACAAGAATAACTAAACATGATTCCCCAAACAGTTGGCGCATAAAACAGCCCACAGGCAATCTCTCTTGTAGTGTACCAGCCAAGCACACAGGTATTAATGTGTAAAACAATTCAGTTTACTTTCCCTAATCCTCCTGATTCATCCCTCCCCTGACAAAAAACTGAAGTGCCTATCACAGGAAAACTGGTACTTTTCCTTGTCACTCATACAGCCCTTGAGTATGTCAGGCCTTAAAATAAGTCCAGGTATGTTTCCCTCCGCTATTTTGTTGGAATGGACAATAAGAGAGAGAAGATGAGCAAGGATAAAATGTGCTGGCAGAACAAAGTGAGTGTAGAATTCACTGAACTGCCTTATATTAATTTGAACAAAAAACATCCAAAGGGTCATATCTTAAACATAACTTCTCATCACTATTCACGACAAAATAAAGTTTGTAGTCAACTTACTAGATAGTGTGACAAGCTAAGATATAACTAATTTTCTGCATTGTTTATAAGACAGATAAATGTTATCCATTGCAGTCTGTACTGCTTTTATCAAATTCTTCCTTAGAGCACCCAAATATACTAAGCCGGTCCTGAAAATGTGTCTAGTCAATTGAGGTATATGCACAATGAAAGAGCAAGAACTGCATCAGTAGAATACAGGTAGTCTTACTATAGCTATGATGTGGATGTACTCCATGGTGCAAATCATTTCTCAGCAGAAGAAAAATAAGATAAACAGCTTATTATATATGCATCTCAAGCATTCCCCAGTCATCACATCCCTGACCCTTTACTAACTTCCTTGTTAGTAAAAACAAGATCAAGTAGCACACCCCTCCTCATCAGCTCCTCCACCACTTGCATCAGAAAGTTATCATCAACACATTACAGGAACTTCCTGCACTTTGTGTGTAGGCTGTTTTGTTTATCCAGCAAATATCAGGATGATTAAAGTATCCCATAAGAACAAGTGCCAGGATCATGAGGCTACTTCCAACTTTTTGCATAAGGTCTCATCAACTTCCTCCTCCTAATGAGGAGTACACAGGCACAACACCTATGTGCCCACCCCTTTTTCTTACCTGCAAACTCTCCACTTGTTCATCATCCTCCCCCACCAAAGGTGGAGCTCAGTACATTCTGTTTCTCTCTCACATAAAGAGCAACTCTAACCCCTCATCTCGTCTTTCCTAAGAGGACATAGCCATCTATGGGGACATTCTAGTCATGTGAGCTGTCCTGCCTATGTTTCTGTGATTGCAATGAAATCATGGCCCTTTGATCGCACACAGATACCTAATTCTTCCTGTTTATTTTCCAGCCTGTATGCACTGGTATATTGTCACTTTTGGGAAGCAGAAGGTGCAAGTATCACTAGAAAGATGAAAGGAGACTTAAGCAGGGCTATTGGCAATATTATCTTCTCTGAGGAGTCTTCTGATGATCCAGCTGAACAATTGAGAGGTTTTTCTCCACAGTTTATTAAAAGGCAGCATTACTAAGCCCTTCCCCGTCACAAGGAACTCCATTTGCTTCCCCATCAGATCTATTTTAAAGCTCTTGCAATCAAGCCAGTCAGCCTGCTCCTCATACCTCTTATTCCCATCTGCTTAGTTGCATTCTATATGACAGATACCTGGTCTCTCAAAGGCCTGCTCAAGATCATAGTGTCCAAAATTTTGATCCCAAAACCACCTTCTCAGCAAGTAGTTAATTCTCCTTCCTCCTTCCTGGACTTGGGAGGACAGAGGAGAACACCACTGCCCCTGATACCTTCAGTGACTTTTCAAGGGATGCAAAGTCATTTTAATATTATGTAGCTTACTCTTTGCAGCCTCTTATGACCATACCTGCATGACAACAAGCAAGTAGTAGTCATCTTGTTTTATCAGGTACAGTAGAGTGCTCTGAACATCTCTGACACGTGGCCCTGGAAGACAGCAAACCTCTCTTAAGACATTATCTGGGTGGCAAATTGTCTCAGTGCCTTCTGGAAAGGAATCTCCAGTTACTAAGACTCAGCCCTTTTTGATGGTTTACTGTTATATTATTAGACACAATCAACATTGTGTGAGTGCCTAGAGAATGATTTCAGAAAGGAAGAAAAGGAAATATATGTCTAAAGCCCAGCCTTGGAATGATAATGCAGCCTTTATGGACATCTACAAGCAAGCAAATCTGGCTTTTCATTTCAGTCTTTCCACCATAATGCTCCATCAGTTATTTTATTTTATTTTATTTTATTTTATTTTATTTTATTTATTTTATTTTTTAAGTTTTTCTAATGATACTTGTTAGTCTGAGGCTCACAAAGAATTATCTCTGCATGATATATATAACATAAGTACAAATATAAGTGGTCTTTGACCTAAATCTCAACAAAATAAGTAGCTAGGTAAGTACTGAGGTTAAGACATTAAAGAATGTTTTCAGACAGTAAATATAGGTCACGCAGCTTTGCTTAACTCAATATTTCTACTGATTCTTTCCTAAATGCACTAATGCATAGAGAAAACAATAAGATAATGACATAAAAAATGATACCTACTTGAGATATCTGTGAAATAACTGACTAGATGATTGAGAAAACTGAGAAAGGATCCACCATGTTCCTAGATGTGAAGAGCTTTTCAGCTGCTGAAAATTTGGGAGATTTCTTGACAAACAAAAGCAAAAGTTGAAATATAAAGTTCATAGAATCACAAAAAAATCCCTGTTTGTAAGACACCCATAAGTACTGAATGCAAGTCCTAGCTCTACATAGGACTACCTAAAAATAAGGTAGAAATTATTTTATATCATCTCTGCTCAGAGTCACAGTTGCATAGCATCATGATTCAGGTGAGGCCACTGAAAAAAAAAAAAAAAAAAAAAAAAAGTAAATCTTTTCTTGCTGTAAATCAGTTTATAAGTGGTTTCAAAAGATCGTAGAATCTGTTGATCTGGACGAGACCCAAAAGGTCATCTAGTTCAACTCCCCTGCAGTGAACAGGGACTTCTACAATCAGATCAAGTTGTTCAGCATCTGATCCAGCCTGACTTTGAACACAGATGGGGCATCCACCATCTCTTTGGGCAACGTGTTCCAGTGCCACATCACACTCACTATAAAAAAAAAAAAAAAAAAAAAAAGATTCTTTCTTGTATTCAATTTTAATCTCCCCTTTTTGGCTTGAAAAAATTTCCACTTGTCCTGTCACAACAGGCCCTGCAAAACGCTAGATACGCAGCTAACTGAACAGGAAACACTTCCTTGTGAAAGCTCAAATGCCAACTACCACGTCACTTTGGGTAGATTAATTGTCTGTCACTGCTTGGAAACAGTTTAAACCTACAGAATAATTAAGCCTTTGAAAGATAAACCTAATCACTTATTGGAAATTACAATTATATGTATCTAACATGAGAACTATTCCACCTTCTCCACTTCTATATCATGAATTTTAGGAGTGGGAACTCAGGCAATGTTTTCCTCAATCTCTTCAGGAGCAGGAAAAAATTCAAAGAGGAACAAGAAAATCTACCTAATAAACACATGATCAGGAGCCTGGTGCCATCTGAAAAATTTGTTTATTTGTTTATCATGGAGTGTTTTATTCAGCCTGGTAACAGCAGGAAGTCCACCTACCTCAAAAGGGGGAAAGGGATTCTAACCGAGGAGTAGACAGGGTTCATTGAGAAGCCCTCATCCAGGTCAATAATAAATGTATTATTGTTATTATTATGTTATTCTTGGCAGACACCAATACCAACCCCCCTGGGGAACATCATGTGTGCATTTCTGAGTAAACTAACGTGCCTCAAACCACTTCAGAAGACAAACAGCATCATTTTCAAATACTCATCTCCAAGTACTGAATTTTTCTCCTTTATCCTCATATGCTCAACCCCTAATAATTATGACCAAATAAACAAATAAATAAATGAATAAATTCTTAACTGAAAGAGAAAACCCAACAGATACATTCAATAATCATAAATCCCAGAATGGCTTAGTTAACAATTATCTAGTTCCAATCTCCACACCATGTACTGAGTTGCCAGCTATTAGATCCAGCAACCTAGGATCCCGCCCAGCCTGGCCATGAATGCCTTCAGGGATGGGCCATCTGCAACAACACTGGGCAACTAATTCCAGTGCCTCACCACCATCTGAGTAAAAAAATTTTTTTCCTAACATCTAACCTAATCATTCCTTCTTCCGGTTTCAAGCCATTCCCCCTTGTACTACAAATATCAGGCCATATAATATATCAGTCCCCTTCCTGCTTGTAAGTTCTCTTCAAGTACTGGAGTACTTGAATAATGTCCCCCAGGGAGCTGTCTCTTCTTCAAGCTGAACATGCCCAGCTACCTTAATCTTTCTGCATAGTAGAGACAGTCCAGCACTCTGATTATCTCTGTGGCTCTCCTCTGAACTCTCTCCAGAAGCTCCACAGTCTTCCTGAACTGGGGCTCCAGGATTGGACATATAAGGGATCAAAAGTGCAAAATAGTTAAGTAGTATGGATCATTTTCAGATTTTCATTCATCAGGATACCCAAGTCCTTATCTCCAAGGCGGCTTTCAAGGTGTTCTCGTCTTGTACTCATACTGGAGATTGCCTCAAACCAAATGCAACACTTGACACTTAACTTTCTTTAACCTCATCAGATTCCTATGTGCCCTCTTCTCAAGCTTCCAAATCCTTCAGGATGGTATCCCTTCCCTCTGTTGTGTCAGCTTCACAGCTCACTTTGGTGAACTCAATAAGCTTGCTGAGGTAACACTTAATTACACTGTCTGTATGATTGATAAAAATGCTGAAGAACTCTGATCCCAAGATGGTCCCCTGGGGAGTAACACTTGTGACTGCTCTCCATCCAGACATATATTTTCTGTCCACAACTGTCTGGCTACGACCATTAAATTAGTTATTTATTCACCAAGTAGTCAAGCCTTCAAATATACCTCTGCAATTCAGAGATAAGAATGTGGTGTGAGTCCATGTGAAAGGCCTTGCATAAGTGAAGGTAGACAACGTCAGTTGCCCCTTTTTTTGTCCACTGATGCCATCACTCCACCACAGAAGGTAACCACATTGGTCAGGCATGATCTGTCCTTGGTGAAGCCATGATGCTTGTCTCAGATCACCAGTTGTGACCAGACATTTCTTGCTTATTTTCTGATTTGACGACTTTTTTTTTTTTTTTTAAACCTTGATGTATGTAACAATACTATCGTTAGTGGCACCAAAAATTGCGTATTAATGAATTAGAAACTGCATATCCATAAAGTAAGTTAATTATCTTTGCTGTAAATAATAATAATGATAATCATATTGCTGATCTAGGCAGAATGTTTATGTAGAAAATATCATGAACTTATAAATATTGGTGTTAGAATAAAATATGGAGGTGAGAAGATGAGAAGAGTGGAAAAAAAAAAGTAATAATCTTTGATCTTCCTAACAAAAAGTATGCTTAGGAAGAGTGTCTGTGAATGAGCATGGTTTATCTTGCAACATACTTGAAATAATAATCAGAAATTTGCAAGCTACTAACTTTGTGTAACCAAATATTTGTGAGTGCATATGTTTTTGCAGAAAATAGGATTCTATAACAAAATTATTTTGTGGTGTAAAAAGATGAGTGTGCCAAAGGAGAAGAATAACTGTTTTTCTTAATACGACAAAGAACACCAAAAGCATTCTAGAGAAAGGCAATATTCTGACATGTGTGAAATGTTCTACTGTAGCTCTAAAATGATAAATGGGACAAAGTCAAGACTAGTTTGATGGTGCCTATATTGTATTCTTACTTGATATTTCAGTGGCTTTCAGTGCCACTGAATATCAGTGCCTTGTGCTGTAGTATTAAAAAAATCACTTTTCTATGAAAATAATAATTTAATTAGTTCTAGAATCGTGCTTATATTTTTTTATGGCTCTTTCTCACAGCTATTTCATGTCATCCTCTGATCAACATATATATATACATATGATCTAGTCCGTAGTATTTCCAGGGGACAGATTTTTTTAATTTTCATTTTAATTTGTTTTCTTCTAGTCACAAAGGTGTATTGCTCTATGAAGATCACTTCTCAGTATCTATTCAAAAGTTTCAAAAGAATGCACACACTTACAGAAAGGACAAAGGAAGGATAAAAAGAAGAAAAGAAGGAAGGAAGGAAGGAAGGAAGGAAGGAAGGAAGGAAGGAAGGAAGGAAGGAAGGAAGGAGGAGAGAAGGAGGGAAAGAGTTATTCTAAAGAATCAGGTACTATATATTTAGTGTTGGATGTACACTTTTGTATCATTGCTATGCGCTAAAGATGAAATAATATTTGGGAACTTTGTCACAGCTGAGCCTAGAAATGAAGTAGGAACAAAAAGACTTTCCATTCACAGGGAAAGAAAAAAAAAAAAAAAAAAAGTTTTGAGACTAAGATATTAAATTGAAAATCTCACTTCAAGTGCATCCAATAAGTGGAAAAGAATGAAATTCTGCCTGGGAATTGTGAGGTGAATCAAAGCAGAAAGGAAAAAAAGTCTTTTTTTAAAGTTTGAGGTATAGTAGCATCTTTGGAGGTAGGTAAGGTATTGGCCTCTTGACTCCAGGCATTTCACAGAAGTGGGTAAAAGCAGGCAACTGCTGATGGAGAGCAGGAAATATGATGGCTTTCCTATAGAGAAAGAAAGACTAAGAGGACTGAGTGATCAGACAGTCCCTAGGACCTAGGAAGCTGCCTGTAGGACAATTTGGACAAAATTTTTTTTTTAAAAAAAAGCTTTAAAAAAGAAACAAAACAAAACAGAGCAGCAAAACCAAAAAAAAGAGCGAAAAAAAGTCTTTTTTGGTCTTGATAAACATTTAAGCAGTTGTACATGTTCCATGGAATTAGCAGTACTGGGAGCAAGTACTTCTGCTGTAGTTATAGATCATAGCTGTTTTCAGTTATGTATTGAGAGCTTCGAGTCTGCTCTTGCGAGGCCCCATCTGGAGTACTGTGTCCAGGTCTGGAGCCCCCACTACAAGAAAGACAGGGAGCTGTTGGAGAGGGTAGGTAGCTGTTGGAGGAGGGCCATGAATATGATCAGAAGATGAAGATGACTGGAGCACCTCTCCTACAAAGACAGGCTGAGGGAGCTGGGCTTGTTCGGCCTGGAGAAAAGAAGGCTGCAGGGTGACCCCACTGCAGCCTTTCAATACCTAAAGGGAGCGTACAAGCAGGAGAGGAATCAACTCTTTGAAAGGGTTGATAACTGCAGAACAAGGGGAAATGGTTTTAAGTTGAGGGAGGGGAGATTTGGGGGTTGAATGTCAGGGGGAAGTTCTTTACAGTGAATGTGGTGAGGTGCTGGAACAGGCTGACCAGAGAGGTTGTGGATGCCTGGATTAAAGGCAGACATTTAATACAACAACAAAAAAAATGTACCAAAAAAAAAAAAAAAAAAAAAAAAGTAAAACGTTTATGTTTGCAGGACAAAAGGAGGACTGGATTAAATGCTTAATGTGAACAAAGAAGTACAATACAGATTATTTGAGTACAAACAAACATATTATACACAGAAATATGAACTGCATGTACCATTCATGAACTAAAGTTACGTTTTTTTTCCATGTTGTATCTCTTGTTGGCAGTCCATATTAAATATATGAGAAAGAAGGAGTAATAAGATCAAATGACAGAGAATATTTGCTAGAAAACAGATCTAAATTTTACTAGGAAGTAGTGCAACTGGTATTAACTCTAGATTAAAACACAAATTCTCCTTTTTAAATGCTCTGTACTCTCAGGAAACCTAGGATACATATTAGTGAATTATTTTCACTAAACTTCCAAAGATTGCACTAAAATTATGGGAAAAGAAAACACTAGATTGAAGTTAGAGAGCTTTGGCAACAGCATAAGTTACTATGTTAAATAATATTTAGTTATCTCTCCATTTTCTTAATGTATTAAACACTGCACAGTCACAGAATTGTAGGGGTTGGAAGAGACCTCTAGAAATCATCAAGTCCAACCCTGCTGCCAAAGCAGGCTCTCTACAGCAGGTTGCACACGTAGACATCCAGACATCATCAACAAAAAGTTATTTTTTCCATATTGCTTTCTTTGTAAATATGGGATAACATGCCATATCTGAATTCAAGAACTACGTGATGCAGGTGATCTTTTCTTCTATGCCCGTGGTGTCAGGAAAAGGTACAGGGAGGATCCGAAAAACCCAACTCTTAAATAGATGGCTCAAGAGCTGGTGCAGACACAAGAATTTCGGCTTTTTTGACCATGGGGCAATCTACACTGCACCTGGCATGATGGCTGCTGATGCAAGCAGCCTGTCCCTGAGGGGTAAGAGGGTATTAGCTGAAGAATTAGCGGGACTCATTGACAGGTCTTTAAACTAGGAACGAAGGGGGAAGGGGGCAAAATAAGGGCTACTGGGGTTGAATGGTTCATTCGAGGGATTGTACCAAACTCCATGGGCAATGATGGCAGAGTGCAAAAGGAGGAAGTAGGGCAGGGGGATGCTGGGGATGCTGCTTTTCTAGCAGATCCTGGATCACACAGAATCACACAGAATCACACAGAATGACCCGGGTTGGAAGGGACCTCAAGGATCATGTAGTTCCAACCCCCCTGCCTAGCAGGGCCACCAAACATACACCTTTACTAGATCAGGTTGCCCAGAGCCCTGTCCAACCTGGCCTTGAACACCTCCAAGGACGGGGCATCCACAACCTCCCTGGGCAGCCTGTTCCAGGGCCTAACAACTCTCCTTGTAAAGAACTTCCCTCTAACATCCAACCTAAATCTTCCCTCCTTCAACTTGGATCCATTTCCCCTAGTCCTGCTATTATCAGCCCTTTCGAAGAGATTACTCCCCTCCTGGGAGTAAGTTCCCTTCAGGTATTGAAAGGCTGCAATGAGGTCACCCCGCAACCTTCTCTTCTCCAGGCTGAACAAACCCAACTCCCTCAGCCTGTCCTCATAGGGGAGGTGCTCCAGTCCCCTGATCATCTTAGTCGCCCTCCTCTGGACCCTTTCCAAAATCTCCATGGTTTTTTTGTACTGAGGGCTCCACACCTGGACACAGTACTCCAGATGGGGCCTCACAAGAGCAGAGTAGAGAGGGACAATCACCTCCCTATCCTTGCTGACCACCCCTCTCCTGATGGAACCCAGGATCCCATTTGCTTTCCGGGCTGCCAGAGCGCACTGCTGGCTCATGTTAAGTTTCTCATCTATCAGGACCCCTAGGTCTTTCTCTGCCGAGCTGCTCTCAAGGACAACTCCTCCCAGCCTGTACAGGTGCCTGGGGTTCTTCCGGCCCAAGTGCAAAACGTTGCACTTTGCCGTGTTGAACCTCATTAGGTTCACCCGAGCCCAGCTTTCCAGCCTGTCAAGGTCCCTCTGAATGGCGTCCGTTCCCTCCACCGTATCGACTGCACCACTCAGCTTGGTGTCATCAGCAAACTTGCTGAGGGTGCACTCCATTCCCTCATCGATGTCATTAATAAAGATGTTAAAGAGCACCGGTCCCAAGACAGACCCTTGGGGGACACCACTCGTTACCGGCCTCCCCCTGGACATAGAGCCATTGACCACCACCCTCTGTCTGCGGCCTTTCAACCAATTGCTTATCCATCTAGTTGTCCACCCATCAAATCCACTTCCCTCCAATTTGGAGATGAGGATGTGATGGGGGACCATGTCAAATGCCTTGCTCAGGTCCAGGTAAATGACATCGGTCGCCTTCCCTTCGTCCACCAACGCCGTCACTCCATCATAGAAGGCCACAAGATTAGTTAAGCATGACCTTCTCCTGGTGAAGCCATGCTGGCTGTCTAGGATCACGTGCTCGTTCTTTATGTGATCAAGCATGTTGTCCAGGAGGATCTGTTCCATAATCTTCCCAGGCACGGAGGTGAGACTCACCGGCCTGTAGTTACCCGGGTCCTCCCTGCTCCCCTTCTTGTAAATGGGAGTGACGTGACCCTTCCTCCAATCATCCGGGACCTCACCTGACAGCCACGACTTCTCAAATATGATGGAGAGCGGCTCAGCAACCACCTCAGCCAGCTCCTTCAGGACCCTGGGATGCACGCCATCTGGCCCCATAGACTTATACTCATTCAGTCTAAGGAGGCACTCTCGGACTTGCTCTACCCTTACAGTGGGGAGGGATTTACCTCCTTGGTCCCCACATAGAGGTATGGGGGTGCAAGACTTAGGGACGTGAAAAAGACTAGAATCCTGGCCACCAGTGAAGACCGAGGTGAAGAACTCATTCAGCACCTCAGCTTTCTCTTCATCTGTTGAAGCCATTTCTCCTTTTAAATTTACCAAAGTAGGTACGCCCGTTTTGGCCTGTCTCTTCTGGCCAATGTACCTGTAGAAGTTTTTCTTATTGTTTTTCACATCCCTTGCCAAGTTCAGTTCTGCCTGCGCCTTGGCTTCCCTGATCCTACGTCTGCAAGTCCGGACGGCATCCCTGTATTCTTCCCAGGTGACACACCCTTGTTTCCAGAGCTTGTACACCCCTTTCTTCGCCCTCAGTTCTCTCAGCAGGTCCTTGCTGAGCCATGCCGGTTTCCTACCTCGCCTGCCCACTTTCTTATTCAGAGGAATGGAGACCTCTTGTGCTTCCAGGAGGGCATCCTTGAAGAGCAGCCAGCTCTCCTCAACATCCTTGTCTTTGAGGGCAGCGCGCCAGGGGATCTTGGCCAGCATTCCATTGAGTAGCTTGAAGTCTGCTCTTCTAAAGTTCAGCGTCCTGGTCCTGCTCTTTGCCAGGCCCACATCGCTTGAGATCACAAACTCAACCAGGGCATGATCGCTGGATCCCAGGCATCCTCCAACCTTGACGCCTTTGATGATCTCCTCAGCGTTGGTGAGCAGCAGGTCCAGCAACGCTTGACCTCTGGTCGGTCTGTCCAATATCTGAACCAGAAAGCTATCATCAATGGATTCCAAGAGCCTTCTGGAGCTCTTGCAGCTCGCCGTGTAGTTTTTCCAACAAATGTCTGGATGGTTGAAGTCCCCCACCAGGACAAGAGCCCGTGAGCCAGACGCCTCACGCATCTGGAGCAAGAAAGCCTCATCAGCAGCCTCCCCTTGATCAGGTGGCCTGTAGTATACCCCTAATACCAGCTGACCTTTATTAGTCCCATCTCTAATCCTAACCCACAGGCTCTCAACCTGTTCTTGACTGTTTCTCATGGGGAGCTCCTCACAGTTTATCCAATCTCTGACATAGAGAGCGACTCCCCCACCCCTCCTACCTCGCCTATCTCTCCTAAATAGTCTATAGCCGTCGATGGCAGTATCCCAATTGTGGGAGTCATCCCACCATGTTTCTGTGATAGCAACAATGTCATAACTTTCAGAGTGTATCATAGTTTCCAGTTCCTCCTGCTTGTTACTCAGGCTTCGTGCATTAGTATAAAGGCACTTCAGCCGGGCTGTCCGTCTCACCACCTTCATAAGCGATCCATGACACCAAGCTGAGTGGTGCAGTCGATACGGTGGAGGGAACGGACGCCATTCAGAGGGACCTTGACAGGCTGGAAAGCTGGGCTCGGGTGAACCTAAAGAGGTTCAACACGGCAAAGTGCAAGGTTTTGCACTGGGCCGGAAGAACCCCAGGCACCTGTACAGACTGGGAGGAGTTGTCCTTGAGAGCAGCTCGGCAGAGAAAGACCTAGGGGTCCTGATAGATGAGAAACTTAACATGAGCCAGCAGTGCGCTCTGGCAGCCCGGAAAGCAAATGGGATCCTGGGTTCCATCAGGAGAGGGGTGGTCAGCAAGGATAGGGAGGTGATTGTCCCTCTCTACTCTGCTCTTGTGAGGCCCCATCTGGAGTACTGTGTCCAGGTGTGGAGCCCTCAGTACAAAAAAACCATGGAGATTTTGGAAAGGGTCCAGAGGAGGGCGACTAAGATGATCAGGGGGCTGGAGCACCTCCCCTATGAGGACAGGCTGAGGGAGTTGGGCTTGTTCAGCCTGGAGAAGAGAAGGCTGTGGGGTGACCTCATTGCAGCCTTTCAATACCTGAAGGGAACCTACACCCAGGAGGGGAGTAATCTCTTCAAAAGGGCTGATAATAGCAGGACTAGGGGAAATGGATCCAAGTTGAAGGAGGGAAGATTTAGGTTGGATGTTAGAGGGAAGTTCTTACAAGGAGAGTTGTTAGGCCCTGGAACAGGCTGCCCAGGGAGGTTGTGGATGCCCCGTCCTTGGAGGTGTTCAAGGCCAGGTTGGACAGGGCTCTGGGCAACCTGATCTAGTAAAGGTGTATGTTTGGTGGCCCTGCTAGGCAGGGGGGTTGGAACTACATGATCCTTGAAGTCCCTTCCAACCCGGGTCATTCTGTGATTCTGTGATTCTGTGATGGAAATGCGTGTTATTAAGGACATTATATATAAGTTGCATCTTTTTTATCCCAATGGTATCACTATTTAATTTGGACTCCCTCTGACAAATAGGTAGATATTTGAATTCTCCTTCAGCCTTGGCAATGAAAATTATTGATCTCTACTACCATAGTGACACTGATAACTTCCAAGATGAAATTTATTTTTTTTTTTTGAGATTTTTATACTGAATATGTAAACTGGTGTGAATTCCTCACATTTCGCTAATGTGTGTTTCTCCACTGCCTTGTAATTATTTCTTTTTCAGCAACATATATAACTCCTAACAGAGTTGGAGGCCCCAGGTGAGCAAGGCACTGTTCAAATGTCTAATGAGATACTATCCCAGACCTGAGCAGTTTATTGTTGAAATAGAAGAAGGCTTGTGTCACTTTCCAGAGCAGTTAAATGTAGAGATCATCCTCTATAATTTCTTAAGTCTTTAAGTCCCTGAGAAAACATGGAGAGACCTAGATGCATCATTCTTTCTCTCTCTCTTTCTTTCTCTTGCTAACTTTCTTTCTCTCTTTCTTTGTCTCTCTTCATTAATTCCCATCCAAATGCATATCCCTGCCTCTTCTGCTCTCCTGCAGTCACAGAAAACTGAAGAAAATTGATGTGTTACCAGTTCTAATGTGGCATTTGAAAAGTATGTTTTTGATTTTCAATTAACCTTGCACAAAAAGGAGATACAGAAATTCACCCCTTTGTTCTTGGCTATGTATGCAATCCAGGCAAGTGTTGGTAGGAATGAACTACCAACCCTAGGAGGGGCTGGGCTGAGAAGGGAAAAATTGGCACCTCATTCAAGCACTCCACTGTTATTTGCACAAAATGAGACAAGACTACCCTGCAGTAATTACTCTCTGAAGGGGGAAACAGGTAGGAGAGAGAGTGCTCTTGTCATTTGTTTGACTTAATTGTATGCTTTTATGAGCTGTCTGGTTGGAAGGATTAAAGTTACTCTTAATAACACTTCCTTTCAAAAGAATTTGATTTGAGATTTCCCAGCAGGGCTGTCTACCAAGCAGCAGGACCCTTTTTCTTCCTTCCAAAACTCAGTTTCTTCAGTATTTCCCCTCCTCCTTCTCCCTCTTCCTCACTCCATGAACACAAGCATTGTTCTCTTTGATTACGAGAAGTCAGTCTGAATAATGTAGCATAAAACCAATTTTGTATATAAGATTAATTAAATAAATAAATTAGACTAAGGAAAGTTGTAAGTAAGAACAGCCTGTCTAGATACACTGAGCATAAGAAAAAGTCATTATTTATTTTTCCTTCTGCTATCTTAGATCAAGTGTTGTTGTTATAGGAAAAAATATCATACGACACTTATGGAGCAAGCCACAAATTTAGTTAAGAATATTTGTACACAACATTGCTTTTTGAAAGAGGAAAAAATAATTAAAAAAAAAATTCAATGTAAATATATTGGAAATATATGAAAGAGCTGGGAATGATTTCTTGATGTCATGGGAAACAATGTCAAAGATGAATGTCTTCAGAGACATTTGGTAAGCCATAAATTAACACACTTTAATTGATCTTAAGTCTTATGTTATCCAGCAATTCATAAAACAATAATGTTCTTTACTGTTGAATGACATAAGATATAAGACAAAGGAGTAAAGTGTAGTTTTGTTTGTTTTGATTCATCAAGAATATTCTCCCTATGTAAAATTCGAGTTAATATGGTAATAGCAAGCCATATTTAGTGAATCGTAGGCTGATGGATGAAGATAAGCCACTTAAAAGTGTGTTCCATCATGGAATGTGCGCTTTTAAGCTATTACTTAACAATTATTGTAGGAAATACTAGACACTTGTACAATAAAACCCCTAACTCCTAAGCTTTAAATTTAAAGCTTTCTTATTACTATTATTTAATTTACATTTTTAAAAAGCATAGTACAAAATTTTGTTTTACTTGTGTTCCTTTTGGCTTAGAACAAGCAGGAAAAAAAAAAATGTTACACAAAAAAATGTTTTCTAGATTCACTGAAGGAAATCCTCTAAAATCCTTAAACTTTATTTGCTTGATAATTTGTTGTTTATAAAGTCATTTACAAAAGCTATCCATTGTTTATTTATTTTCTATGAATTATTATTATTTTTTAATAATTCTATTATGCTAACAAAATTAGATTTGTTTGACTTTTGTCCTATCTTGTAAGGATGTCTAAGAATACTAATGTTTCATTAGTGTACCTAGTGTCAAACTCACACAAACACTTCACATCTAACACTTCAGTGCATTACAGGTCAATTGCTCTTCTGCATTAAAAGATAAATGATGTATTTTTATACATTAATGTAAACCAAAACATATTTAGTTCACTCTCACATTCAAAGTCCAAGCCATTTTTCTGTCTGTAGCAGTAATTAACAACATTATTATTTATTTGACACTCTCAAAGACTGAGGTGATTATAAGTTGTGCACCATGATGATCAGTATCAAGAATAACTTATGAATACTTAACATATTAAATATAATCAACAGCATCCAATACCTAAGGTTTAAGACACCAACCTCATCTGTCAAAAAAGTGTGCCTCATCCAGAACTCAGTCTTGAAATTGTTTCTTCTGCATCCAAAGTGAAAACTTTATTCAGATAAATTAAAACAAAACAAAACTCTACTTGGCAATAGATTAATTCTCTTTTATGTTTTGTATGTATTAACTGATCAAAGAGTTAAAACATAAAATTGACTTAGAATGTCTCAAGCGAATGATTTTAACATTGCTTAATTTTCAGTGGCCTTATTTCTTTACCGACATGAAAAAAGATTTTGAGGATAAAATAATATCAGATTACTTGCACATATTTGTATTCTTTCCAATATGTTGAAAATCTTCAAAAATAGAAAATGTATTTTCTTTATAGGTCCAATCAAAAACATTTTTTACTTAGAAAAATGTATTTATTTATTTATTTATTTGTGTTTTCTTCATTTAATGATTGTGGAAAAATTTCGAGGCTCTACATAGAACAAATATAGGAGTTTTGAGTTGTAATTTCTTTGTGTTTTATTACAAATGCTCTCTTCAAGGCAACTGCGAGAAGTAAAATGGAGCTCTCTTTATAACACTGAAGAGGTCACATCATTGAACACTGAATGTTTTAATCTAAGATAGCTAACTGAATAACTTGGACCTAATGTTTTCTACAGAGAGTGAAGTTAGAAACTGGGAAAACCTCTGCTCAGGTATATTTTGATTTTGAAGAAGACTTTGTTAAATAAATGCCCCTTTTGCAAATCAATTAACATTCAAGTTTGAAACACAACCAAACAATGCAGATTCCTGCAGGAAATGAATAAATAATAAACAGTTATATAATTATTGGGGATAGTTACTTCTCTTATCTAGGTTAGTAACTATCATTTATTTATTTATTTATTCATTAATTTACTTGCTTGTTTGCTTGTTTGTTTATACTAAACAGAGACAACAGCAACTAATTAAATATTTGCTTTTGAACATATCCCTTGAGTTTTATCCACAGTTTCTACAGTATGTAGTGCTTTGATGCACTGTGTACAAAAAATTATTAATAGATTGAAAAATATTCTGCAATACGTTCACATTTTCCAAGCAGAAATATCCATGAGATTACAACTCACTTGTAGTCTTTCAGAAGAGAATACATTGTGTGTGTGACCTTTATGGCTACAACTTACAACGATTTGTAAGAGATGACTAAATATGAGTTTGTTTTATTAAAACAATGGTCAACAACTGGCTGTACATTCTACCTAGAAAAATTGAGAATTGAAATAAAATGAAATATTATGGTATCCTACACAGAGTTTTATTCCAGATATTACTGGCATTGTTTTCTAAAGTTTCTAAAGGCCATAGCAATAAAGATAGGTTTGATTAATTCCATCCTCCTTCCTCTTTTAGGATAACTTTATGTGATAACTCTTAACAATACAAACATTTAATTAATATATTTAATCCTACTCCAAGATAATCCAACATTCTTTTAATGATGTGTTTAAATAGATAGATAGATAGATAGATGGATAGATAGATAGATAGATAGATAGATAGATAGATAGATAGATAGATAGATAGATAGATTTTTTAAAAAAGTTTCTTATTTATAGTTTAAGGATACTAATAAAATAAAATAAAATAATAAAATAAAATAAAAATCTGTCTTCATTGCCTTTTTAAAAATTTCAATTATTTAAAAACAACAACAAACAAACAATATATATTGTTTATTTATATATATATAAATAAATACAATAAACAACAACATTAAAAAACAAAACCTCAAAACCTGAAGTAACCTTTGCAGACAATATTATTTATTTAGACCAGATAGATGCTATAAAAGGGCAGCACATATATGTTTCTTTCTTCATCAATATTTTAAATAAGATAAAGATTCTTGGTCTTGTTTCCTCTCTTTGTAACCTTATGCTGTATGTCACAAGAGTAATGATCTCCCACTGCTTGCTCCCTCATTAAGCTCATTAGTGGTTATATACGACTACTTATCTTACGTAAAACTAACAGGTAGATTCATTATGAGATAATTTCTTGATTCACATTCATATGCATACTGGGTTCAAGCATGACACACAGCATTAGGGGAGATCTAGAAATGGTATCAGAAATTAACCGTACTGCCAATTTCGTCAAAGCAAAGTGACAAACACCTTCGGGAATGAAGAAGAAATCCACCTTCCCTGTTCAAGATGTATTACAAGGGAGATAATCTGCTGCATTGTTACAATTAAATTAGACAGAAGACATTGCTGTTTCTGTTCTCATTGTATAACAGTAGTCATATGTGCAGATGATTAGTTTGAACTGAAAATTCACTTATTTAGAAGGATGTCATCATGTTTTGGAAAGCTAAAATACCAAAACACTTTTTAAAATTTATCATTGTTATATGTTCCTCTTCAACTTGTATTTTCTATTTCAGACCAGTAGTAATTCCTTATCTGAAAAGTCTGAACCGAATCAGTTCATCCAGTTCTGAGTTATGTATGTAAGAAAGAAATGCAATGATTTTTCCATATGTTCCATTTGGCAATACTGTGCTTGACTAATTCCAAATAGCTGAAATTGGAAACATCGTACTTACCAAGCCCATGACACTCATTGGGAAAGGATAGAAAACGAAGCCTCAAAAGAAAAAAAAAAACAACTAAAGTTTTATGTACACATTAACACTTTAGTTCCAGTACACTACATGATGTTTTGATGTGGAATACTGAAAACAAACCAAAAAACATAAAACCATGACAGTGGCATATTAACGAATGCAGAGTCCATTTTTCATTCTGTTAGCCCTCAGGCTAGAAAACACCATTTAATATACTGGGTGCACACTGAGTCATTTGGGATTAAAACTGACTTAACTGTGCAAAGTTATAAGCTGATAAATAACGAGGTTTTCAAGATTTATATGGGAAAAGAGTTTATCTTACATGTTCCAGGGACAAGCTTGTCCTTCCTGGGAATAAATGAGGAACTCATATTCATTAAAATTGTTGTTCATGTTCAAAATTTTGTGAATTTACCCTAAATAGTGTGAACCATAGCTACACTTAGGGCACTCAGCAGGATAACAATGAATCTTACATTGTGCATTTGGTAACTGGCTATACAAATTTAAAATCATATTTTGACTGTCTAAGCACATGAGCCATCATAGGACAAGAGGGAACAGCCTCAAGTTGTGCCAGGGAAGGCCTAGGTTGTGTATTAGGAAAAAACAATCTTCTCCAAAAGAGTGTTCAGGTGCTGGAATGGGCTGCTGGAGAGATAGTTGAGTCACTGTCCCTGGAGGTGTTCAAGAAACATGTGGATGTGGGGCTATGGAACATAGTTTAGTGAGTAAAATTGGTGGACAGTTGGACAGTTGGACTAGATGATCTTAGAGGTCTTTTCCAATCTTAAGCATTCTATGACTTTATATGGAAATACTTATTTAGATGCAACTTCATGTAGCTAAATTGTCCATAAACACATAAAGCCACTATTATCTTTCTTTTTCCCTCCCAAAGATATAGAAAGTCAAGAAACTTTCAGGAGGATTAAGAGAAACAAGAGGTTTTTTTTGTTGTTGTTGTTTTCTTTAGTTTTATTTTGTTTTGTTTGTTTGTTCATTTTAAGACTTGCTGATAATATTTCTATACCCAAAATTTAGGTAGTTAAATCTTTAAAAGATTTTCATGCAACATTCTCAGCCCTTACGTATCACCTAGGTGTTAAAAGAATAGTCTTAAACTTGTTTTCCAATAATACACTGCTAATGTTAAACAAAATCATTGGATTATGGAATGTCTTGAATTGGAAGGGACACATACGGATCACTGAGTTCAACACCTGGCTCTACACAAGCCCAACCAAAAATTAGACCATAAGATCAGGAGTGTTGTCCAGATCTTCTTCTTCTTCTTCATTTTTTTTTTTTTTTTTCCTCTGACAAGTTCAGTGCCACAGCCACTTCCCGGAAGAAGCAGTTCCAGTAACATGAACACCATCTCAGTGAGAGACCTTTTCCTGACATCCAACCTGAAACTTCCCAATGATTTTATTTGTTGGTTTGCTTGTTTTAAACATTGCAAAGAGATTGAATATTATAAAATTCAAAGCACATCACACAACAGAAGAATTAGCCTCAGGGCTACTCAAATGCAATAAATTTCCCTTAGGCTCTGTCCATTAAGCCAGTTCCTTAAATGATTCTTCCACAGGTGCTAAAGTTGGGCATGTCCCTGACAGCACTGCTGATTTCATCCACAGACAAAGTTGGTTATTTCCTATGCCAGAACATTACTGATAGGAATAGTGCAGTTAAGGTTGAATTCTGCTTTATTGGTGCTATGAAAAGGCGGGTCTGCAGTTTTTGCAGCTGAGGGGAGAAGGGGGTGAAAGGTACTACTACTTCAGAGAACAGACAATTTCAGACAACAATTGTCTGCCTTTCGCCAGTGGTAGCCTTTCCAATGGCAACAAAAACTGACACTCTGGGTTTTGTTCCCTTTTTGCTTTACCTCTTTCCTTTCTTCTTCCCCTTTCAGACATAGAAACCTCCCAGCCCTACTCATTGTCTTTGGCAATGAGTAGGCAAAGTTCATTTTTCCCCACACTGCCAAGAGCTATGGTGCTTGCTCTGGTTCACATTCAGGATCTTGCACAACAATTCTAGGGAATGATTAAGAGTATTTCATCCAGGCTGGATTTCTGATTTCTTGGTTTTGTGATTTTTGGTTACCAGTATTCCACATCATAACATCACGTAATGCACTGGGCATTTGACTGTTGATGCTCAAGTTCCATGTGCCTGTCCAGAGGAGAAGAACTACATTCCCCAGGGGGCTTTGCAGTCAGTGAGGAGATATAACTTCTGTCAAGGTCACCTGATGTTCTCTTCTTCGCCTGCGCTTCTCCATCTGCTCTTCTCCGTTTGCTTTTCTTCATCAGCTCAACCGGACTGCATTTCTCACCTCAGCATTGTGGTGAGGCCTCCACCTTTCGCACACTCTCTCATTATATTTTGCTGATACTATATTTAGTAAATTAGTTTGTTTCACCTCAGATAGTTGCCACTGTTTTAATTATTTTGGAATTCCCTGTTTCCTGTTTCTGGAGGCACAGAACTGCGGTTCCCTCCACCCCGCCAGTCACGGAACTGGGTCAAACCAGCCCGTAAACCGTTGACATTTTCCCCCTATCAAGTTTCAACTACTTAAAATATAAGTATTTAAGAAAGGAAAGAGAATGAATTTTGATGATACCAACTGTTAAGCAATTTAAGTTGTAGCTGTACTAACCTTAGAGTAAATGAACCCTGGTCTGGGAGCTGCATGATCAAATGCAGTTACAGAATAATTTAGTCCAGTAGAATATTTCAGTAACGAAATAAAAATTCATTCTGGGCACATTTAAAGTTCTCATTTGTCACTTGCTCCTGAGAGTTAGGTTTTCTGCAGATATGTAAGTTACTGGACAAACTGAATAAATTGTTCAAGTCCGTATCCCTAGCTGAGATTGTCAGCTGATTATTCCCAATCTTATAATATCTTACAAGTGCAACAGAGTGTGATAGTTTCCAGAAACTTGTATAGATAACTAGCATATAAAAACTGAGACAAATGATAATATTTGATGGGTGTAGCTTATAAACTTCTAAGCCAATGGCTATTTTCTTTTCATACTGTTCTTATTACAAGACTGTTTTTAAATGATTCATTACACAGAAAAGGATCAGAGGCCACAGCATTGACCCCTTGGTATCTTTCATTTTATAACCCAAACATTTGAGAAAGGGATTTAGTATTAGAAACCATATATATTATTTGAAAATTAACCTATGGTCAAGTGGAAACCATGGGCGAGTTATTTCATTGAAATGTGTCACAACTATCTCAACAAATAAACTGGACATAATGACACTTAATCTATTTAAATAATATAAATCAATTAAAATAATATAAAATAAATCAGAGATCTGCATCCAGTATCTCTGTAACTTTTAGCAACGAGACCAATTCTGGTTCTAGGCGGTGTCTTTCCTTTTTATTCTAAATCCCTTGAAATTTTCCGGTGAATTTTACTACTTGAACATGTTTTCCTTTATTATTCATAAAACTGTCCAGTAAGTCTTTGTTTACTACTTTCTGATTACATATTATTTAAATATTTATGCTTAACTTTTTAACAAAATGCTTCTTCCTGCAATACAGTGGTGCTTGATACTAACACTGATTCATATAAACAGCTTATGTATGATCTCTTCTTCATTTTTCACTATAGGCTAAAGGAAAGTTTAGAATAAGGGATATGTAAGGTTGGTCAGGAAGAGTGCTCCTACAGGAGCCCACTCAATCTTATCTATTTCATCAAGCAAGATTTATCATTTCAGATGTCAGCTTTAAATCCTGGAATCATTGGGTAACATTAAATTTACTAAATAAGTGGATACACAAATTATATAGTAACCTTCTCATTTTCCAATCAAGAATGAAGTCCACTTCTAGGATAGAACTGAGTTACTGTAGTGCAAAATGCAATAAAGCCCTATGTTACAGCTAATGTATCACAAATTTAGTGGCAGGAAACTCAGCAAAGGCAGGGAATTCAAGTCAACAGAGGAAAACAGTGCTCAATAAAATACAGTAAAGTAAAATTAACTTCCTTCCTTCCTTCCTTCCTTCCTTCCTTCCTTCCTTCCTTCCTTCCTTCCTTCCTTCCTTCCTTCTCATGAAGACATTTTTTTTTTTCTGTAAATTGAATTTTTTTGTATTTAAACATTACATTATTTTTGCCCCTTTCCCATGTTGTCAGCCACCATTCCTTTTATTCCTTTTATTTCTACCAATTGGCTGGTATTTTGATGTGGACAAGTAAAACATAAAGGTTCCAAAACAACATTAAATAGATAATTTATTTAAACATCCTCTGAAATCTGTCTGTCTTCTTGACCTAACTACTGACTTAAATACAGTAAGAAGGCATTTTAACACCATTAGTACCTGGATTCAAGTCAAAGAAAAGCTCCTTATTTTATATCCCTTTTGACTGCATTGATGAAACAGCCTAACGGTAAGTTTTGTATCCCCTAACTCATTTTAAATATTAAGGCAATTCACATGGAGAGAAAATAAATAAATAAATACAATAATTAATTAATTAAAGACTAAAGGATTTGTTCTTTGTTGGAGCTTTCCAAATGTGTATAACAGTGTTACTGTTTCATTTTGAACTATTGCTAGTTAATTTAACACTATAGGTTGTATGGTGACTTCACACTGAATATTGTTTTGAAATTGTGTTAAATTGTATTTTTCCCGCCAGTTTCAGTTCAAGACAACCATATTTTTTTCTCTCTTGTGTTAATATCTTCAAGCACAAGGAGATTTAATAGTCCAGATTTCTAATGTAACCTGTTCAAGAATAAGATGATAAGATGTTGAGAATCACTTTTTAAGTAAACATTATAAACTGTAGTTGTGCTGTATAGAATATATATTGAAGCCCTTAAACACCTTAAATACGTCACCTTGAAAGAGATGCTTCCTATTTTTTCCATAGAAGCTACAACAGCTATAAAGAGAACAATAATGCTATTTGATAAAGCAAATTCTCAAGTACAAACTACTGTTTTTCAGTAGAGTCATCACCACGAATTTTCATCAGCAATGAACAAGAGCCTGCATGCTGTGTTTATAAACATCTGCACCACAGGTGACCAATTGTCGCCACAGCCACTGCTTAAGAAGACTGCTCACCTCACCATATTAACATTCACTGGTCTCCGAAGATGTTCATCAAGTGTCAATGAATATCAATTGAAGCACTTTTTTTTCTATATGGAGGAATTCAATTATACACCTTTCCTTCCTATGCTCTTCCATGTTAGATACTGTTTTTTCAGACTGTCACTGCTGTTGAATGTTGGATGACAACAGAAATTAACAGAATGTTGGTGGGAAGATTCAACTTCTAATATCATATTACCATCTGCCAGTAACATTATGGGCCAACGTAATAAAATAGGGGGTATTACTTTTAGTGAAACCCACATATTATTCATAAAATACATAATTTTATCAGTTTGTGTTAATTTTCGTTAAAGAAAATTAAAAGGATTTTAATCCCATCATCAGGACAGCTTGTTAAATGACTGGAAAGACACATCCTCAAATGATCAATTTCCCTTTTCAGAATAGGTCTTTGATTATTTGGAGAAAAGACTTGTTTCACACGTCAGAACAGTTTTGGCACACATGGCTATAAGATAATACATTAAGTACTAATTTCCGCAGCATAATATATAATTTCAACATTGTATTTGTCTGTACATTGTTCCTATTTTATCTATGACATTATGCCTGCAATAAAGTAAATTACAATGTGTAAAATACATCTTGTGAAAAAGACTTGTAGGTTTGGACTTATTTACATAAGACAGTGTTAGGTCACTCAAAAATCTCTATCTGTAAAGTAGCTTCCAGTATATTTTCAGTGTCTCAATATTAGAAAACAGGTATCTGCAAATCAGAACCACACTACTAGTCTAGTACTTTTTATGGGATAGTAATCTCGGAAAGAAGAAAAGATTTTGAAAAAACAAAAAAAAAATCTTAGAGGTGAAAAAAAAGAAATATATATATATATATATTACTTACACATAATTTGGTGTACATGAAATTTTGTTTCTTGATCTACTATTCTAATAATTTTAAGACATCTTTGGAGTAGAGAGCCTTATGAGGACATATAGACATACAGAATAGATATTTTATTTTCTCTGTCTGGTCTTTACCAATTTTACCTTATGACACCAAACTGAGTGGTGGTTTGGTTGACAAGTTAGAAGGAAGGGATGCCATCCAGAGGGACCTTGAGGAACCAAAAAGGTCGGCCTATGTGATTGAGGTTCAACACAGCCAAGTGCAAGGTTTTGCACTTCGGTTGGAGTAACCCTAGATATGTATACAGACTTGGAGAAGAACCCCTTGAGAGTAGCCCTGCAGAGAAGGATGTGGGGGTCATGGTAAATGAAATATGAGCAACCATTATGCTCTTGCAGATCAGAAAGCAAATGTTATGATGGGTTCATCAGAAGAGGGGTGGCCTTAAGGGAGAAGGTGACTGTCTCTCAAGCTCAAGGAGGTAAAGTTTAGATTGGATGTCAGGGGAAAGTTCTTTACAGAGTTGTGAGGTACTAGAATAGGCTGCCCAGAGAGGCTGTCGATAATATCCCTGGAAGTATTCAAGACGAGGTTGGATGGGGCCCTGGGCAGCCTAGTCTATTACCAGATCTTGAATTTGGTGGCCCTGCATGTGTCAGAGTGATTGGAACTTGGTGATCCTTGGGGTCCCTTCCAACCCAAGACTTTCTATCATTCTATGAAAAGTTTAGAAGTTCTTTGGGAATTACAGAGAAGTTACATGAGTACAGATGAACATTTATGGATGGTGGAGCTGAACATTTTATAATTCCAAGGAATTATAAGCCTGAAAGATTAACAATTCCTTATCAGTTGTTTCTTTTTAACTGAACATCCTCTTTGGAGTTTTCTTATTCAAATATGTAGTGCTGGAAGAAAAGTTATATTTAATATAAAAGGCAAAGGAGTTCTTTGTCTACTGCCCTTAGACACCTATATGTATACAAATGTGCACTTTTATGTGCTAAATCCTCTAGCTGTTTATTGCTGTGTTTTTTGTTTGTTTGTTTGTTTGTTACCCTTAACAATGGTATGGGTGTGGAAAACATCTATGAATCATGCAAGTTTCCCCATACCAGACCAGAAAAATTATCTTCTCCACACTAATAATCAACATCATTGACCTTGGGTCATTCATATCTATATTCTATGAGAAGTATCATCCCATGACCACATTTTGAGTGCATTAAAGTCATGTGAAAAAGAATCACTGACTTCTTGTCAAACACATCCAGACTTCCACATTAATATATTTATGGATACCCCACTAATCTCTCAGCAAACAATGCATGATATGCACAAGACAGTGAGAAGTGAAGGAGAGATCTCTGGAGAGCCCTGTCTTCCTCCAAGCATAGCTCTGATAGTGACTGATAAAGATGTGAAGCTATGCTTTCTCCCTGTTTGTGAGTTATAGGATTGAATAGACAATGCTGTTCACTTCTTTTCTCTTTCTACTTCTTCCTCTGTTCATGAATACGGAAGGAATCCCACTATTTTGTATGAAAAGTGATGAGGTAGTGAGTTTTGTTTTTTAATTTATAAGCTTATTGTTTTTTCCTAATTTATCATGTTGTCATTGTAACTTGGCCCCTTGAAACCTGAAACATACCTAGCCTTTTACGTTAGGAGATGTGTTCTCCATACTGCCTTTTGAAATAAAACTGTACTGATTTTGAACAAATAAATTTTATTGATGCCTGAATATGTTATTATATCATGTTATACAAATAATTCAAAAATGTTTGGCTAGATTATTAGATTAATAATTTAGAATCTAAAATGACTTTTACGTCACTAGAGTGGAATTCAGAAGTACTTGACCGTACTCTTAATCTATTTGAGCAATTGATCCCTGAGTTATATACTTATATATATATACATTATCTATCTATCTATCTATCTATCTATCTATCTATCTATCTATCTATCTATCTATCTATCTATCTATCCATCCAGACATATACCTCTCCTCCAGCTTTAGTCATTTACATTTGACTGTTCAACGTGTGAGCTTATCAGAGAAGGAACTACTTTTCTCTCCATGTTTTCAGAGGACCTAATTCAGGAGAAGGGGAAGAGACTATGCAAACCAAAATACTGTAAAATCTGATTTTCAGAAGCATTCCATTGCAGATTAAAATTCCAGAGTCTTCTTGGTCTCGAGTATGGAAGAAAACTAAGGCAGAACACAGAGTATTCTGGTCTCCAACTATTAGATATAATGCTTTGAAAGATCTTGTCTCCGTTTTATAGTTATTCTTAATGGACATTTACCTACTTAAAAGGAATGTTTTGAAGCTTAATGTAATATTCTTCAGGAAAAACAAATAGACAAAACAACCCTGATTTTATATATCTCAACTGCAAATTATTACTATTATTTCAGTATAGCATTCATTAACAACCTCTCATGGGGAAAACAAAAACCTGAAGAAAAAATACTGGGCACTTCCAAGACCATATGTAAATAATTATAACTGTAATATAAAGAAGCAGCATAAAAATATTAATTATGATGGAAACAATTAAAATAATAATAATAATAATAATTTCAGAAGAATTATAAGTTTATATGCTTTAGGGCATAAGCTGTTTTTTACCTATAACAGATTAGGAGGAGAGTTCAGTGATGCGGAAATTGTTGTGCTATTCATCTATTTCTCTGAATCATCCGGTGCCAGCCCTTGTTAAAAGCTTATTCCATATCTATTAATATCTTACGTGTTATGGTAATTTTTGTATTTCCATGAGCTGAAATAAAATTGTCTTTACCTAACACTATTTTCAAGATAATGATATTATCTGTGCCAACATTATGTTGGCAGGGCACTCTGTAAACTACTTCTGATCATGAAGCCAAATGCAGCCCTTTTGAAGATCTGTAGGCTTAGTCTGACAGCTCTGGCAGAAGCCTAGTATACTTCAAGGGCGTTGAAGTTCGTGCCAAATTTTCATCTTTGATTTCCACAGATCTGAATGCACACATCTGGTTGTGGGAGGGGTTATCACACATGTACATCTGCCATACATGGCCATGTTATAACCTATGCATATTTCTTTTTTTCTTGTGTACTTCCTTGTGACAGGTTAATTCCAACAGTGAATTATTTCAGAGTCATTTAATGTAAAATATTTGGGGGGGGGGGGGGGGGGAAACAAATAAAAGTTTAGAGAGTAGGAAAGACTGGGAGAAAAAAATCTGAGCAGGATTGGCTTAATTCCCACTGGAATTTAAGAGGTCCACATGCTGTTTGAAGCCTACTGATAAAGTTATGTCAAGGAGTTGACAAAGAAACTCAGCTATAAAAAAACAGAGGTGAAAATAAAACATGAACAAGTGAAAAAGTCATAGAATATGGGAGAAAATATAGGCAACAAAATGTAATAGTTGTTAAATTTGAAACAGTAATTCTCAATAAATAAATTACTCAGTGCATTATTTTTTTTTCTTTCTTACTCACATAGATCCCAGGATTTGCTTTTGAGCTGTTATTGTTTTCTGATTATCAGTAGAAGCAGACCTGTATTTCAGTATTATGTTTTAAGTATTCTTGATTCCAGAAGTACTTCATATGTAAATTTTGTCTTGTTCTGGCTGTAATTAGGCCCTTGGGTCACATGGTATATTTGTTTTCCTCTGACTGGAACTCTGCAGAGGGAATCCTTGGAAGAAATGATCGCTATTCTGAGACTCTAAGGGATAATAAGAGATTACAAAGCTAACAAAGCTTTTCACAGTACAGTATTCCTATGCATGCCCCCCAGGCTCGACATACACACATAAACACATAAACAAAAAACATGCATAATCAGTGCTGTCACTGAATTAACAAACACAATAACAGTTTAGTTTTAGAGGAAGAGTTGAATTAATAATGCCAACAATGTTGCACATATCTGGATGACACTGAGTTTTACTTACCTTGAGGTTCATACGCATATTAGACAGCATAGAGAAGAGCAAATGCAAAGAACAAAAGCAATGAATTCTGAAGGATAGGGATAAGCTATGTTGTTTTAGTACTAGTCAGAGCTGGTTTTCCTCCTTTTTTTGGTGGGATTGAAAGCAAATGAATTTAGTTTATTAAATGACTTCTCATTCATAATGAAGAAAAATAAGAAGTCCTTCTCTGTGTGTTCAATGAGCCTAAATCTGATTTTGGACAGTACTATTTTAAAGAAAGTGAAATAGCTTTAAAATATTAATAACAGAATACTTCTAGCTAATTGTAAGTTAGATTGGTAAGCAACATGTGCAGGCAAGAGTTACTATCTCTTCTCAGTTCTAAGCATATGTAATAATTGGATAACCACAAAATACCTCTCCATATTCTTCCACTTTATCATCAAAAAGTATGTATTCTTGTTTGGATGTTGGGCTTCAATGAATTCCTTTGCAACAGTGTTAATTTTATCCTATGGCATTGCTTGGCAACTTCAATTTGTAGGCAGGACTGGTGAGCCTTCAGTCACAGATTATGTGACAAATACTTAAAATCCCATATCCAGCTGTTGAACTCAGACCTAAGTATTAAAATACTGGTGATGACTGTCATGTATGTCTAGATGATTGATAGAGAAAGTTGTCTGAAGTATAGATATCAGTGAATCATGAATCTCAAAATGTGGATGTAGATACACTGTGGATAAGAATGTAATACCTTAGTAAAGTTATAGGTAGGATCTGCAACTCACAGAAATTGATATAAATATGCAACTGCTTTATACTGTGGACAATTTCTTTTACTCATAATGGTTCACAAATTTATTGAAGTATTCTCTGAAGTTAATGAATGAACAAAAGATTCTAAAAACCAATGACATTCACACCTATATTACTGTTTTATGATGATTCCCAAACAGTCAATAAAACAGAAATCAGGAGGGGAAAAAAAAAAAAAAAAAAAAAGATTACCTGAAGAACAGCCAATCTTTTAGATAGACCATCTTACATTCTGGGCTGCATAGGACAAGCTGCATTTTAGATTAGTATCAAAATTCACTATTAAGAAGTAACAACGAATATATCTTGTTTTTACTTCTTCTTTCTGTCTTTGAAACATTCTGTTACACATAATGAATAAATAGTAACATAAAAGTTTGGGAAAAAGTAAAATAAATGGGAAGATACAAATAGGGATGCTAGGAATTCAGATCATTAATTAAGCCCTTCAGCATTTATTTATTTATTTGTTTGTTTGTTTGTTTGTTTATTGTTGATTTATTTATTTAAAACATCCACAGATGTTTAAGATCTACTGATGGATGATATATTTGGTCTAGAATTCAGAAGTAAGGTGAAAAATGCTGCAATATGCAAGATTTAAAGTACTGTTCTTCACTAAAGGTCTACCTGAATGCTTGATACCCAGTTATTACTTTTCTTAATACAGACAGAAATTTTCTTTTTCTTTTTTGAAATAATGATTATCAGACAGCTGATAATGTAGCAAGTGTTAACATTCCATTTATTAAACCCTTAATGTTTCCTGAAAAATATTTAATTTCAATTAAATATTCTGTAAAACTGTAGAACTTGATCTACAGACTTGAACAGAGGTTCTGTTGTTTGCATTCCACTTGCAGAATTTTATAAAGTTAATAAAATATAACCTTAATAATGTGTTTCAGGTCGGCTTTCAAAAGAAGAATCACAGAATCACAGAATTGCAAGGATTAGAAGGAGCTTCAAGAGATTGAGTCCAAACCCAGTGTCAAAGAAGGTACTCTATAATAGATCGCACAGGTTATTGTCCAGACAGCTCTTGCTTATCTCCATAGAAGGAGACTCCACATCCTCTCCAGTGCTCTGTCATCCTGACTGTAAATAAATTCTTCTGCATGTTTAGTATAGAAAATCTATGTGTAAGTTTTAGGCCATTATTCCTTGTTCCATCACTACACACCACCAAGAAGAGCCTGAATGTAGGACTGTAATGATGTGTTCCATTTTAGGAAAGAAAATTACATCTACTTAGAATTCGTTTTATTTGTCTCTGAAGGAAGCCACAGAAGTTTCTTCACTAATAAAGTTAAAAGTTTTTTTTTTTTTGGGGGGGGGGGGTTGGTTTGTTTGTTTGTTTTTGAACAAGGGGTTACATTTTATCATAAAGTAGTTCAATAAACAGTGTAAAGATAAGTAAAGGGAAGATAAGGAGGTGGCACTATATATGTATAAAAACAGCTATATTGTTCAAATGACAATATTGGGTGATCAATTATATACTTAAAGAAGAAAAAATAAAATGTGAGATTTGCAATGCAGTATAGAAATGGAAGGAATAAAAAGTTTTGCAATTATTCTCATAGAAAAATATTATTGAATTCAATGGAGAGCAAGAACTTTACTGTCTAATTTGTATACTGACTTTAATACCAGGAATATTGCTGTGCATGAAGTAAAATGGCTAATTAGTATGTCATTCAAAAGCCAGGGAAGCGGTATTATTGCATATTAACACCCTAATTCAATGAACTGCTTAAGATTGCCCTTAACATTACATACAAGCAGAAGTTCCATTGCTGCCATTGAAATTGCACACATAAAGTTCTTTCATATGCTGGGATCTCTATTCAGTAGGATTTCCTTGAAGTTGAGAATTAGTCTGTTTAATTTTTATGGAAATTTGATGTTCTAATACCTATTGAGTTCTATAGTGCATTTCCATGGGAATAAAATCTTTATGACCGTTCATGGTTTAGTTTCCTCCCCAAACCAACTTTTCTTCAGAGATGATCGCTTTGTATACCAACTGACATCAGGAGCAAATAAGGGTTATAATATGCATAACACAACACATATACAAATAAGGATTAAATTAACTGCCTGCAAATGCAACATAATTTCTTTCTCAGTCTAGTTGCATCTACCTGGTCAGTATCTGCACTAAATGAGAGACACACACTAACCCTATTTTCAGTTTTTTTTGTTGTTCTTTTTTTTTTAATATAAATCTCTTCTAGTCAATTACAATTCCCCATCTTTATCAGCAGCAAACATTTGAAGTGCACTATCTTAACTTTATCAAACACACATCATTTCATGAATAGTCATTTTAAAGGGGAGTATGAAGTGATAAACAAAGACCATCATTATACAGAATAAGAGCTCCTCTGTAGGACTTGTGGTGTACAATAGATAGGCCACAAAGTACTGCATGATACCCATGTTGTGAGAATCTTCAGTTTTCACTTACTCTCAATTCCGTTTCAAAATTTTATACGTGTGTTTATTATTTTCCCTATTTTTATAATGTTTAGTTGAGAATGAATGAATTGAAGAGAAGGGACAGAACTATAGAGGTTTCATCTCTGGGGAGAAGAAGTACAGCTGGTGATAGAAATTATTTCTTTCAGGAACAGCTGTGAAAACCTTATGTGCCAGTAGCTGCACATGAACCCTTTATTTTTGTGGTATAAAATCTGACAGGAAAGTGTAACTCTAGAGAGAGTATTTATATGCAACCAAATGCATCCACTTTGCATTAAACATCCTTGTTAAGAAGGTTTACGTGCTCCTGTCTCCTGTCAGTCAGGTTTCTGTGCACTATCAGTCAGTTGGGATCACCTACTTTCCTGGTTTTCTGCACTCAGGTTTGGGTAAAAACTGAATAACTGTCAGATGCAAAGTAGTTGTATGATCCCAAAAATGGGTACAAGTTAATAAGTTTGTCAGTCTGTCTGATATTCCAGTTCATCACAACTTTTGAAAAGTGAAAAGCTGTTTCTTTTTGATTTTGTCTTTTAGTTCTATTTGTAGCCACCTTGCACAACTTACAGTAACACTGAGTGCAATATCTCTAACAGACCACAAATCTAACACTTCCAAAACCTCATCTCCTAGTCATATAATTCACCATTGTCTGTCTTTTAATACCTACCAGTAAGAGAAGTATAGCTGTAGTTCTGGTGATTCCAGCTATAACCTTCAGAAAGTGCTGTACATTCAGCCAGGGATTATCTACTTCCTTTTGTAAAAGGAAGCAAAAATTCTCTTATCTTCAATTCTTTATAAAATACAGTTAAAATTAAAGACCATGAAAATGTTAAAAAATTGCAATCCCAAGCCTACACAATTGGTGTCAGTAGGAATTTTGCAATGGAATTCAATGGGAGCAAGGTCAGGACCTGGTATAATTGAGAGAACTTGATAATATACATCACTTACTGCTTGTCTGCACTTCTTGTCTAGCTAATAAAGTCACTCACTGACATAACAATATAGAGTGCAGGAGCAGGTGACACACTCTACTATGTGACTTTGAGGTCTTTTATCTTTTATGCCTTTCTCTTCAATACATAGCAGAGGGTATAATATATTTTCCATATGCTTTATACTACTATACTGAGTAAGTTTTTTTGAAAGTTTTCTTTGGCAATTCAACATATCTCAAGAAAAGGTTACTGAGATTCATAACAAATTAGAAGCTTCTGTGCATTTAAGAAAACACCAGAATAGCCAAATACCAGTAACTGCCAGTTATACCTAACTGGTTTTTGGAAAGCACTAATAGACATATTTAGACTAGTAAGAATTGATGTAAATTAGTGAGACTTGATTTATTTATTTATTTATTTATTTATTTTGGTTAATTTAAATATATTCCTCTGTCATGGAAGGATAAGAAAGTGGCATTCCAAATATAGAGCTCTAAGAGCAAAACTATACTAGACTCAGCTCTTGAAACCATCTATTCTGGCAGAGGGGACAGACTGTGACTTCTGGGTGAAAATAGAGACAGCAGTGTTGTGAAAACCCTAATCACACACTTTCTCAGACTCTCACCAGTTAACATTTTTAACAAAATATACTTAATTATGCTGTAGAGTATATTTTTCTTAAGATCAAGAAAGAACCAAGGAGCAAGATCATGGATAGAAGAATACTGTATATACCACAGCACAGAATAGAATACTCTTCTCAATATTTTTGACATGGAGAAATATTCATTGATTAAGAAATTCAGGAGAAGCTTCTAAACATAAAATATGTTTACTGACCATGGCTAAATAACTATTGATTTCTAAGCAGGAGTGAAGAGATTTTTATCTTATACGGTGAAAATAAGTAATTTGTGTTTGGTGTAAATTGAAAAAGAACAGTGAAAAAGAAGGAAAAAAAAAACTGTCAGTATATTTTAAAATCAATTATGTTTTGGAGAAAAATATAAAATTTGAAGGAACGTGATCCTTAATTTTTGTAGAAAGATGAAGTTTCTGCTAAAATGCGTAAGTTATTTTAATAACAGGAAAAAATCCTGACATAAAGTCAATTTTTCTCTCTGACAGGGAAATGTAGAGAAAAAATATGTGCTGAATACATCACATTCATATTAATCAAATTTAGGATAATTTAATTGGGACTTTTTTTTTTAAATTCCCCAACAGTGTCTGACCTGAAGCTTTATGGCTCAATGCGTGGATGGAGATCAGTGATGAGAAGTGTCCCTCAGGGGTTTGTACAGAGACCAATGCTCTTTAATGTCTTCATCAATTTCATCAATAGTGGGATTCAATGAACCCTCAAAGAACCTCGCGGATGGAAAAAAGGAGCGCAGCACAAACAACACACACAAGGGACAAGATGCCATCTAGAGGGACCTACACAGACTTAAGCAGTGGCCTGTGATGAACCTCATGAAGTTCAACAAACCTAAGTGCAAGTTTGTTGAAACCCTTTCTATAATCTGAGGCACAAAATGGTAGAGTAAATCCTGCCAAAAAAGGTTTGAGTGTACCGATGGATGGCAAGATAGACATAATCCAGCAGTGTGTCCTCACAATCCACAAAGCCAACCATATCCTGGGCTGCACCAATAGAAGCACGGCCAGAATGATGAGGGAGATGATCCTGTCCTTCTGCTCTGTGCTGGTGAGAACTCACCTGGAGTACTGCATCCAGATGTGGAGTCATCAATACAGGAAAGATATGGACATCTTGAGGAGTGTCCAGAGTAAGGCACAAAAATGACACAAGAGATGGAGCACCTTTCCAACTGAGAAAAGGCTGGGAAAGCTGGGCCTGTTCAGCCTGGAAAAGAGAAGGCTCTGGGGAGACCTGAGAGCAGCATTTCAGTATCATAAGAGACTA
>JAPSGF010000121.1:383204-405827 GCA_035772895.1 Perdix hodgsoniae | reverse complement strand
TACGCAGTACCCCATGCTACCGCCCGAAACACCATATTAGGTTTGGAAAAGCAAATCCTGTGGCGGCATGGCACTCCAGAAAGAATTGAATCAGATAATGGTACTCATTTCAAAAACTCTCTCGTAACCACTTGGGCCAAAAATCATGGCACTGAGTGGATTTACCATATTCCCTATCATGCACCAGCTTCTGGTAAGATTGAACGATTCAATGGGTTGTTGAAAACTATGTTGAAAGCAATGGGTGGTGGAACATACAAAAATTGGGAGAACCATTTAGCAGAAGCCACCTGGTTGGTCAACACCCGAGGATCTAGTAATCGTGATGGTCCTAACCAATCCAGCTCCCTACATACCATGGAGGGAGATAAGGTTCCTGTAGTACACATAAAGAGCGTGTTGGGAAAAGCAGTTTGAGTCCTTCCAGCATCTGGAAAGGGCAAACCCCTCCGGGGTACTGTTTTTGCCGAGGGACCTGGGTGCACTTGGTGGGTGATGGACAAAAACGGGAATGTCCAATGTGTACCACAAGGAAATTTGATGTTGGGGGAGTGCTGCCAATGATTGTTTGTATATATATAGGTAGAGTCTCAGAATTTTTTTTTTTTGGTTGTTGTTTTTTTGTTTTTTGTTTTTTTCTTGGACGAATGTCCAATTAGGTACAAGACTTAAGATAGAGTGGATTAATGTTTAGAAAACACTTTCTATATACCTTAATTAGGCATTCTGTAAGCAAGTTCTCCATCTGGGCTCTATATCGTGCACTGGACATGCATCTGTAGAGCACACATGGAAAAAAGTATAAGTCAAAAGGAGATCTGCTGTGGTGGTTGAGAAAGGATGAGTGCACCTGGATGTGGGGGACGCCCTACTAGCGTTGCCTTTCTCCTCCACCGCTGATATGTTTTCTTTTTTTTTTTTTCTCTTTCTGGCATTTTTTTTTTGCCATTTCCTCGAAATTAATAAATAATAGTAAGTTAGGTTATAGAGCTTTGTTCTCAACCTAGATAATTGTATGGAATAAACATAAATTGTTAAGAAAATAAGGTTGTTAATTACTTACAACCATATATATGAATGTGTATGTGTGTATAAGCATAATGTAATGATGTAGAATAAGGGGTGGAATGTCATGGTTTAATACTTTTGTAATTTTGCTATCAGTATTCCACATCATAACATCATGTAAAGTATGGATAATTCACAGAAGTTCAGCTCGCAGAAGAAGACTACATTTCCCAGAGGACATCACGGGCATGAGATAAGTCACGGGACAAGGACAGTATATAATCTCACTCCCGTGACTGAAATCCCACACTCTCTCGGATCTTCGGAGCGTGGGGTGCATTCCAGCCGTTTCGCCTAGAGCTTACAGTAGGCCTTTCGGTTTTTGGGACTCACTCATTCTCTCTCTCTCTCTTTTTTTGCTTAATTACAATTATATTGTATTATATTGTATTATCCTGTATTCTGATATAGCATTTAGTAAATAAGTGTGCCTCCTTAGATCGCTGCCACTGTTTTCTTTTCCCATTCCCTTTTCCCTTTCCCTTTTTGGGCCAGTGGCCCTTTTGGGCCAGCTGCCCCCCTGTCACGGGCACAGGTAGATCTTGCTTAACCCGCGACATAGGACTAATAAAGGACAGCTGGTGGTCTTCTACAGGCTACCTGATCAAGGGGAGCCCGTTGGTAAGGCCTTCTTGCTTCAGCTGCAAGAAGTTTTGCAATTGCAGGCTTTCATTCTGATGCAAGATTTCAACTTTCCAAGATATCTGCTAGGAAAACAACTTAGAATCATGGAATCATAGAATCCTTAGGTATGGAAGGGACTCCCGAAGGCCATATATTCAAACTCACCTGCAATGAACAGGGACATCCACAACTAGATGAGGTTGCCCAAGACCTTATATATCCTCACTGTGGAAGTCTTCATGGACAGGACACTAATCGCATCACTGGGCAACCTGTTCCAGTGCCTCAACACCCCCAGTACACAAGAATTCTTCCCTATATCTAACCTAAATCTACCATCTTTGAGCTTGAAACTAGTTCCCCATGTTCTGGACCTGATATTCACTAGTGTGGAAGAGATTGTTCAAGACTTTAAGATAGAGGTAGCCTGGGATGCGGTGACCATGCCCTGATGGAGTTCATGATCTTGAGGGATGTAGGCTTGGCAAAAAGTAGAGTCAGCACCCTGAATTTAATGTGAGTGAACTTCAGATTAGCATAATTCAGGTTGTTTAAGGAAATGCTGGATGAGATCTTCTGGGAAGCTATCCTTGGAGATAAGGGAGTGCAGAAAAGCTAGCTACTTTTTAACAATCCTTTTCTGAGAATGCATGAGCTGTCCATCCATCAGAACAGGATAGTAAGCACAAAAGCAGAAAACTGTTGTGTCTTGGCAATGACTTGCTGGTCAAACTGAGGGAAAAGAAGAACATGTACAGGCAGTGGAAACAAGGACATATCACCTAGGAAGAATATAATATTGTCTGGACATGAAGAGATGCTACCAGGAAAGCCAAAGCACAGATGGAACTTAACTTGTTAAGCAATATTCAAAACATCGAGAAGGTAAGAACTGGAAAAGCAAACTGCTTTCCCAGAAGGGCAGAAGAAGTCTGAGAACACTTCCTGAATCTGAATGCATGCAAGTCTATGGAGCCAGATAACATGCATCCCGGCGTCCTAAGGAGATGGCTGATGTGGTTGTTGAGCAACTCTCCATCTTATTTGAAAAGTTGTAGTTGTCAGGTGAAGTCTCCAGTTACTGGCTAAAAGGAAACATCACTCCTATTTATAAAAATGGGAGGAAGGAGGACTGAAGGAGCAACAGGCTAGTGAACCTCAACTCTGTGCTGGGGAAGTTCATGGAACAGATTGTCCTGAAAGACAAGTTAAAGCCTATGACAGATGAGCAGGTGATCTGAGACAGCCATCATGGCTTCAGTGATGATCAGATGGCTGGAGCGCCCATTCTATGTAGATAGGCAGAAAGAGGTGAGCTTATCCAGTCTGGAAAAGAGAAGTCTGTGAGGACACCTCATTGTGACCTTCAGTGTTTAAAGAGAGATTATAGACAGAATGGAAATCAATTTTTTTTTGCAAGGATAGATAGTGATATGATAGTGATATTCCAAGGGACAATGATTTCAAACTAAAGAAGGGAATCTCCTCTATATCTAAGCATGGGAATTTCCCCAACTCTACTTTTCATCAACTGTTCCTATTGTGAAAGAATTTACTGTAACAGAACTACTAACATAAACCTTCCACAATGGACTGCTGACAATACAAATCCTTACTGGACAATATCTTAGACTGCAGGATCCTGAGATGCAAGATCTATTCTGTTAAGCCACAAACAATAATGTTATCTTAAGTCATCATTCTTCCTGAGTGCTTCTCACTTTCTATATTACATAGACTTGGGATTGCTTTCTTAGTGAGCATTTAAGATTTTACTGTAAGGAGAATGACTGCAACAAAAAAAGGTAAAAGAACCTTAAAGAAAGAGATTTCACATAGAGATTGACAAGATGGTCGTTTCATGTGAGTCTCTGCTCAGTTTTCTCATTTCTATCCCCACCATATTTTTTTTTGTACATGCTTTCTTTAGCCATGGCAAACTACCTAGCATTCAAACTGGACTTTTTCTTACATTTAATGGTCTTTATACCAAGCTTCAGTTAAGGAGTACAGGTGAATGAATTTTTTTTATTTTTTTTATTTTTTTTTTTCTCCCCTGCAGACTCCTTGTTCAGTGCTACAAATGAAAATCTAGTCAACTGTTTGGGAAATAAATAAATAAATAAATAAATAGTAATCTCATATTAATTCACTGTTTCAGTGTTGTGGGCTACTAGTCTTTGTAGTTCTGTGGTTTATTCCATGCCAAATAAGCAATAAAGCTAATATTTCTTTCTATATTATGCAAATAATTTTGTGTTGTCAGTACCCAGAGCTTCTTCTGAATTATAGCCAAGACAAATAAATAAACACATATCCAATATGTTTTTTTTGTGTCTAATGCTTTATTTTTTTACAACATGCTACATTAACTGACCATTAGTGAAGTGAATACACTGTAGACGAGGTAAAGAATATTCAACTGCTTTCTAAGTGGCTTATGTTAACTCAGTTTAGACAAGTTGCGTTAGCATGCATATGAATACATAAATATTAAGGGATGAAGGGATGAGCCATATGCTTCTGGTTTGTAGTTTAGAAGTAACACATGAAAAAAAAATAATAATGCTTCAGCTTTTGGACAGCTTCAAATATTTCAAGAATTTTACATAAGTTGCTCTGCAAGTACTGTCTCATATTTACTTCCATGGAAACTAAAGCAGAAACAAAACACAGTAACACTATTTGTTAAATTCTCAGCTACAAAATACTATTTTTCAACATAGTCACCACCTTTAGCTATGTATTTTTGTCTCTCTCCAATTTGTAGGAGGGAGAGGAGGTTCTTTTAAGATCTGTATACCCGGCGTGAGATTAAGAAACAACGGTTCAAATGTTGGTCTGACCAGTTACAGATGTTAATTAGGGAGATGGGGAAGGAGAGGATGGACACTATTATGAATTAGGCTAATGGGGAAGGGAAGGAGGGAGATAGAAAAAATAGGAAAGAAGAAACAAGGAGTTTTTGTAGGAAACAAGAGGGAGATAGTCACCACCATGGATCCAGCGTGGTTCATAGTTCAGTCTTTGATCTTCAGTAGTGGAGGGTGGCCAGGCATTGTTGTTCTGCTGACAACTACGAAGACAATGATGGTGACCATGGCGATGATGGCCCCATTTCAATGGTTTCAAACTTGTCGAGTCAGCTGTATTTGGAGTGACAGCTCAAATCCAAAGTGGTTGAGTCAGCTCTCCCTGCAGTGGCAGCTTCTGCCTTTGCGATCTCAGAGGAAATTCCTTTATTCCTATCTTCCTGGCCTTGCCAGCAGATAAGAGGGAGCCAGGAGGCACTCATTTGTATCTTGCCTTCACAGGATACCATGGTATAATCCCCCAGTCTCCCATAGCAAGTTGTTAGGTCACATGCTAGATGTCCTACAGTAAACTGTCCTGAGTTTCTTCTTAGCAAATAGCTAAAATTGTCCACACAGTGATGTTGATTATCACAAGGCAATACCCATCACTCATCTCCTAGACAAGTCAGTCTTATCACAAGAAATACTTCCAGAAGCAAGCTTTGAGCCAAAAAACAAAGGATTCTCACAATTTTTGACAGCAGTTAACAGAACTTTCATGCTGAACTCATAAGAATTTGCATGACTATCCAGAATGTGTCTTGTTTTTCACATCACTGAGTTGCACCATTCACCACATCACCATGCTAACCTTCACTGTCTGGTCTCCATAAATGTTTAGCAAGCACACCTCTTACTGGCATACTTCTGATATCTGCTTCTGATGCTATGGGCCAACATAATAAAAGAGGAGGCACTATTTTCAGAGCCACCCCCAGATCTGTGTTTGGTTTGGGGCAAGTAGGGAGGAAAAGCTGACAAAAAAATATTGTTTAAATTAGTTCTGTTCAGTATCTCTTTAGTTAAGTAGCTATTTAATGACATAACTTTGTAATACCTGGAGATTTGTTTTGGATCAATTATGTTGATACTAGTATGTTCCTCTTACCACAATTACTTCAGTGAGTGTTAATGCTACAATTAAATGTCCAGTTCACATATTTAAATAACAATTATTTTGGTTTTATTTATTTACTTATTTATTTATTTTTTCTCTTAGCAAAGCTTTATCTCCTCTGCTGGATCAGGAAAATATGCAGAAATTATTAATTAATTAATTAATTAATTATAAATTAATAAATCCTTTCTGTGCACCCAACATACTGTGATGCCTATCTTATATGTGCATGTACACCAATCATCATTTCATGCAGTGTGGGGAATAAGCAAGATGCCTTAGAAGTGTGTTTGTGCTATGATTTTACTGGGATTATGGAGATCTGGTGGCTACGGGTGGTGTAAAGGAAAGATACAGGCTATGGAAAGGACAGGCTGAGCAGACAAGGAAGGGATGGTCACCTTTTCTTTCTTTCCAGAATTTTATTGTCATATAGTATGATATAGCTTTCTGGTCAGTTTGGATTGACTGTCCTGTCTGTGTCTCCTCCATGCTTCTTATGCACTCTCAACCTCTTTGATGGCAGGAGAACATGAGAAGAATAACATTTTTTATGCTATCCAAAGGCACTTCATCGGTGTTTAAAATGACTGTCTTTCAATGTTTTTGTCACAAGCAAAATGAACAACACAGTGAACTTGAGTGATCAGAAAGAAACCAGTAGATTATTCCAAAAGCCTTTATTTCATGCTGTCTCTGCTTCTCAGAAATGTATGCTGTTATGTATGCTCCCAGTCTTGGTTCAGATGCAAAGGTAAGGCTGTGTGCCTAGTCATAGAATGGGAGGGAGGAAAGTGGTATACCCTGCTGATTTGCTTAGAGCTTATAATTTCAATGCCTGAGATTTAGGAAGAGGTAATTTACACACTTCATCCAGACAATAATACTTCTAAATTCTTTACCCTTAGTTTTTGAGACTTTAGTGGAAGGAGGAAATTTCAGAATAAGACATTCCAGTCACTCAACCAACTATTTCAAAGGCAAGTGCCTCCCCCTTCCCAATAGATACAATCCTCTCTCTGCACAACATCCATACTTGCTTCACTCCTTAAGATCTAGTGTATGCAAAAGGGAAATACTAAGTTCATAAGGAAACTCAGACCATTTGGAAGGATGAAGATCTGAAGCCACTGTGTGAACAGGTCTTCAATGCCCTGCTCATCCAGGTTTGTCAAGGGGTGAGTCTGAGCCCAAGCTTTTTGTGATGCTATTTGCTGGAGTTTTGGAACAAACAGTAAGGTCTTTTATGAAAAGGATTTCTCTTTGGTTAGAGACAATTTACTAAACCTAAACTGAGTGTTTTGTTCGTTTGTTTGTTTGTTTGTTTGTTTTTGGTACTTCTTTTATTTAAATTTTGTGCTATATAGAAAGCAAATGATAGCACAAAACAATTGGATCTGCCAAGAAGGAAATCAGTGAGGGGGAGGAGAAGAGAAAAAAATCCACCCAAACAGAGGCTTTATAGCAGATAGAATTTGTGTTTCCTTTTCCAGGCACCGTTGTTTTTGAGGGTTTTTAACTCCTTTCTTGATCTACATGGTCTTTGACATATGATCAGAGAGATCAAGTTGAAGCTTGTATGAAATTTCTAATATCAGACATTTTTCTCTGACAGAAGGTACCTCCAACTCAAAGGAAGGCCAACTTTCAACTGAGAGACAACTTCAGAGTAAGACAAGGTTATTAAGGATCATAAAGTTAAGTTTTATCTGAGTCTGAAGATGGAGATTCTGCAGCCTAACTTGATAACCTCTTCCAGTGTTGAGGAATACCTTAATTTAAACATTTATAGTGATGAAAAAATCCAACATAATCCATGACATATCTTTCCTTGACATCATTCATAATATTAAATTTCAAATATCAAGTTTACTTATAGTTCAAATTTTTCTAACTTCCACTAACATGGAATCAATTAATATTCTATTTCTTTGATAAACTATCTTATTTAATTGCTGTATCTTACATTTCTGAACAATAATTTTATAAACTATGGTCATGTCATCCGTACTTACAAGCTAAGTAGATGAGGTAACTTCAGTGTTTTGTAAGGAGACCCATTAATCATTCCTAAGGTTTTTGTCTGAAATCTATTTCCCCTTCCCTTCTGTTCTCCTCTCTTTCCTTCCTTTCCATCCCCCCCTCTTTTCCCCCTTCCCTTCCCCACTCCTTTCCTTCCCTCCATTCTGCTCCCCTCCCCTTACCTCTGCCTTAGCCTTTTTCTACTTTGTTTATAATTCTGGCCATAAAGATCGGATAGGAATGAACTGTATATATTCTAGACAAATAAATAATACAAGTATTCAATTTTGTCAGCTTTTAAGTCAAATCCATCATAATTCCAGTTTCAGAGTCCAAAGGCAATTTTCTTCTAAGGTAAAAAATGTTAGATAGCAAGTATGAACAAATTAAGTCAATTAATTCCCTGGCTCATTCTGTGCACATTGTACTTTGGGAACAAATTTGTTCAGGAACAAATTTGACTTTTTATATAGTTAGGGGTACTTGTTATTGCATTTTGCATTCTATCTTTCAATATAGTTCTTCATAAAATTCATACCAGATTATTATATCAACAGCAATTATTAATTAATTTTAGATATAAAATCAGGAACTTCTGCAATGAAACAGTGACATTCAATACACAGAGAAACCATTTAATAAATATTTGCTAAATTTCATATGCTTGTGATTAAAGGAAAGGACTTGTAGCATCACTTTGAGATTTCCAGATAAACTGTCATAATGAAATTACAGTCAAACCAGTGATTAGTATTTTAACACAGACAACATTTTGAGCAAAATTCACTGATATTTGCAGTGTTTTCCAGAAGGTGATTTATATTTTCAAACTAAAATGAAGTACAGTTGTCAATCCTAATGTTTAACCTACAGCTAACTACATACCAACATGGTTCTGCAGCCGCATTGCTTGGATCTGTTGATAGTGTACAAAATTGAGCCTCAAAATACTGGGCAATGCACCAGAAGTTTCCAGGGCTAGACAAATAAATCCATCCCATTTCCAGAGGAAATGAGAGTTCTTCTGAGCCTAAGCCTCATCTGAAAACATATTCACAGTTCCCTCTGAATGAAATAATAATTTGGAACAAAAAGTGCCTCTTTGAAGTAGACTTGATTGTTTAATGTTTTTCTGAAGCCTCAGTATGTTTTTTTGAAAAGTCCAGTTTTCATTACCACTGCCTATATTCACTTCTCTTAAACTCCATCAGAAGTCTAGAGAGCTGGCATCACAGAGAATTGAACCTCAACTCTGAAGAACTAACATATTCAGGCCAATAGTTCCTTTTTAAGAAAAACTTTGCAATATTTCATAGAAGGACAACCCATGTATTTGTAATGGAGTCTCGGTAAATTTTCTGATAATTAGAAGTAAATTATATTAAAATTAAAGTGAGGTTAAAAAAAAAAAAATGCAGATGTGGCCCATGCTATACATAATGCAAAAACTTCTAATTTGGTAAGCTTAACTTTGGTTCCTCTGCCACACAAACATACACATATTTAATTGTGTTCCTGACAGTTAAATCCACAGATAAATTCCTTCTTGCAACACACTGCATGCTGATTCTTTTGAGAAGCAAAACATTCAGAAAGCTTATGTGCCACTACAGAAAGTTAAGTGGAACTTGACTGTGTTGGATGCAATAAAAACTCAGTTTAGTTCATACACTCTTTTACACAGGTTGCTATTACTTTGAAAAGCTGCTGGCATTCTGCAGACAATAAGAAGGCTATAAAATCCTTTCTTTCTTTAAAACCATCTACTTCAAACTTTCTTTATGAGAGAAGCAGAAGTCTTTCACAGCTCTACCTAATTTTCCCCAGAGGATAAAGATATTGTCATTTTAGTCCTATTTTCTGAGCAGATGGCGGGTACTGGAAGACAGTAGGCATTACATTAGCTTCTTTTCTCATCTTCAAAACCTTGCGAACCTCAAAATAACTCACACTTATCAGCAGTACGATCTCTATAGCTGAAAAATCCTTAAAGATTTATGTATTTCTGATTAATATGAACCAGTACTGTTTTTGGGATTAGAGTTTAAAATGAAACTGAAGAAATCTGCAATAGTAGCTCTTTTAATATATTGTTTTAAATCTTAACATACATGCTAAAATCTGTGCTAAACTATTGTGTAGATTTTTGTGGGCTAATACATAATTTAGAGTAATGGAAAATCATTCTGTATAGTGCATACACGTTCCACATCCAGCCTAATCAAATCTAGATTATAAGATTCCAAGACATTTATGGTTAAAGTCATTTTTTTTTTTTCATAATTGATTCATATATGAAAAAAAAAAAGCTGTTATATTTCTGCATATATATTGATGCTGAACTAGAAATTTCTTTAAAACAGGTCCCCCATTTTCAAATAAGTATGGGTTTTGGTAGATCATGCAAAGTTTAATTTACTCCAATGGAGTTGCACATTCTTATGAAAGCAGTGAATTTCATATGCCAGCTGTAAGATCATCTATACTACATAGGCATCCTCTACCTTAAGATTTGTTAGCTAGAAGTTTATGTTGGTGAAAAATGAAATGGAAAAAAAAAAAAAAAAGTTTTAAATTAATCTTATAAAATACAATTTTCAGTATGTTTTATGTAAAATAAAGAAATGTTAAGTGACTGTTTTTGTAAATTTGTTTATTTGCATTGAGAATTGCCAGTATACAGAATTAAATATTAGACTGAAATTCAGTAGCCCTTCACATTTTCAAAATAGTTGAACATAGTAGAAACCAGTCTTAAAATAACCTGTTCTTTCAGGTTATTCCAAAGATTACTAATCATAAAAGTCCCTTAGAAGTCTACCTTAGAAGATATACATGTATCTTGTCTGTATGTGTATATATATACATATATACTGTATATGTATGTATATTCTTTTTAATAGATAAAATATTGTGAAGCAAGGGAAATATACTCCATGATATCAGAAACCTCAAAACAAACAAACAAACAAGCAAAAAAGAGCTTTAAACAAGATTTAGATGAGGAAAAGGTGTACTGCTGAGGAACTGAGAAGAGCCAGAGAACACTCGATGCTTTAGGAAGCTGCAGGGAAAAAATCAGGTTTGTCCAAACATCTACAACTTCTCTGGGCAACCTGTTCTAGCGCTCCATGATCCTTACTCTACAGAACTTCTTCTGCATTTTAGTATAGAACGTCCTACGTACAGGTTTTAAACAACCACTTCTTGCCCTATCACAGCAACTCACAGACAAAAGACTGGTCTTATCCATTTACTTCCCATTTTCCTCTAGATATTTATAAATATTTATCAGATCCTCTTTCAGTCTTTTTTTTTCCCCCGGCAGAACAGACCCAACTTTGCTTTGGGAAAAGCTCCAGGCCCTTTATCGTATTTATGTCCCTCCACTGGACTCCTCCTAGGACATCACAGAATGACAGAATCACCAAGGTTGGAAAAGAATTTCAAGATCATCCAGTCCAACCATCCACTTATCACCAAAAGTACTCACTAAACCATGTGCCTCAACACAAAATCCAAATGTTCCTCGAACACATCCAGGATCAGTGCTCTGCCTGAGCCGCCTGTTCCAGTGCCTGACCACTCTTTCAGAAAAGTAGTAAAAATAAAAGTAGAGATCCCTGCCTTTTTTGAAGTGGGTAGACTAGAACTGGACACAATAGTGTAAATATGGCTCCATCAGGGAAGAATAGAGGGGGAGAATTACTACTTGCCTGCTGGCCACACTCTTTTTAATGCACAACAGAATAGCATTGGACTTCTTGACCACAGAGGCACACTACTGACACATGACCAACCTGTTGCCATCAAGACCCCTAGGACCTTCTATGCAGAACTTACCTTCAGCAGGTCATCTTCCAACCTGTACTGATGCATGTTGTTATCCCTCCCTAGGTGCAAGGTTGTACAATGCTCTTCTTAAACCTCATCAGGTTCTTCCCTCCCTAACTCTTCAGTCTGTCCAGGTCTTCTTTAATGGTAGCACAGCCTTCTAGTGTGTCAGTCACTCCTTCCAGCATTATATCATCAGCAGACTTGCTGAGGGTGGACTCAAACCTTTCATCCAGGTCATGATGAAGATGCTGACAAAGACTAGACCAGACACCGATTCCTCGAGAACACTGCTAGTTAAAGACCTCCAACCACACTGTGCCACTGATGACGACCCTCCAAATCCTGCCACTCAACCAATTCTCAATCCACCTCACCATCCATTTGTCTATCCCACACTTCCTAAGTTTCGTGACAAGGATGTTGTGGGAGATGATGTCAGATGCCTTGACGAAGTCAAGATACACAGCATCCACTGCTCTCCTTGCATCTATCTATCCAGTGATGACAACATAGAAAGGTTGGTGAGTTGGTGGTTGGTGAGGCATGATTTCCCATGGTAAATTCATGTTGACTGCTCGTGATAAGTTTCTTCAATTCCAATTACTTGCACAGGTTCTCTAGTGTGGGGGAAGATGTAACTGTAAGCAAGATAGCAAAGAGTTTCAGACTCCCTGATAGACCCCATCACCATGAAATACTGGGAGTCTAGAGTGTAAGAGAGCAACTGGTATTTGTTTGCATCTAAGGGTAAACAGGAGGTTCTGTTTGTATGCACTGCTAACCTTATCAGGCTTAAGAAACCTTTGTGAAAAGCTCTCTAACTCGACTGAGCGCCAACAATTGGTGCCCTAATAAGGACCTAAAGCTAGGCCTCACTTGAAGACTGACCAGTCCAGAGAAGGCTGAGAAAAGCATAGCAGGTTCTGAGAAAAGCGCAGAACACACTGAGAAAAGTGTGGCAGGTGCTTAGAAAAGCATGGAGAATGCTGAAAGAAGTGTGGCAGGCGTTGAGTAAAGCACAGTGCACACTGAGAAAAGCATGTCAGTGCTGAGAAAAACACGGAACACGCTGAGAAAAGCGTGGCAGATGCTGAGAAAAGCCTGGTTGTGCTGAGAGAAGTGTGGGTGCACTGAGAGAAGCACCACAATCTGAGGATTCATCATCTCTGACAGCTCTTTCTCCGGATGAAGATAGGCTACTGTGTTACCATGTGGAATAGTATGACCTCAGAGCAAAAGAATGTCCTAGTTACTAGGACATATCTAGGAAACTCGATATCCCAGTGTTAGCACGGGAAGCCTTAGGAGGAAGGAGCTGAGAGCAGTGCTCTAGAATCCAGATATCTCCTCAAGAAGACCTGAAAGGGGGTCTATCAGGATCCAGGAGGGTTCTGCCCTCATTGAACAGAAAAACAGTGCAAAAAGCAGCACTGGGTTTGGTAACAGATGCAATAACAGTTAAGGGTGGAGTAAATTATCGTAAGGAAGAAATTAAAGCAATATGTGGAATTTGTAGTAAATGCTGAAGTAACTAATTTGATGTTCTTACTCCATTAAGTGGTGAATTTGTAACCTGCGACACCCAGAAGGGAAACCACTGGCAAAAGGAGGTTTACTTTGTTAAACATTTACAATTTAGTATAGGTAAACAGGAAGGCATACATAAATTCTTGTACATGCCAAATTCATCAAAACCTTTACTAGGACAAGATTTACTAAAACAACTACAAACTGAAATAAAGTTTAAAGGAAAATTGGAATTTAAGGTAAAAAAAGAACAGTTAATAAAGGTGCTTAGTTTAGCATTAATCATTACCCCTGCTGGGACAGGACAGAATAAGTAAGGGATCAAGTTTATCCTGGGATGTGGGTAGTAGAATCCCCAGGTAGGGCTAAGAATGCAGCACCAATAGCATTCAGAATAAAGCAGGGAGCTCAGCTGGTTTCCATTAAGCAGTACTCTCTCAAAGTCAAAGACATTGATGACATGGTAGCTACCAAAACAAAGGTACTAATGCATAACATGGACAATTAGCTTACTAAACTTTCTCAGACTTAATGGCTATTCAGTTTCTCCACAGAAAGCCCAAGTGGCACAGCCACAAGTAATCCACTTGTGTTATGGAATCACTGCAGGATCCCGAACCCTAGGAAACAGCAAGGAAGGAAACAACCAGACTCCAAAACCTCAAACAGCTAAGGAGCTCCAGGTTTTCTGTGGGATTATGAGGTCGTACTTCCTACAACTATGGACATAAACATTGGTAAAGCCCCTCTATGCCCTTTGAAATCCTGCCCAAAGGTCCTCATACAGGCTGAGGAAGACGAATAAGAGAAAGGTTTAACTGTGGCAATTAGACACAGACTCAGTTCTTAGTACAGAACAAAAATCTTTTATTGTGGGTGATGAACTTGAACAATGTGCACTTGGTCAAGTGCCTTACTAAATGTGACCCTCTTGCCACATTTGGTAGCGCTGGATCTTCCCTCCTGTCCTGAAGTAGATGGTGCTGGAGCTGGGCTCATCCCTCTGATGCTGTCCTGTGACACCCAGACTGTGTTGTTGAGAGTGTTGGACCAAGGCTCCGGCTTTGTCAGCCTTATCTCAAGTCTGTTGTACCTCAGTGGCATCTGCCAGTAATAGGTGATGAGGTCGTAGAGGCTGTCAAATACCTGGGTGCCAGTCAAAAAGAGCTTGTGGATGTTAGTGTCCTGACACCAATCGATGTGGAAATTCTGCACCTTCTCGTTACACCAGCTGGACAGAACATAGTCCCTAACATAAGCCCCCTCTCTTCCTAACAAGGAAGGAGCTATCAGGAGCCTCCATCTCAGCACAGTACTCTGTCAACAGCCACTCAGTGATGTGCTGCCCACCATGACCTGCTCCCAGCTTGCCATGGAACCATTTCTGCGCGAGATACAGCTTGATGTTGGCTCTTACCTCCTGTGCAAATCATCTCCCCCAGCTGTTCACAACAGCATACATCAGGTTCCATGTATGGGATGGGATCTTCTGTCAATTGGCAATCTGCCATCTGCTCCTTTGTCACACAAGAACCCATGGTTCCTTGCCATTCACCTCCACCAGGTCGCCTAAGATTTGGCAGGGCTTGCCAATGGACTTTATAGCATCTGCACACACCCATGCCAGGTGTTCAAGCTAGATGTCTCGTGATCATGCTGAGACAGTCTGTCTGGCATGAATAGTTAAAATCTTTCATTTTTTCTGCCTCCATGTCTGCTGAACTTGTTTACACCTCTGAAGGCTCTTGCTGGTCAGAGCAAGAATATCTTTATGTTCTCCTGATAATATACAGGTTAAAGGAATTGAAGCAAGGGACTTGGACAAATTAAAGGAGGGGACTTGGAAAGTATATAGAAACAGGGATTGTAATGAAAAAAAAAAAAAAAGAAATTGGGAAGAACAGTAGCAGTTGCACTAGAACAGGACCTTGAAGGACCCAGGATGAGTTTTGCCCCCAGTGGACTGAATGCAGTGCTCACACAGCAGGGTAAAAATGTTTGTTTTCTGGTAGATACGAGTGCCTCTCACTCTGTGCTGCATCAAGATTATCACCTGTAGATGATTTTTGAAACAGTAGTACGAGCTACTGGTCAACAAGAAAAAGCTTATGAATTAAATAATAAATGGAGCTAATGGTAAAGCAAGAAACAATGGGAGTAAGTGACTATAGCTGTAAATAACATTCTGTATTTTGTTTTGTAGAGAGATAGGATTTACTGGCTAGTTCTATTTTGCAAACAAGTGTTCCAGCTGGGCTCTGTATCATGCATTGGCCATGCAGATGTGGAGCACAAGTGGAAAAAATCTTGCGGACCCTGAGAAGAATAAAAGCAGAAGAGAGCCTGTGATGGGTGAAAAAGGAAAAGTAATCTTTGAAGCAGGGGACACCCTGCTATCACTACCTATCACATCTACCACCAGAATGTACCTTCTCTGTCATTTTGGCAGTTAGCTATTTCTCAGGGGTCAATAAGTAATAATAAATTAGCTTAGAGAGTTTCAATTTCTCACTTATGGAATTGCCTAAAATAAATGCCTGTGTGAGTGTGTCTATAACAACTCAAAAAATCGTGACCTCCTATGTAACTTTTATGTATAATGTGTTATCAATCGAGATTTTGATTGAGTTATGATGATTATGCTATTAATATAATTAGTGCTATTATTTTATAGTGTGGAAACAGTTTCTTAAAAAAAAAAAGGGGGTGGGGGGGTGGGGGGGTGGGGGGGATCTGGATTGTTCATATCCAAATGTCCATACAAGGACTGAGGTGAACTGAGAGTTCAGAAAGGAAGCTCATGCTGCATAGAAGCTGGAAGGAAGTTCACATTGGAAGAAGTGCTACACTGAAAGAAGCAATCCCATGTGCAGACCTGCTTTTCTCTGGATGAAGGAACGGGTCCAAGATAAACTCTTTGGAATATATTCAGGAGTCTCTCTACTGGTTTTGCAGAATGGGTACAGAATTTGGTAAAATTAGGGTTAATCTGTCATTTTGCTTTTTTCTGTGTTTTAATTTGTGTTTCGTGCTTGTTGCAGTCTATACAAAAAAATTATACAGGATGCTATGAAATAGCAGAAAAGGAAAATTCTCAGAAAAGGAAACATTTTGAATCTGTCACTACAAATATCCACTTCACTGTATGAAATTGATGAGTAACACTCATCACACTTAACACTTTTTTGCAATATAAAACTTTTTATCAGGCTTGGTTGAAAGTAGCTGTAAGGCTGTCAGGGATGGGAGACTGAGAAACCAGTGGAAAAAAATGATATGTCCTTCTCTTATAAAAAAATATTCTGACAAGTGACAGTCCTTTGATATAATTTTACAAAATCATTTATAATTTTTCAAAGACTAATTATACTTCAAGTGAGAAATTTATAATATTATAATAGAGAAATTATAATATTACCAATGTACCTTTTGTCCACCACTTCCCCCTGCCCCCAAATGGTTTTCTATCTTGACTTTGTTACACATGGATTTATGAAGAAAGCTTATAAAACCTAACAGAGCATGACAAATTTGCTGTGGGATTTTCAAAACAAATATATAGCAGTATGTTGCAAGGATACAATTTTCTATAAAATTCTGTATAATGGTTTAACAATTCCACAGAAAGATTTCATTCTTTACTGTGTTATGTTGCATCTCAGAATATCTTTTATGTAACTCTACTCTTGTCCTTCTTTTAAATCCTGTTGTGCCGGAACAAAATAAAAGAAGATTACATTTATATGTCGTATTCCATCTGGATAAGTAAAAAATCATGTTTATAGCTACCTGCCACCATGAATGTAACCATATCTTGTGTGAAGGGTGTGAAGGCTCACCTTATATAAAAGTACACTAATAAATACTCTGCACTTCTCAATGCACTGAGGAAGGTTTTTATAAGGATTATATTAGCACTGCATTTGGTAAGATGTCCTTCAAGACTTATGGAAAAAAAAAAAAATTAAATGCCAGTTAGAAAAAAAAAAAAAAAAATCAGTATTTGCATGTTATGGATTTTGTCCTGGAGTAGGACAAGTAGAGGACGATGTAGTGTCATTGATTGTTACTTCATTTTTATATATCATCCAAATGCGGAACTTGCATCTGAGTATGCAAATTACAGCCTGGTTTGAAATAAATTAAAAGGGAGATACTATTTAATGCACCTTCTCCATTCACATTACCGTTCAGTTTCTGAGGAAACTGGAAGTGCTGTTCCACATGTATTCTTCTATGGTGTGTCATGGCTCTTACTATCTCATTTTAAGAACTACTCAACCTACATCAGTATTTAAATGCTGCCTGCATCACCATTTTACTTCAGATTGGGAGATCACTTTTTCAATTGAATCTTTTCATCATCCCCACATACCAGGCTGAGATTAATGTCAGCAAGTAGTCTCAGAGCACACTGACAAGATTTCTTTAGGATAAAAATGAATGAGAATTATTAATATGCATCAAACGTAAACAACAGCAGTTCAACCCATAGAATATATCAGTTTCAGTCTGATTTAACTGTCCATAATGCATTGGTGTGGCTGTATGGTCCCCCACATCAACTTTTTTCTTTGCAGGTAAGCTTCTATAACATCACATTACATGCTGACACAGATATAGCATCTAAGAAGTTTCTGTAATGGCCTTCTGATGTCAGGAGGACAGAGTTGAAATGCAATAGAATCCTGGAACAGGATAATAGGCCTGTTCTTCTGGATTGGAAATAGGTGCAATTCAGTGGTCAAGGACTTCAGAGGAAAGATAATGTGATTAAATAAACTGTATTTTTTCCTTTGGCCTTGGCAGAAGCTGATCTACAAGACATTTGTTTTTCATCCTTCTAATAAATATTCCAGAAAATGTATCAAAATATTCATTATGTAACTTACTCTTCAGAGTTCAAATTAATTGTACTCTTTTTAGAATAAGCATATTTTAATTACAGAAATTAGAAGTAATGCAATATATTTTTGCAAACATTTTTATTAGGCATTCTACAGAGCTTTTTAAACAATACCAAACAATTATTGCTCCGGTTTGGTAGTTTTTCTAAACATTCAGAATCTCATTGAATAACTGTGCAATGTGATGACTTATCATGGTTTTGCAATTACAACCTTTTTCTTATTTTTAAAAATTATTGTTATTATTTTGTTTAGCATTCATCTTCACACACACACACACACTCACACACACACACACAAAGAAAAAGATAAACTACCGTTCTGTTCTCAGTATTGAATAAGTGATAGTATATCATCAGTGGTTATATCCACTTACATCTTGCTCACATATTATTAAACCATGCTAAATCATTGCCTTCTGTGAATTCATACAGAGGTAGAGCTTTAAAACTTCTGTCTCTCTCTCTTTTTTTTTTTTTTTTTCCAATTTCATTTTCAATATCTAAAGAAGCAGTTTTGATTGACGCTGTTAGAATATATTTTTTTCATAGTCTGTCTTTGGAGCAGCTGATTTCAGTAGAACCATAGAATCATAGAATGGCCTCAGTTGAAAAGGAATATCTATTTTCAATCCCTCCTACCATGGTCACCAGCATAGTGACCAGGTCAGGATCACCAACCACCATACCAGGCTGCCCAGAGTCACATCCAGCCTGGCCTTCAATACATCCAGGGATGGGGCATCCACAACCTCCTTGGGCAACTTGTTCCAGTGTGTCACCACCCTCTCAGTGAGGAACTTCCTCCTAATATCTAACCTAAACCTTCCCTGTCTCAGCTGAAGACCATTCCCCCCTATCCTATCACTATCCACCATTGTAAACAGCCATCCCTTTCCTGGTTATATGTTCCCTTCAAGTGCTGGAAGGCCACAATGAGGTCTCCGTGGACCCTTCTCTTCTCCAAGCTTAACAAGCCCAGTTCCCTCAATCTGTCTTCATAGGAGAGCTGCTCCAGCCCTCTGATCATCTTACTGGCTCTCCTCTGGACCCACTCCAAGATCTCCATGTCCTTCCTGTACTGGGGGCTCCAGGCCTGGACACAGTACTCCAGGCGGGGCCTCATAAAAGCCAAGTAGAGGGGGACATTCACCTCCCTCTCCCTTCTGGCCAGTCCTCTTTTAATGCAGCCCAGAGAACAGTTGGCCTTCTGAGATGCAGGCAGATACTTCCAGCTCATCTCCAGTTTCTTTTTTTTATCCACCAGGACCTCCAAATTCCTTTTCAAGGGGTTCTTTGCCCAGTCTGTATAAACACCTTGGATCTCCTCAGCCCAAGCACAACACCTTGCACTCAGCCTTGTTGAACCTCATTAGGTTCACATGGGCCTACTTCTTCAGCCAGTCAGGTTCCTCTGGATGGCTTCCCTTCCTTCCAGTGTATTGGTTGCACTGCTCTGCTTGGTGCCGTCCAACTTGCTGAGGGTGCATTCAATACCACTGTCTATGTCATTGATAAACATATTGAAAAGCACTGGTCCCAAGACCGACCCCTGAGGGACATCCCTTGTTACTGGCCTCCACCCTGACACAGAACCATTGGTCACAACCCTTTGGCTATGACCATCCAACCAATTCTTAATCCACTGAACAGTCCATCCTTTGGATGCATCCCTTTACAATTTAGAAAGAAGGATGTGGTGAGAGACCAGGTCAAAGGCTTTGCAGAAGTCCAGATAGTTGACATCTGTTGCCCTCCCCCATTCACTGATGTTGTCTCTCCATCATAGAAGGCCACCAGACTGGCCATGCAAGATCTGGCCTTGGTGAAGTCATGCTGGCTGTCTCGAATCACCTCTTTATCTCATATGTCCCTTAACATAGTTTCTAGGAAGTTTTGCTCCATGCACATGGGTGAGTAGGGGAAGAAGGAGTTTTACAGGGCCACTTTTCCTATTTAACTGAATCCACGGAGTATTGCAGGATTTCAGCAGATGAAGCTTATGACGCTTATTAATTTATACTACCCCAGAAGTAGGCCAGGAGCTCCTTATTTCATTAGCTGGGATGGGCTAGAAAAGAAAAGAGAGGAGTTTGGAGAAAGGATCATTTGTGTTCCTGAAACTAAGAATTCATATGTTATATGTTAAAAGAATTCAGAATGATGCTTGTAGAGGGATTCAGGCTAGCAACTAATAGAATATATTCACTGAGAAAATAATGTAAATAGTTCTAATAGGATAATTTACCTGAATCACAAGAAGTTGCATGGCTCACCAACCCTTTACTTAATTCACTACTTCATCTTCCTTTAAGTTTACTTGCTTCTTTGAGAAAACAAATTCATAGACGTTCCTTAACATTTCAGCCAGATATTTCTAACATACATTCCAGAGACCCATTATGGCGTTCTCTTTCTGTCTTTTTTCAAGGTTTACAGAACACTGAATCATAAGAGTACTGGCTAACTCTGATACATTATGTTACAATTAGTAAGGAAAGAAATATTGAGCTTCTACCTGAGAGTGATGCACAATTAATAGATAAGTTTCTAACAAAATCAAACTGAGGATGTAAACAAAAGCTTCCGCACTATTATTATTATTTTTCTGATTGCTTTCTTTTTTCTTTTAATGTTTAAATTTCTGTTGTGAGAGAATGATACTTTAGTCATATGGTTGGACAGCTGAGCTTTCTATAGATAGGAGATCCATTGAGCAGCAGATGCTCAAACATGCATTAGTTACCTTAAAATCCCCATTACCTTGGGAATCTGTAAATAAACAACCAAAGGTAAGCATATCAAAATAGCAAAGTACAGACTACTCTTAGTAGTTTTCAAAATTAAGTGAATTTCACAGCAGGAAGAAAAAGGACTTTTTTTTTTTCTTTTTTTTTTTTTTTTTTTCCCCTATCAGGATTTACATTAGAAGTTTGAGCTTTTGAAATCTTGTGGCTAGAAACAAACACTTATGTAAAACATTAGCTATCCATACCTCTATTTTGTCTTAGGAAAGTAAATATTGTCTTACTCTACTTACTTGTTTAGATGTAATTGTATATCTAAACCAGTTAACAAACTTCTTCCTATAAATGGTTAAAAAAAATAATTAAAAAAATACATCCAAAAAGGAATTAATGTCATCTTAACTTCGATGCCTGCCTCACTCCAGTTACTGGAGAGAGAGGAGAGAGGAGATTCTTTAATATATGTATCCCCGATGGTGAGATTAAGACACAATGAGTCAACGTGCTTTGAGCCAAAAGCGTAAAATGAAACAAAACAAAACTGAACAAAAGAAAACAAAACAAAAACAGCCATTGCCTTTCACATTGCCTGAATCATCTTCTGAAAGTGACTGATTCTCTTTTCAGTGAAGACGTATTACAGAGAATTGGAAAGCAAACTACTAGGTATTTAAAGTTAGGAGAGGGCAGTTCCACAATTTACAAGTGTATTTGAATAAATTAAAACCAATATTGCTTTTTCAAATATCATTCTTTATAAAGTCTGAACTTATCAAAGATGGAAATCATGGCTATAGAAAAATTAAATGCTTCCCTAGTTCTCATTTGTTAATATTTAAGCTGTAGACAGTGATTGCAGTGATGTATAGAACAGCCAGTAGGTCTTGAGAAATTAATTCTTTGTCCCCAAAAGAATGGCTTCTACTAATAGACTATTGTAGAAAAATGAAGAACTCCATTACAGGATTTTGAGCCATAAATAATATGGGTACACAACGTGAAAAAAAAAAAAAAAAAAAAAAAAAAAGATCTCAGGGAATTAAACAAATTATAAACAGACGTCAATTTAGATATTAAATGAAAAGCTAGCTGATGTTGACTTTCATTGACAGAACGGTAGTACTGGATATGATATGTATATGGATGTGATAGTATGATAGATGGATAACTTCTTTGTAAGAATCAGATAATGTAATACAATTATATATATTAGTTAGACAGATACAAGTATTATGAAGGACCAATACAAATAGACAACTAATTAAAGCAGATGGAAAGCCAGATTATTAAGAATAAGAAATATAATGATGAGACAAAATAGCAAAAGAAGTAGTACTCCGTGAGCTCCCTGGTAGAAGTCATTCCATTACCTATTTCACAATAACACACAAACATATATATATGTATATATATGTATTATATATCTATCTATATAATATATAGATATAATATATAGATATAGATAAACAGATATAATACATCTATTTCTCTATATATGTATATATATATTTATATATATGTAACATATTATATATATACGTACATATATATATATAAAATAGATATATAATAATAATAATTTTTATATATATATATATAAATTTAAGGTATCTTTATACCTTTAAGCTCAATAGTTTTCTGCATTAGCTTGATATGCATATGAAAATGTGCACTATTTCTTAAATTGGTAGATAGGGCAGGTTTGCCATAAACATTTATGCATTTCGGTTTCACAGTCATGTGCTTAAAATACATTTCTCCTTCAAAGATTTGTACAGCTTTCAGCTTTTAATATATCGTTGGGTATATTAAGGTACACTGAATCCTGATTCACAGCTTTCTAAATGGCTATTTAGAGTTTATACCAAGCAGAAAATCAATGTATTCAATATGTAGTACTTCTCTCATTAACTCTAGTCA
>JAPSGF010000121.1:369533-382804 GCA_035772895.1 Perdix hodgsoniae | reverse complement strand
ATCTCCACTTTGGGATCCTCATTTCTTAGCTGTCTAGAATTTTGTAATAATAGCACATTTATTTCAAATAGCATCGTGGTGGAATCTTGAAATACTTTATGAACTTCCTGTTGAAAATTCGTCACAACTGGAAAATGAAATGTAGGATCTAGCAGCATCCAGAAACATATTACAGTATTTTGACACAGTATATAAAGAATATTTGAATGGAAGAATATGAGGGAAATTTCTAAAAGGTTGAGTGCAGAAGAATTTGGTTAAGACTGCAATTTGATACAAAGGTTTTTTGCTGTTTTATTTGATTTTGACATTTTTGACAAATGAATATTAAAGAACATACACATATATATATTGAATACTTTTTTTTTTTTTTTTTTTCCTTAAGCAACAAGTATAGTAAAACTGTAGAACTGTGTGTTACAAACTGGCAGTTTACTGGAATGTAAACAAGCAGCAATAATTATCAGTACACAAGATGCTGAACTTGTTTTGTTTTTTTTTTCTCTTACATGTTACCTAAAGTTACACTTTTAACATCTTGTTTAGATGCTCAAAATGGAGATTTAAGAGCTCCAAAAAAGCTAAAAATCTTGTTAAAGACAGATTTGGAAACATCTTTTTACTTGGGTAAAAAGAGAAATAAGCAAATGTATAGTTATAGCTGTAGCTATACATAATTATTCTCCTTTATTTGTTATATATTCTTATCATTTTTATCAACCAAAATTTATTTTTATCTCTGAAGCTACAATTGAGATTACAGCTTGATTTTACACCGGCTGCTCTGTTAACTGGAATGGTCAAGTCACTGCCAGTCCTGCTGTAATTCACTGCTAATGCAGCTGCTTTAGGAAGCTGAGATATAGCTAATCAGGAAACAAACAAGCAGCAAAAATGTCTATTGCATAGTTTTAAATATTTTTAGAATTACATTTTTGCTTAGAATTTTGATTCTTTTTCTTCATGAGCATCTTCCTTCCTCCTCCCAGTGTATTGCAACTTTAGGAGAAATGTACTATTCCCCAGTTAGTTAATACCCTCAGGACCCTCAGGATCCACTTAGGTATTGTACTATGCTTGAGGATTAGTTCAAATCAATATACCTTCTATGAGTACATACAATTATATTATTATTATTATTATTATTATTATTATTATTATTATTATTATTATCCCACATACACTTTTGGTCAATTTGCTGCTATTGGCTCTTTGTTTTCCTTCTATTTACTGTCTTTCTCTCTGGGAAATGACACATATCCTACAACAATATTGCCAAGGAAAAGCCCATTCTGCTGCTTTCTCTTCCATTTCCACTGCCTCCCTGACTCACCTTCTCTTCTTGCAAAGAGCATTCTTAGCTCTAGAAACTGAGCTTTTCCCCTTGCCGCTGAGGTCCTGACACTCAATCTGCATAGCTCTTATCTGTCCTGCACAGAAGGAGGAAGGGAGAGATGTGAGAGACTATTTGTTGCAGTTCAAAGTCAGCTTTCTTTTATGTTTGTTTCTCTTTTCTCTCCTACCTCCCCTTTCTCCATTTTAATTTTCCCCTCCTCCTGCCCCAAGATAAATAGAGGTAGAAAGGACAAGTGGTTTTGATTAGCATTTAAAATGTTGTCAACTTTTAATGAAAGTATAACCTCCAACCATCAACTTTGCAGAAACTGTAGACAAGGTTGCAAATGGAATGCTAATATTTTTGGCATGCTTTGGCCAGACTGCCCTTCAGTGAACTTCTCTTGTTGTTAATTTGTTATGTCAGCCTGTATTAGTAGTTTTCTGAAGTCTAAACTGGCAAGAGTATCAGCCTTAATATGTAAGAGTTTGCTGATACTGATATTATTATTTATTTGCACACAATGCTTTGAGGTCTGGGTCCTTCAGCACTGTACATTCAGCAGACCTGAAGTTTAGCAGATGGAGCTTTCCCAAAGGGGCTTATCACTTAAGTGTAAAATGAGAGACAAGAAGTGAAGATGACAAAGAGAGAGGGTGGAGAAGTACCAGGTGAGATAATTCTATGTGACGAGTTGCTTACATAAAGAGACTACACTTTTTACAAGCACATGCAATTGGCTGCATAAGTGCTGTATATGTATTTCTAAGAAGTCGCTGCTGTGTAGATTGAAGGAAGAATTTGAAAGAAGTGATGACATGGCTTTGTAGGTATTCATGAATATGTTCCCTATACACAGAGGGAGGAAACTGTAAATACGGTGTGGGAAAATTTGAGCAGCGGAGCAGCAAAGGTTGACAGTGTTGGCATTGTTCTGAATATTCTATTATGCTTGGAATATTCATTTTGTTATTAAGCTACATGTGAACAATCACAGGTTAAATTGGCTTTTTCTGACTGACTCACTTTTATGCTTACCAGAAATCTTTCTATCATATAAAATAGTCACAAATTTCACAGAAATTTTTATTTAAAATGAATCAAACAGAAAAATTGTACGAAGTACCACAAAATTCATTGTTTCCTTGCTCTTGGCATTATACAGTTGGGTATGCAGATCACTTCATAGTTTTAGATCGAAGCAAGTATAGAAAGCAAGATGAAATTTTTTTTTTGTTTAATAAATTTCTTGAAGTACATTCTGAAAATTGAAATAAACAATGCAAATTCTACCTCCCTTCACTGTTCACCATGGGGTTGTCTTTACCACCTACATGATATATTTGTATGTATGTGTAAATAAACATAAACTTGCAAGCAATGAGATATTAATTTTTAAGTGAAGTTTCTTTAAATAAGTTGTTCTGGTATGACTGAAATGCAGTCAGTTTTGGCATGCAATGCAATGACTGTTAAATAGTGCAGATCAGTGCTATTAGAAGGAGAAGAGAATAGTTTGATGTCTGACTGAAACATGAGAAGCTCAATCTTGTGATCACAGAGGCCCATGGCAGCAGTATATAGGTGTCTCTTTGTATTTACTTACCAAAAGATGGTGTACTTGCCTGAGTGGGAATCTCAGATCTCTGTAGGATGAAACAGATATTAAATGAAGTTAAGAAAATGGACTCAGGTGAGTGCATAAACTACAGTATTCTCTATGAAGTGTTTCAAGAACAGAGGTACTCATCCTACGCAATGTACAGCATGTGTAATATATGAACATACACCTGGATTGGATGTCTGTGTACCTGCCTAGATGACATATGCATACATGCATACATGCTAGACTTTTACACATAAGAGGAGAGGAAAAAAAAGGAAGAATTAAAAATAAAGGTCATGAAATTTCATCATCTCCATATTTAAGCACTCCGCAAATAACAAGATGCTTTAATACCCTCCTTGCACTTTAGTCTCATTTAATATAAAACCTATGAAAGATTATTCCTGAAGTCATTATCTTTAACTATTGAAAGCATAGATCATGCCTAAGTGACTTAAGTGCCATGGGAACTCTCAATGTGATAATCTGACATATGTCTTTTGGTCACTATCGGAGTCAAATGGCACACAGAAGAAGAGTAATGTTAACTCTGAAAAATGAAAATTGTTCTGCAGGCAGCTATGCTGATAAGCCTACTGAAAGCTCATGAGTGAACAACAGCATGTAGAATATTACTGATTTCAAAATGGCTTTAATGAAGTATTATGAATGAATTGTTGTACCTGTTAATCCCATTTGCTTAGTAGATTGTCTTAGGGGTAGGAGTGAATTCCTTGTGCTTTTTGCTTGGAGAGGAAATTAGAAGGATTGCCAAGAGTTACTGTACTTTTCACTACCCTGTTCAAGTGGAAATGCTCTAAGGTAGCTGACAGTCAAGAAAAAATAATCCAGCCATATTTGGCTGGAGGGTCTGAAATCTGGCAAGTAGCTACGTACAAATAATAGAACAGAGGCATAGCACTTTAACATAAGGAGTTAGAAACTCAGTGTGTTTAAAAAAAAAGAAAAGAACAGTTAGGAATATGAAAGAAAAGGCAATTATATAAAAGAGATAATTATATTGTAATTAAAGCACATGATATGCACAGAAATCAAGACACAAGGGGGATACTGCTGATCATCCAGGCTAAGAAGATTTGACGTCATCTCCAGGAAAGCCTTGTGGACGACATAAATTCACTATTCATTGATTTCTAGAATTGTTTATTAATATTGCGTAAAGATAAATTCTTATATAATTCACAAGTTTGTTGAAGAAAAAACAAACAATAACAAAAAATATTTCTGTCCTATTAGTCCATCTGTAATAACTGTGAAGGTACTGAAGACTCCAAGAAGTGTTTAGGTTTGATAAAACTTGCTACAAACTTAAAGTGAGTTGTAGATGCTCTGCTTATGACTTTGATTACCCTCAAAAACTTTCAGTTATACTTATCTTCTTCAACAGCCATGTCAATTGAAGCCTAGTAAGGGGTTTGAGATTTCGTAAGTTAATATGCTGTCTCAATCCAACATCTCATTATCCAATTTAATCTGTTTCGTGCCCCTTATCCTTCTCTGCCAGCGTTTTTCTGACTTTAGTTGCTTTTTGGAAATAAATAAATAAATAAATTAGTGTAATGTATATCTTTCATCCTGGCGTTTGATTAGAGATTGTCAAATTATTTTGTGATCTTAATATTCTCTGAAGATATAGTTTTAGTATATGTATATATGCATAAAATGATCTTTATTGTTGTACACTTTTATATTTAACTACTTGATGAAAACATTAGAGGAGAAAAAATTGGCTCTTTGGAAGAGAAAACAAAAGAAAAAATACTGGTTTCCTTGTTGCCTACGTCTTGCTCTTTTCACTACCTTCTGTTAAGATGCATGAATAGTCAAATACATTGATTATTCTCCACAAAATAATATCTGTAACTGTCAGAGGAAGAAATTCTTCCTTTTCTTTCTTACTTTTTTCCCCTTAAAAAAAAAAAAAGAAAATAAAATAAAAAAAAAAAAAGGGGGAAAAAAAAAAAGAAAAAAAGAAGGAGAAGAAGAAAGGCAGTTATATTTAAATTTATCCATCTGTTGTCCTTTGTGCTGGTTTATCAGGAATCTGGAGTATCAGCAGATCAGGATTAGTCTATAAAACAAACTGAAGAAATTTTTCTTACTCAGTTTTTTTCTAGTCCTAAAATTCCATGAATCATGAAAATATGGAAATTCAATTGAAAAGCAATAATTCTCCAACTACTTATATGGAAAAGCTTCTATTGATAGATTTAAAAAAATTTAAAAAAAAGAAGATTTCTCATTTGGAAATTAACAGGCCATTAATTTGGGCTTAAAAGAAAAACAACAACAAAAACAAGAACTCTAGACATCTGAATTGATAGGAATTGTTTGTTATTTTAATTTAGTTTTCAAAAAGTCTTGAAGGTCCCAAATATCCTTTTCTTATATGCATTAATGAATAGTGTTGTTATTTTTCTTTATCTCCCTCTACGACTTTCCTCTCTTTTCCATTTGTGCAAGTAGAATGTAAAATACTTAAATATATGCAGAGAAAAAAATCTAAACATATTAATAATGAGATAACAAATTTTACTATTTCAGTTGGTCTTTGTTAAAAATTGTGATGCATAGATGAGACCTTGAGACATAAAGATTAGATCGTATTCTCAGCTTCTCTGGAATTATTACTTTGCTAGCTGAGACAGAGGATTAGAAACACAGAATCCTGGGGCATATTCCTCACTTAGTTATTTTCTTGCTGTGCATAGTCCAACAAATCACTTAATCTCTTTATATTGTATTTCATTCATCTATAATTATTATTATTAAATAGGTATTAAAAATGTCCAGAGTTGGTAAGTGACACTTCTTGAAAAATTTATTGGTTAAGAAAACGTGCCAAGGCTATGCCTATGGGGATGACTTCTGTAACTATTAGACTGTTCTGAAATCTCTAGATAGATATATCAGACTACATATAGATACAAAATCTTAATAGAGGCAACAGAATGCATATTCACAGCCATAGATACAGAATATTATGTTATTCATACATACGCACACCTAAGTGTACATATGCACATGCACTTTATTCTTCTCATTCCTTCTGAACACATTGCTCGAATTGCACATAAATTTCATCCTTGTTCTGTAATAATATTGCAGTCAATGAATTACGATAAAAAAAAACAAACACGAGGATTGGCACATAAAGTTGTCCTATCTTCATATGAGATCTGACCTTGGAACGAAGAATACTTTTCATCCATGATGATTCTATCACTTTTCATCCATGATGATTCTATCTGTTGTCAATGAATCACAACTCATGCTTATGTTTAAGCACTGCTGACAGTAACAGCTGACAGCTAGTTAGGAAGGAAAAAAGTCCATAACAGCTGAATTCTTCTCTCCAGAAGAAAATAAAACAATTTATATATGACTGGTTTTGCATATGAACAAAGTGATTAAAAGGTTGTGCGGTAGATTTCTGTAAACTAAATGAATATTGTGTCTCCACTGTCTCTTTAAGTACAGCAGCATTTATTTGCTCATTTTCACATGTCACTATGGTTTCAGTTTTAGCTTTGGAGATTTTTTTGTTAGCTATTTCATCTCTTATTTATTTATTTATTTATTTATTTATTTATTTATTTATTTATTCTCAAGCCAACAAGATTTTGTATGTAAACTTCAGTGATATAATGCTATTCTTTTTAGTTCAGAAAGAAGAAATATCTAACAATGCTCTTACTGAAAGCCCAATTCCTTATGTTGTTGATGGTCAGTCAGTTTTCAAAGCTGTTGAAAAGATGCTGCAAATATGGAAGGTTATTTTCTGAATGATTTGTATTTATTTATTTATTTGTTTGATCACAATTATGTCCCTACACATTGATTTACTCCTATTATTGTCCTAGGGAAATCAGTGGAGGAGGAGAAGAAGAGAACAGACAGTAGAGAGGGTGAGAAACAAGTATAACGACTGGAACAGTTTTATGAGATTATATATCATGGTCGAGGAATCAAATTTATTGTACTAAGACTTCATTGTAAATTCCTTATTAGAAACTAATAGATTATACAAGTGTATTATAATTGTAACTATTAACTTTCTGTCCTCAGCATTCTGGATCCACAAGAGCATTTATGACTCAAGCAGTTTGTAAATTAACTTATCAATCAATTAATTAATTAATTTAAAGGAGAAAATGTTACTCTATTCTTTACTTTGTTGTGTTTGTTTGTGAGATAACTGAAAGTATTATGGCCGGATGACTCAACCTTATTTTGTCTGTCCTCCAAAATATGGGGCTGAATAATGAAGTCAATATCTGGTCAAACACGCTTATCTGAAATTTATTCTCATATGGAAAATAATTTGCAGCTCTCCCAAAATCAGATCTCCGTTTCTCTAGAGAGAAGTTACAGAGACAAAAAATTAGTTTGTTTCTTGAGTTATCTCACATTCCCCTAAATACAAGGCTTACTGGTGTGGATATCATACTACCCTAACATATCTAAAGAGCCTTTAGAGTTGGACTGCAATACAGCTAACCAGGTCAGTCTGAAAATAAAGTGCTTTTAGTTTTCTATATGAATAGCCTTACACACAAACTTGTTTCATTTGGAACAGCAATCAGTCTTGTTCAGTTTTCTTCACTTTTTTTTTTTTTTTTTTTTTCCCCCTGAAGAAGCTGGTTATCTTCTTTATTTAAAAATATGAGGCAGATACACTAACAAACCAAACTGAAAGGCACTGCAAGGTGCAGTAGGTCTTTGGTTCCTCCAGCTGCTCCAGTCCAGCACAGTACATAGTCTGACTGATGGGGCCCAGCCTGATCACATCTTGGGACCTAGGTTCCTCTATCCCATCTGGAGAACACAACTGCCACTTTTGCCTCTGTAGATTCAATCGGTAACAAAAGAAAGAAATGGTCCAGACAGACAAATGTAGACAGGCAGAAAGGACACTGACATGGCCAGTCATGCATTCGGACAGCCAAGACCTGCCTTCAGTAGCACTCAGACACAGGGCTCATATAAATAGGGGGCAGTCACCTTCCTCTTCTCCAGCGCATCATGAATATCTATTCTATACACACATATGTAAAGAGAGAGATATATATTAACAGTTTATATGCTCTTTTCTAACATAAATAATAATAACAACAATAATAATAAATATTCCTTCTTTAATGTTAAGCATGGATAAAATTTTGCATAATTAAAAAAAATAATAACTCTAGATAGGTATGACCACTGGATAAAGTATATGAGTTATCTGTTATATAAGTTATCAATTCAAGGAAAAGGCTGACATATCAGGAGAGTAGCTAAAACAAACACACACACAACAAAAACAAAACCAAAAAAAAAATAATAATGATAATTAAAAAAAAAAAAATGAATTTCAGTGCTTTAGCACATTACTTCTTGTAATTTCACCCAAAATGTTATCCTGAAAAAATTGTTCTTATTAATGTTCTCTTTATTTCTGCAGGGGGCATAAAAATAACTGATGAGTGTGAGAATATAAACCGTATGGTTAGTGAAGCAGAGGTGATAATTAGAACATGCTGTACTATGCAGTAAACAAGGCTATTATGAACGATAGAGTTCTTTATAGAGTATTTAAAAGGGGGATGGAAATGACATACTTTCCCTTGACTGGCTTAAAAGCTCATTCAGAAGCTACCATGAAAAATAGTAAACAGAAAGAATAAGGAGATTTGGAATTAATCATTTAAAAACATTGGTTTTCAGTTAAAAACAATTGCAAGTATTATTAATACATATTTGATTCTATACTAACCTGTGTACAGTCTATTATTAACTTTTCATTAACTATAATTTGGAGATGATAAATCATGTCACAGTGGCAAATAAAGGATTGTTTGACGTGATATATATATTTTCTAGTTATGTTGTTCATTTTGTTTCCAATGTTAGATTCTTTTATTTTCTAAACACAAGGCTAGTATATTGCACATCCTCCTCAAACAAGGGATAGAATCAGAAAATCCAAGAATCATAGATTCACAAGGTTGGAAATGACCTTAAACCCAATCTACATAAAATATAATGTTACAAGTCTCTTAAGGCAGAAAACATCTTTATTATTATTATTATTATTATTATTATTATTATTATTATTTATTTATTTATTTTCTGAGAACACTAAATGGACATCTGGTATTGAGGCTACTATAATCAAAGATATTCTCAAGAGTCACAGACCTTCACATACTTTTAACATCATATAGAAACAAGTATCTGTAAAAGTACCTTCTAGGAAACCAGAGAGTTCTTTCTGGAATACAGTGCCAAAATCCATTCCTGTACAAGTAGGCCTGGGGCTCTACATCATCTTGAAATACACCTTAATCTGAACTTTATTGGATTAGAAAAATATAAGAAGTAGCGACACAATCATTATTGCCTGAATAGGGTCTGTCTCAATATTTTTATTTTCTTTGTAACAGAAAAAAAATCTAAAAGCTAAATTTGACTCCAGATAAATCAATATGAATCAGCACAGTCTTAAAAGCCAAGATTTTTTGGATGAAACCCAGAAAATGTATGCTGACGTAAGAGTGTGGCTCTGCAAGTAATGCCTGTGCTTTCTTTATGCTGTTCTACAATGTCAGAGGCAGATATTGACAGTGTGCCAGTAGCAGGTGAGCCTTCCTGCTAATATTTCATTATATTTTGTTGCTGTGCAGTAGATGGCAGAAGAGGAGCAGTCTGACAAAATGGTGTCTGACATGGAAGTCAACCACCTTCCATTAGATATTTATCTATTTATCTTCTTTTCCCAAGACTGAGCAGACTCGGGTTACTCAGCTGTTCCTTGAAAAGGAGATGATCCAGGCCCTTTGCTGGACTTCTAGGAGATCCCTGTCTTTTTTTATAACTGAGGAACACAGAACTGGACACAGCATTCAAATGTGGGTTCACCAGGCAAAGCAGAGGAGGAGGATAATCTCTCTTGAACTGCTGGATTAATTCTCTTTTTAATGCAGGATTCCACTGGCCTTCTTGACCACAGAGGCACACTGCTGGCTCATGGTCAAATATCCACGAGAACACCTTCTCTGCGGAACTTCACTCCTCTCCAACCTGTACTGATGCATGTTTTTATTCCTACGCAGGTGCAAAACTCTACTTTTATTCTTCTTCAACCTCATCAGGTTCTTCCCTCCCCAATTTTCCAGTCTGTCCAGCTTTGTATCCCAGCTTTGTATCATCAGCAAAATAGCTGAGGGTGAACGTGATCCATTCATCCAGGTCATTGATGAAGACACTGAACTAGGCTGGACCCAGCATGGACCTCTGGGGAACACTGCTAGTTAAAGACCTCCAACCACACTGTGCCAGTGATGACAACCCTCCAAATCCTGCCACTCAACCAATTCTCAATCCACCTTACCATCCATTTGTCTATCCCACACTTCCTAAGTTTTCTGACAAGGATGTTGTGGGAGATGATGTCAGATGCCTTGATAAAATCAAGGTACACAACATCCACTGCTCTCCTTGCCTCTATCCAGCCAGTGATGACAACACAGAAAGCTACCAGGTTGGTGAGGCATGATTTCCCCTTGGTGAATTCATGTTGACTGCTCCTGATAATCTTTGATTCCAATTACTTCCACAGGTTCAAAACAAGTTTTTTCCATCACCTTTCCAAATGAGAGGTAGACTGGCCTGTAGTTTTCTGGATCGTCCTTCTTAACTTTTTAGAAGACTGGAGTAACATAGGCTATCCTCCAATCTTCAGACACTTTTCTCATTTGCCAGAACCTTAGAAAGATGATAAAGAGCATTTCAACAATCAGCTCTGCCTGTTCTCTCAGAACACGAAGTTTTCTCCCATAAAGGCACATGGATTTAAGTGCATTGGTTTTGGCTAGACTCGATCAAGAGTGTCATCAAGAGTTCATTTTTCTTCATTGATCATTTCCCCAAACTCTCATACCTCCATGGTCTGGGATTCTTGAGGACTAGTCTTAGAATTAAAGGCTGAATCAAAGAAAGCATTCAGAATCTCTGTCTTCTCAGTGTTCTTTGCTACTAAGGCACCCACCTCATTCAGTATGGACCCACATTTTTCCCAGTCTTCCTTTCATTGTTGATATATTTAAAGAAAACCTTTCTCATTATCTTTTACCTCCTTTCCTTTAATTCCAAGAGGGCCTTAGCTTTTCTCAGTGCATCCCTAATGCCTCTGACAACATTCCTATATTCTTCCCAGGTGGACAGGCCTTTTTTCCTTTGTGAACTTTCTTCTTTCCTTTTAGTTTATCCATGAGTTCCTTGATCATCCATGCAGGTTTTCTGCACCTTTCCCTGATTTCTTAATCTCTGAGATGCACCCAATTTGAGCTTAGATGAAAAGGTGTTTAAGTGTCAATCAGCTCTCACGAGCCCCCTTACCTTCTGAAGATTTAGCCCGTGAGGTACCTTCAAGGTCAAAGTTGTCTCTTCTGAAGTCCAAGGTAGCATTTCTACTTGTTTTGCTTCTTTCATGCAAGATCCTGAACCCCACCATCTCATGATGGATCCATCCCAAGTTGCCTCCTCCTCTTCACATCCCTGACCAGCCTTGTTACTAAAAAGAAGGTCAAGAAGCAAATCTTCCTCATCAGCTTCTCCACCACCAGCATCAGAAAGTTATAAACTAATTGCAAGAAATGCCTGCACACTGTGTGCCTGGTCATGTTGCTTATCCAACAAATATCAGAATTATTAAAATCCTGTGTAAAAACCAGTGCCAGGGATTGCAAGGCTACTTTCAGATGTTAGTAGAAAACCTCATCAATTTCCTCCTTCTGATCAGGTGACCTGTAATATATTCATAAAAGTGTCATGGGTATTAGCCCAACTCCTTATTTCATACCAACCCACTTGCTCATCATTCATCCTCACGTGGATCTCAGTACTTTCTAAGTGCTCTCTTACATAAAGAGAAGCTTGCCTTACCAACCTGTATTTCTTAAAGAGGACGTAGCCATCCGTGACAGCAATCCAGTCATATGAGGTATCCTGACATGTCTCTGTGATTACAATAATATCATGACCCTTTGATTGCACACAGATTTTTAGTTCCTCTTGTTTATTTCCCATGCTGTATGCACTGGTTTACAGGCACTTGAGGGAAGCAGAGGGTGCAAGTATCCCTAGAGGGATGCAAGAAGATTTCAGCTGAGTTGTTGGTAATGTTATCACTAAATCCTATGGAGAAATTTTCCCTGCAGCTTCATAAAATGACAACATTCCCTGGCCCTTCTCTGTCACAAGGGACTCCATCCCCTTCACAAATCATATTTAATTTAAGGCTCTGGTATTCAATCCAAACAGCTTACTCCCCAGAACGCTTTTGCCCTAGCTGCTCAGTCACATTCCATCCATCTGACACATACATACCCGTCTCTCAAAGGCCTGTCCAAGATCATAGTGTGTAAAACATTCATCTTGACACCATCCCCTCAGACAGTAATTTACCTGACCTATTCTTCTTCTTTCTGTGTTCCAGCCATCAGACAGGAGGACAGTGGAGAAAACTACTTGTTCTCCCAATCCTTTCAGTGTTTTTCCAAGGGATACAAAGTACTTTTTAATGTTCTTTAATTTCCTCATTGCAGCCTCCTTTGACCCTACTTGAAAGATAACAAGAAGGTAGTAGTCTTCTTGTTTTATCAGATGCAGCAGTGTCTTTTAACATCTTTAATACAGGCACCCAGAAGACAGCAGTCCTCTCAGGAGAGATTATCTGGGTGTCTAATGGAGGCCTCAATGCCTCCAGCAACAAATCCTCAATTACTAAGACTCTATGCCCTTTTTTTTTGGTGGCACTAGTGTTAGTACAATTCCTACAATTCCTTGGTTGCCTCCTCTCCATGTGCCTGGTGTCATCTATGTATTATTGTACTCCTTCAGTATTTATATGCAGTAAATGAGGGAAAGAAACTGGAGTTACTGTGTACTGGATCATATTCCAAATTTGAATGAGAGAGATTTTCCCTGTGAGCAGGGGTAGTCAGATGGAAATAAAAGATATATTACAGAAATAGAAAAGTAAATATTTGTGAGTTTTTGAACTGACAAAAGAATCTCATCAGAAGATAGCAAACTGTAAGTCTTTGACAAATAGCAGCTTGAAAGAGGAAATGAAAGTTTAATTATGGTGATATGGGAAGAGGTTTTTCTCACAAGGTGTGTTGAAAGCATGACAGAACCATGTTCAAGTTTAGAATTAGTGGCTAGAACCTGGAAAAAAAAATGTTTATACTAGAAATAAAAATTTCTACAGAGATAGCTAAATATGAATGTAATGTGCAGAATGCAGGGATAGCACGATGA
>JAPSGF010000121.1:307418-364533 GCA_035772895.1 Perdix hodgsoniae | reverse complement strand
TGTGTATTTCCTTCAGCCTTTCTCCTTCATTTTCTCGTCTCAGTAATTCTTTTTCCTTCTTCATTGCATCTGTGAACCAAGTCACCTGACAGAAAAACAAATCCACAGCAGCTGTAAGAAGGAAAGTTCTCATAAAGCTAACAGACATATTTCTGAGAAAGGTGGCCATTTGAAACAGAGAAATGATGAAACAGGTATTTGGGGAAAGTAAAAGTATTTACTTCATGACTACAGGTTATTTCTGTTTTCTACTCTGGATTTCCTAAACACTTTATTTTTCTACTCAAGTGAAAGATACGTAAAATAAAAATTTAGCTTGCACAGCACCTGTTTGCTTTTGTGAATAGTCTAGATTGTGGCACTTAGATTAAAGAATTAGACAGAATGGCTCAAAGTTTCTTCCATCCTGCTAAAGGGATTCAAGGCAATCTCATTAAAAACATATCCTAAACATTAGGCTATGGGTTGTTTTAAAAATGGAAAGGATTCACTCAGAACAGTTTCAGAAGACAAAGCTTTCAATATAACAAGGAGTAATCTTGATTCCAGTTGGTCCTCTGTGACTTAACTGTTCTGCTTAATGGGAATTTTATACAAAATACTGATATTATAGTATAAATCATCATACAAACTGCTATTAGCATGTAAACAAACTTCATAGCTTTATGGGAAATTATGAAGTACTCAGCCCAAAAACTCTTGAAAGGGTCTCAGAGTATTCTTGAAACATACCCGTGAGACTGACTTGCATGTAACATATCGTAGGAATAGTTGTTTTCAGCAAAATGAAAATGGGTGGAGAATGGGGCTTCTATCTCTTCTCTACCTCAGAGGCTTGAATTCGTGTCTTCTTTCCCAGGAGATAATTCTAATGACTGTATTACTTAGTTTTCTTGGTATGTATTCTCAGTCTCTTTCTTGAAGTTATTTCATTTTTGCAAGATAAAATGAAATATTCATCAAGCCTGACAGAAAGAATGAATAACCAAGATTTCTTTGTCTGTTGGGTTGGGTAGCCATATGGGAGAAGAACACATGGGTTCTGGTCCCCACTCCAATAAATACTTAATACATAGCAGTGTATAACTTAGGGAGCAAGTCCACACAAGACAGGTAGAGACATAAATGTTTTGTGAATCTCAGGAGGCGTAAAATAGATATCTCACTCTGTCAAGACTGGAGATCTTGGCATGCTCAGAACAGAACTTTAGATACCAAGGGAACCTCATTGTCTAAAATATTCAAGAGTACACACTGAAGAAGCTTTGAAAATAGGAGTTTTAATATGAGAATCTGAGGTCTTTATAGACATAATCCTAAGTACTGCTACTAAGTATTTTTTGTTATTTTTATTTACTTTTATTTTTTTTTTCTCAGAATACACACAAAGATTGTGTGTGTGTGTCAAGGAGGAGAGGGGGAACTGAGGGGGAGGGGGAATTTACTGAGTGCCGGCTAATGAGCAAAAATCTGGTAAAATATATGGCCTCTTTCTGACACCTTATGTGTACAAAGAATGTAACTAGAAGGAAGAACAAGACATTACTGTACCTCAGCATGTATTTTTTCCCTGTTCCAGTGTCTAGAAATAAATCTCCATTACAGTCTGGGATGGAACCTGCTCACCTACTTAAATATACAGGTTTATACAGTTGTAGCTACATCCATATGCATTTGAGAGGCTAGTCAATTGTCTCTCTTTTTGTGGGAGATATTTAATGGCTTTTTATCAAACATCACAGAAGGTCAGACGGGAGATGTATGGTGATAAACTAACAAGAAAATTGTTCTAACAAAGCATCTGTTGATGTTTGAGCAACTGCTTGATCAAAATGACAGACATCAATCAGAATAATAACTTCAAATATGAGATTTTCAATTAACAAGGGAACATAAATAAATGCGTCTGGAAAATAAGCATAAGGGATTTGGGAAGGAGACAACACATACATAACAAAAGAGGGAGAGAGTAGCAGCAGGAAGAGAAACGAACTGATATGCAGAAAGCAATGTGCACAGAAGCAGACTTACAAACAGGTCTGTTGGGAGATACATAGATAAACAGAAGCATTACAAATATTGTCTCTTGCTTGCATGCAGAAAATTCTTGCTAGAGCTCTGCAAAGACCTTACACCACACTTTACACTGAAAGGTTAAAAAATAGAAATAATAATAATAATTCAATCTCTCTGCTATGCAGTCCCTCCCCTTCTGAAAATTTCTTTAACACAAATTGCCTACAAGACGTGTTTATCAAAAGTGTAATCAAATGGAGAACGGAGCAGCATATTCAGGCTGAGTGCCTTTTTTACCATTTCCTTACATTGATGTTGTCATTTGCATCAGTGGAAAATGGGGTAAACTGCAGCTTGATCGGAATGACAGCATTTTATTTCTACTCTGCACAGAGTGATGGAAACAAGAACCAATTCACAATCTCAGATTTATAAAATTAAAGATACCATCTCTGACTCGCAGATATTTTGATCTGCAAGTTGCTGAAATACAGAACATAAGGAGAAGGTGTTATTATGTACAGATACAGTTCTTATAGTCTCATCATGTAATTACTATCATATGACCTAGACAAGGGGATTGAGTGTACCCTCATTAAGTTTGCAGATGACACCAAGTTGGGAGGTAGTGTCGATCTGCCTGAGGGTAGGGTGGCCCTTCAGAGGGATCTAGACAAGCTGGATCACTGGGCTGGGGTGAATGGGATGAGGTTCAACAAGGCCAAGTGTTGGGTCCTGTACTTTGACCACAACAACCCCATGCAGCATTATAGGCTTGGGGATGAGCGGCTGGATGACTGTGAGAGGAAAGGGACCTGGGAGTGTTGGTTGATGCTTGGCTGAATGTGAACCAACAGTGTGCCCAGGTGGCCAATGTCATCCTGGACTGCATTAGAAGTAGCGTGGCCAGCAGGAGCAGGGAGGTGATCATCTCCCTGTACTCAGAACTGGTGAGGCTGTACCTTGAGTACTGTGTTCAGTTTTGGTCCCCTCGCTACACGAAAGACATTGAGGCCCTGGAGCGTGTCCAGAGAAGGGCAACAAAACTGGTGAGGGGCCTGGAGCACAAGTTCTGTGAGGAACGGCTGAGGGAGCTGTGATTGCTTAGTCTGGAGAAGAGGAGGCTCAGGGGAGACCTCATTGCACTCTCCAACTTCCTGAAGGGAGGCTGTGGTGAAGAGGGGTTTGGCCTCTTCTTCCAGGCAACAAACAGGACCTAGGGAAATAGCCACAAGTTGTACCAGAGGAGGTTTAGGTTAGACTTAAGGAAGAACTTTTTTCTCTCAGAGAGTGGTCAGGCACTGGAATGGCCTGCCAAGGGAGGTGGTGGAGTCGCCGTCCCTGGCAGTGTTCGAAAGGCATCTGGATGAGGAGTTGTGAGATATGGTTTAGTGTTTGTAGTAGCAGTGGTAATGTGAAGATGGTTGGACTAGATGATCTTAAAGGTCATTTCCAACCTTGTGATTCTATGATTCTACGATTCTGTGATATAGTTGTTCCTAGGAGAGGTGGATCTTTGGTCTAACATGGCATGGCCATGTTAATGTTATCACAAAGATCTTTAAACTAATGTGTGGCCTTCAATAAACTGGGTTATTTAAAAATAAAAGTTAGGTTTGTTATTCTCAAAGTCTCTCAGCTGTGAGCTTGTTTTATACTGTTTTTTGACAAATTTCCCAAAATTATAACAAGATTTGAAAAGAAACAGAATTTTCAGGGGTGAGGATTAAGAGAAACACAAAACTGAGAGAAATACAGGAGAAAACTAGGTCCCAGTTCCTGACAAAATAAAAACTTGAGGGCTGCCTTGTTCATTCTGTTCTAGTAGTAACATATTGAATGTATCACTGTGGAGAGACGGGTTGAAAGGAGAATAGTCATCATTATGTATTGTGTAGCGTTCAGAGATGTTTAATATTTAATCATGAAAATAATACTTTTTAATTTTTTTTTTTTTTTTTTTTCAGGAATAGCGAGGCTTGGTTCAGACAATGGGACTGGCTATTAACAATGTTTTTAAACCAAAATACATGAGATTTTTATCAGACCATGTGAGGAAAGAGTCCTTCTATGTCCCATGTATTGTTTAGATAATCTTTCGTTTAAAAACAGAAAATCTGACAGAGATGAATTTAATTCATGCATGTGCTGTAAATGCTTGTATGTAGGCAAGATTTTAGATCATTAAGTGTTACTGAATGTGAACAAAAAATCACGATAAACCAAAATGTTTTATGGCAGGCTAGATTCAAAGTGAGGGGTACTAGGAAGTGTTGATGCATACATTACTTCTTCATTCAGTTTATCTCGTACCTTCTAAACAGCAATTTTGCAAAAGACATTCTGAAGATGTTTCTATTCAACTACATATCAAGTGAGTTTGCAGATGATATCAAAATAGTAGGAGGTGTTGACAGCCTAAAGTGCAGAGACAACTTTGCAGAGATCTTGACAAATTAGCAAGCTGAGCAATCACCTAGAAGAAGAAGTTCAACAGGAGGATGTGCCAGATTTTTTGTACCTGTGATTGTGCAACTCTAGCTATATATACAAACTGAGGAATGAGAGACTGAAGAGCAGCCCTCTAAAAAGAGATCTGGGGTTTCTGGCTAACAGCAAGTTGAATATGAGTCAGCAGTGTGCCCCTGCAGACAAAAGGGCTAACTATACCCTAACAACCCTAGCTGATACCTTAACTGCATCATGCACACCACTGACAGCCAGGTGAGAGAAGTTGTTCCATTCTACTCTGCATGGTGCAACCACACTTTGAATGTTGTGCGCAGTTTTAAGTAATGCAAAATGAGAAAGACATAAAACTGTTATAGAGTGCCCAAAAGATGACTAAAAAAAAAAAAGAAAAAAAGGTGAATAGTGTAGAGGACAAGATGTTTGAGTAGTGGCTGATGTCCCTTAGATTTTTCAGCCCAGAGAGCAGGGGGCTCGGGAGGCCTCATGATGGTGTACAGCTTCCTTCTGAAGGGAAGGAAAGGAGGAGATGATGATTGATGATCTCTACTCTCTGGTGATAACAATGGGACTCAAGAGAACAGCACATTAGGGAAACTCAGACTAGGTATTAGAAAAAAAATTCTTCAGACCAAATAGAGTCTGATCCACCCGCTTGGACAATGCAGTAAGTATTTGGGCATAAGCAGTAAATCATTATCATCTGATCGAATGGCAGCTTATGAAAAGAATTAGTATCAGGCAAATAGGTGGCTGACAAGTCTACAAAACAAGAATCAGAAACCCATACAGACAAATTAGCAAACCCATGATGTACCAAATAAGATTTCAGATTTCAATTTATATAGATGTATTATAGGTAGTACCTTGAAATATCTACAATCCTTACAAAGAAGCTAAAATAGATCAGCTATGACCAAATGAGTGTATTACATTGCCACTGAATCTTATAGTAATGAGTAAGTCTACATTCAATTAAGAGTTATAGTCTGAATCCTTTCCTTGATAGTTTTTTGTGAGTCCAAGGTCAAATAATTAGTCCATAATTTTAACTGATTGAGATTCAACTATGTTCGTAAATATGATTTTAGTTTTCCTCTAGTGGGGTACTTGCCCTGTTTTATGTTAACTGTTAAAAGTGTGTCACAGCTACAGAAGTTGTTTTCCCCCTTGAGCAGCTCCCAAGTTTATTAGTTTGACCTTATCAAGCTTCTTTTAAGACAATTCTCAGTTACATCTGCTCTTCACTTTTTATTTTCACAATTACAGATTTTCTGAACTCCTCATTCTCAAATCTGCAATCTTACTTAAGGCATTTCTCAAAATCCTAGATGACTGTGGTAAAGAGGGAAGAGAAATTACGGGAACACAAGAGGAAATAAGTGAATCTTTCATACTGTATTCATTTTACATTGTAAGGTTTTGGTAGCTGGGGGGGAAAGGAAGAAAGAAGGAAGGAGCTTCCACGATGGTCTATATGTGAGATCTAGTGAAAGCTGATATTAAGTAATAGTAGTTTATTCTCTAAAATAGAAGATTCAACAAAGGGGAAAAAAAAAAAAGAAAAAAAAAAGAGAAAGAAAGAAAAAAGAAGAAATGCTGTACAAATAATCTGGGAGAGATAAGTGATAAAATGTAAAGCTTAGCAGACATTAAAGTCAGTGAGAAAGGAGGGCACAAGTTTCTCCAGACACAATGCTGTTATCCTGTAGCTCATAGAGGAGTCCATATTGGATCAGGTAGATGGGGCCTGAAGGAGTATGCAGCCATTCAAAGTCTCTACAGAAGCAGGTCCCAGGAAATACAATGGGAAAACTAGAAAGGCAAAAGACATCTAGCCACCTCTGTTAAAGATAATAAAACATGTTTTTATAAATATATTAAAAGCAAGAGAAGGGTCAAGGAGAATCTCCTACTTATATTGGTCATAGCAGGGAATATTATCACTGAGGATGAGGAAAAGGCTGAGATTCTCAAAGCCTTCTTTAAGTTTTTCTTTAATAGTCAGGTCAGATATTTTTGAGTACAGTTCTCTGAGCCGGAAGAAGGGGTGGGGAGCAGAATAAACCACTCACAACTCAGGAGGAAACATTTAGTGATATGCTAATCTACCTGGACTATCAGGTAGACAGGTTTGTTCAAATCCATGCAAAGAGGTGAATTCTCCCTGAGGGCACTGAGGAAGCTGGCTGGAGTGACTGCCATTGTTTATCAACAGTTCTGGTCAACTCAGGACATCCCAGATGTCTGGAGACTTTCTAATGTGATGCCTATCTACAAAAAAGGTCAGAAAGAGGATCTGGGAAACTATAAGCCTCTTAGCCTGAACTCAGTATCAAGGAAAGTCATGAAGCAGATCTTCAATGCAATTATGTGGCAACTGGTCACTAGTGATGCTCCTCAAGAGACAGTATTGGGACTTGTTCTTTTTAATATCTTTATTGATGATCCGGATGAGGGAATTGAGTACATCCTCAAAAAGTCTGCGGGTGACATTGACCGAGAAAACGTTTTGATCTACTTGAGGGCAGAAAGGATTTACAGAGAGATCTAGACAAGTTGGCTATATGGATGAGGCCAATTGTATGAGCTTTAAAGAGACCAAGTACCAGATCCCACACTTCAGTCATAGTAATCCCATGTATTGTTACAGGCTTGAGGCACAGTGACTGGAAAGCTGCAGAGATGAAAAGGACCTAAGGGTGTTAGCTGACAGCTAAACATGGGCCAGAATCATGCCAAGGCAGTCAAGAAGGCTAATGGAATCCTGGCTTATATAAGAGATAGTGTAGTCAACAGGACTGTGTCCCTGTGCAGACTTATTTTGGAGTAGTTCACTGCTGAAGGATAAATCCCCTAGTACAGAGCAGTGCTTAAAGAACTGCAGACTGTGGAAAGCCCACACAGGATCATGTCAGAAGAATGACATCCCATTCTTTGACCCCATTTTTTTTAGTGGGGACAGAGAATGGCCTCAAAGCAGTGATAAAGCATTATGGTCTGATCACAGCTCCCAGCATCATCTTCCTGAGCTGCATGGGGTGGAGGACATAGGGTAGAATGCATGGTTGGAAGGTGGTTTTAGTCTGCTTTTAGTTTCTCACTGCTCTAGACTGATAGAAGTAGGCAGAACATTATACTGTTCTCCCTATGATAAGCCTGTTTTGCTCATGGTAGAAAATGATGAGTGATCTTCCTTTCTTCGCCTCAAACCATTTCATCATATTTTCTTTTTTCATCATATTTTCTCTCTGTTCTGAGAAGGAAGAATGAGAAAGTTGTGTGATGGAGATTGACTATCAATGTACTGCATTCAAACATTAATCCTGGTTACTTCCTTTTGTCAGTGACCTGAATGCAGGCACAGTCATATCTGTTTCTCTAAAAATATAGGCTTGTAAATCTCAAGATGAGATAAATTGGAAACACAGATGGAGGTATTTGCAAAACCGTTCTCCTGAATGACCAAGTCATTCATAAATCTTACAGTAAGACTATTAAGACTATTAAGTCTATTAAGATATGGACATTACTAAAGTCTGTATCTCCATATTAGAGCTATAGAAGGATGGATGAAATGCATTCTCTTCAAATGATTATACAATTTTGGATCATAGAATCACAGAATCATGGAATGTCTTGGGTTGGAACAGACCTCAAAGATCATCAAGCGAGTCCAACACCCCTGCTAAAGCAGGTACTCTACAATAGGTCACACAGTTAGGCATCCAGTTGGATCTTTAATATCTCCATAGAAGGAGACTCCAGAACCTCTCTGGAAATCTGTTTCAGTGCTCCATTACTGTTACAGAAGTTCTCCCATATTTCAGTATGGAACATCCTATATTCAAGTTTTAGGCCACTACTCTTTGTCCTATCATTAGAGTGACTGTCAGAGAGTAAGGCTTTGTGTGGGAAGATGATGGAATAAATCTTCTTAGAAGACATGTTAAGACACAAAAGGGATGAGAGGGTTACCCAAGACAGCTAGCATGGCTTTACCTAATTAAAGTCATGCCCAACCAATCTGGAGCCTTCTGTGATGGTATGAAAACATTAGTGGACAAAGAGAAGGCAACTGATGTCATCTACCTGGACATGTGCAAGACCTTTGACATGGCCCCCCACCACACTCTTATCTCCAAATTGGAGAGATATGGGTTTGAGAGGTGGACTATTAGGTGGATAAGGAATTAGTTGGAAGGCTGTAGACAAAGGGTTGCGGTGAATGGCACTATAGCCGAGTGAGACCCAGTGACAAGAAGTGTCCCACAAGGGTCTGTCTTGTTACAGGTGCTCTTCAGCACCTTAATTGGTGACACTGATGATGGGCTTGAGTGCTTATTGAAAAGAGTATTGTTCAAAACATAAGACAGCTATTACATTTTATAAAAGAAGGTTATACACTCAATCTCTTGTTCTTTTTATGTATAAAGTCAAATAAGTACAAGTCTTGAACTCCAGCCCCTTTGTATACTGTTCACTGTTGTTCTCAGCTTTGCCAGTGAGAAAAAGTTTATTCCCAAGATGAAGAAATGGTAGAGCAAAAGGCATACCTAATGTGACTATCCACTGCATTGACATTCATATTTACTTTCTAAAAGTCAAGTCATTTCAGAGGAAAGGAGAGTGAAATTTGCTATGTAATGCACTGAGACAATCCTATATCTCTGACTGTGTTTCATGACAGATCTTATAAAAGATTGTAAATTGCTATCTGTTGAAATATATGAGTTTAATGGATTCCATTAATACACACACCCTCACATAAGAGATTTTGCAAGCCAGAAGATACGATCAGTCAAACAGCTTTAATAGTTATTAATTACAGTAGCTCACTATTTATTCCTCACCGACATAGAAATGTTAAGGTATATTAATAACAGTTGTGGATGGCATACATAGAAGAAAGGAAACAGACATTTTCTTCTTCTGTGTAATAATTCAGAGAGTTACTCAGTGCTTTAAAGTATTTGTTAGAAATTTTCTGATAGAGGACACTTCTTTTTTTTCTACATGTTCCAGAAAGAAACTTAGGTATATTGCTGCACAAAGTTTTCTGTTCTTTGGATTTTTTACTGCTTAGGCAGAATCTAGAACATTTCAGCTTATATTTAACTTGAGTAAAACAATCCAAGTTTTGGTACAGATTTGCTGAAAAACCTGTGAGGTTCTTTCAGTCAATCAATCAGTCATAATGTTTTTACCTTATCAGATGACTTGTTTTATTCCTAATCCATAACCTTTTACAAAAACTGGATGACTCAAAACTCAGGTATTTAAATGGATAAAAAATACAATTGTTGCACAGAAGACAGACTGAAAATGGATACAACTGAGCTACTGCTACAACAGCACTAATTTCAATTTAAATAAATAAATAAATAAGTAAGTAAATTAGAAAATAGTAATGAATCACATTAGCTAAAGAAATTTAATGGATGTGCTAAGATCCATTGTAGTGAATTTGGCCTCTGGAGTTTGAAATGGTCACTGTGCAAAGTAAGTGAATAAACTCATGCCCTCATATAAGAAAAATTTTAAAAACACTCACACCTCATTCTCTGTTATTACCTCTAACTAGATAGGATTTCACTGAAAGGCTCTGTGACTTAGGAAACAGAATATTGTTTCCTACTGGGAAGAAGTGGATACTGAGTTCCTCTGTGTCTGTTTTCAAACTTGTGAAATGGATTTGTTGGATTTAGCCATCCATTTTTCAGATCTGCTGTTTTTCAGTTCTACTAGTATAAAAAGAAAGACAGTTTCATTAATCATAAATCACAGACTTCCTTATAAAAACTCTTAGAGTATCTATCGCATTACATCTTCTCAATTTTCAGTTGTACACATGACAACACAAAACAAAAATTAAGGGGTAATCAGATTTTAAGTAAAAATCATTTATTTATTTATTTATCCATAACCCACATTGTCTGCAGTCAGTGAAACAAAGATTTATACAATATGGTATTGCATACATATCCAGTGAAATAAAGTATTTTAGTAGCATTAGCTATTTCCCTGTAATTTTCCAGATTCTTTTATTCATGTGGCAACATCCTCAGCCAAAGAGCCAAAAAATAGCACATGTTAAACTAAGTGTTGAAATACGAAATCTTTACAATTGCTGCCCAGACTAGTATTTATTACTTGGGCTAAGTCTTCTCTCTCCTAAACCTAGATATAAATTAGATATAACCATTGCTTGTGGTTTGCCTCTTTGCTGGATATTGTTTTCCTGGATTCTTTCTTCTGTATTTTCATTAAATATATAAAATTTGAGTATATAATTGGACACAGATATATCATCAGAGAATCTAGTAATCATTAGGTTGTATCACAGTTCTCATATTCATACTTCTTGTTTTGTTTTTTAATCACACTGTCTTAATGCATAGTATTATAGAAATTTAGTTGCTGATATACATGGCATGCAGCTGAATAAACCACCATAATGCCAACTGTTTCCAGGTTTGAGTGGTTCATCTGCAAAGCAACTTCTCCCCTATGATTTTAATTCTCAGATCCTCTGAAATTAAGGAGGAACTAAATATTTCTGAGCTCAGGGAAAACAAACAAACAAAAACAAACAAAAATAAATCACTGTAGACAACATGAATTAAATGAATTAATAGCTTACCAAAGAATGAAACACAGAATCACAGAATTGTAGGGGTTGGAAGAGACCTCTAGAAAGTATTGAGTCCAACCCCAGTTGTAGAATGAAGCAGATCTTTTATCTTCGGGAGTATATCATTCATAACACTCAACCATTATGCATGTTACTTATAGATAATGTCAGTGGAGATAAAATATTCTTATTTTTGATGACATAAATAAATAAATAGAACTTCTGAAGAGTACACAACCTTAATCTCAGCACATATATAGCCTCTGCTGTGAAGAATCAGAGTATCTGTATCTTTCATACTGTTAAGAAAAAAATGATAAAAATAACAACAAATCAGACACACAAAAGAGCTGAGTAGACAATTCAAAGATCATTGTTAGGGCTAAAGGTAGCTATTTTTTCTGGGCTGCGATTCACACTATTCACAGTATGTCTTTGCTTTATAATGGTTGGTATAAAATGCTTCTGGCATTTGGGGTACAAAGTATTTTTAACTTACAAAAATATTATTCATTGCTGGAATGACTAGGGGTTTGTCTTAATATTATTGTACTGTTACCTTACATTACAGTATGGTATCTTACACTTACATTTTATTATTTTATCTTATGTTACCTGATGTCAAATTTTATATTTTAAGATACATTTTCATTCTGTAACCTCAGCAGACTTTGTTGTCCAAAACAGATATTGAGACTCATTTAAATGTAACTATCTTTCCATTAAATCAGACTTATTTTTGTCTTTATATATTATTTATTTAGTTATTTGTTTGTTTATTCATTTATTCTGAATGTTAGGGTTTGTGACACTGTTTCCTGAAAGGAATATTTCAGAAGGCTCCATGTCTCATTGATGGTGATAAATGTAAACCCCGCCTAAAATTCTGAAGTACACATTTGTCTGTTTTGAGATAAGTTGATAAGCATGACTCTATAGAGCAAGACTTTCCACATTTTCATAGCTTGGGAGGCATCTGAAGCAAACGTTTGTAAATGGAGGCTCGGTTACAAAGAGAAAACACTTAGATGAAGAGAGGCAGTGGAAAGGTAATTTCTTCATTCTTCAGTAAAAACAAGAAAAAAAATCAACAGTAACAATGACAACAACAAAACCCACCTTATTAATCTTTCAAACACTAAGATCATTTATTTCAGAAGAGGGGAAAAAAAAGATGGGTCTGATTCTCAGCTGGCATAAACAGTACAGTTTCATTTAATGTAATTAATCTACTACAGTTACAATTATCTGACAATAAGGACTTCAATGTATTATTGCTTTTACTGATCTATTAAATTAAAAATAATAGTCTGCCTGTCTGTCTATGTATGCATTACACTTCTGCTTACATAAACACAGTATTTTCATAGAATGGCTGGTCAAAGTTAGTTTGTTGTCAACAACTTTAAAACATATTTAAAAATATACAATTAAGAGATACTTTTTTGTTTTTATTTTTCTTCATTAACAGTCTATTTTCAGACAGCAATATGAAACAAGCATGGGTATCCATCACAGAGTGGAAAAAAGAAAGAAGAAAAAAAAGCCACTGCTTTAGTAGCGTTTATCTGTTATATAACAGCTGATTCTTTGGTGCCTAGGAGAAGCTAATTTAGTCCAGCAATCAAAGAAAAAATTCAGCAGAGGTATACTCAGGAGTTTTGGAACTCCTCATCATATTATACGTCAGGAAATTCATGTAAATACTATATTTCTACGCCCAGATCTGGTCACAACATGTGTCAAATGGATAGTCAGTAAAGTATCTACCTAGATCAGATCGTATTATATGCTCTCTATGCCTCAGAATATGTATTTTTCATCTTGCATAACACTGAGCAGATGGACTTTGATTTCCAAAGTCCTCAACAGCCAATATACTGAGCTCTTTTCAAAGCTTTCTTTTCAAATCTGTTGTGGAAAAGGAAAATAAATAAATAAATAAATAAAATAGAAGTGACTACTTTACTGTCTCAGTTATAGCTCACTTTTAATGCACTGTCCACGAGGATTCACTGTTTGAACTGAACAAAACCTCAACACACTCGCTTCGTTCTCATTTATAAGAATGTGTAGATAGCTATAGCCTAACTGAGCATCATTTTCGGACAGTTTATACAAATGTAAATATAAAAGAAGACTTAAGTGTCTACGTATATATTTGCGTGTGCATATGGATATGCATATGTTTGCATGTGCACATATATAATCTGTGTATATTTTTAAACGTACAAAGATAATCCTTCCTACACTCTCTGTAGAAGTTCTTATAGTCTCCCATAGCAACAACTCGCAGATAAATAATCTCACATCAAACCAAACTGTACATAAAGGAAAATTCTGACTGTTAGACCAACATTATAGTCTGATTTAAATGTACAGAATTAAGTAGGTTCCCTCTGCAAGTCTACATTCTGCTCACCAGGTTATGATATCACATATGGAAAATAACATCACATCCTTCACTTTTTCATGTAGAAGAGTGAGCTAGAAGTTGGGAGTCCAGATTCCAAATTTCTTAACTTTCATGGCTTTAAGTCTTCCCCTCAGATGTTAATGTTATGGCAAATGGTGTTTGGACATTTGAAGAGACATACAGTCCTGCAGCAGTTATAGTGTTTTCTCCTAGACTGGGGGAAGTTCTTCTCTTAGAGGTCCACTTCAATTGAACATGTAAAGTAGAAAAATGTTCCCTTCTGGCAGAACAGGTAGAAATTTTATGCTCCAGGACTACTGAGTAATGAGTTTTGGCTGCACATATACACACAGAAATATAAATTACCTGATAACGTGAAGACAAACAGGGTGACAAACATAATTCATTACACTGCTCTTTCACAGACAGTCTTCACCAACTTTTCAGTGTTTGTCAACACTGAAGCACAAGACATGTACCTCAACAAACACTCTTTAGAAAGCTGTACATTTAGAACTGTGTTTCATCTTAAGAAAAATGCAGAAACACGTCACCGTATAGAAGACTAAGTAATCCGTACTCAGTGCAAGAGAAGACTTTCATAAGCTCTCTTCAGTGTTGGTTGCTGTTTACTTTTCCCATTTCAATCTCTGTTTGAGGTTTAAACTTCAGTGGTGGGGTAACGTTCCCAAACAGAGTGATATGCTTGCTCTTGATCAGTGGTGTTTTTTTTTTGTTTGTTTGCTTAATAATCTCAATATTCATTTTTACCCTTTTCGTTGTTTGTTCTGTGCTTGTTATAACTTTCATAACCAGAGTGAATAATTTAAAGCTGTGAAGCTTAGTGTTTACTTGTGACAGTGATATCAGAAAGGATACATACATCTAACCTTTGCTACTTTTAAAACTTCCCAGAAATAAATTACTTTCTCATGTACAGTCAGCAAGTGCATTAAAGAAACAAGGAAACAAAAAATCTACATCTTTTATTCTTCTGTTCTGATTCGAATAAATAAATAAATTGATCTCAACTTACTTTCTCACACAAGTAACATTCTTTAGTTTCTTCATGAAGAGAATTAGACTAAAAAAAATACTAAATTTTCTTTCATAAAAGCTGAAAAGACAAGAATATTTGTTATAACATAGAAGTTATTAAGTTCACTGATCGCTGCCGAGGTTTGCTGCTTCAGAGCTGTCCAAGCCAGAACAGCAGCGACTGATGGTGAGGTACAGGGGGGTTTCACTCAGTTCCTTCATCCAGGGAACCCTGAGATAACAGAGCAATGGAACTAACTTGAAGTGGGCGTTGCCGGGGCAACAGCTCTGCATCTGCACCCTCTTCCTTGAAAAAGCATCTGGGACGGAGAGGAGGAGTCGGGTTATGTGAATCACATGGGTTGTTCAAATGAGGACAAACGGTACGCCATCTATCTGTGTGATTATGCAGGGAGGAGGGTTGTTATCTCACTGTGAAATGAGTGGTTTTTAGGGCAAACCCCAAGTGGATCAGCTAGAAGGCAAGGCAGGGCACCTTGCCATACAGGATGGGCTAGCACTTAACAGGTCATTGCTCTCTGGACACACGGAGGTACAACCACGGTCACTACAGGGCAGCAAGCTGCTGCTAAAATTTCACTCAGCCTTTCTTCATAGGGGAGATGCTCCAGGCCCTTCACCATCTTTGTGGCCCTCCACTGGACTCTTTGCAAGAGATCCCTGTCTTTTTTGTACTGGGGAACCCAGAACTGGACACAATACTCCAGAGGAGGCCTTACCAGGGCGGATTAGAGGGGAAGGATCACCTCCCTCAACCTGCTGGCCACACTCTTTTTAATGCACACCAGAATGCCATTGTCCTTTTTCATCCACCAGGACACCCAGGTCACTCTCTTCAGAGCTTGTCTCCAGAAGGTCATCCCCCAGCCTGTACTGGTGCATGCAATTATTCCTCCTTAGATGCAAGACTCTACACTTGCTTTTGTTAAAAGACTTTTGAGTAAAAGGAGGAAGAATGCTCATGAAGTTCATTTGTGAGTGCACAGATTGTCTCTCCAGTGACTGACTCTTTACACTCCCTCAAAAAAAAAAAAAAAAAGAGAGAGAAAGGGGGGACGACGATGACAACAAAACACCTACCTATGAAACTCTGATAATTGTATCTTTGAAATTTATTTTCTGTTACAACATAATGAAAATAATGACAAAATAATGTCATCTCTTTTCAGTTCAAGTCTGTGCTTTCCTAATTATAGTTAGGCCTTCATGTTGAAGGCTTGAAATTTGGAGTTTAATTCTGATCTTCAGCAGTTTTGAGCATAAATGAACTCACATACACGAACTGCAAGTTACAAACCTTGCCAGGTCAGGCCTCTTCCTCTAAATTATCAATTCCAAGATTCTCTCATCTTCTACTTATTCCTACTTGGGAATTATATCTATCTTAATCTCAGTGGTACAAGAAACTACTGCAGTATTGAGTTGCATGTCAAATGCTGCTTCTGTGCATTGTCTGTGATTGCTGCTTATAGAATCATACAGTCATTTGAGTTGGAAGGAATCCCTAAAGACCAAAGAAAGTAGTTCCATTCTGTCTTACATCTGGAATTCTCTCAGAAGAATAGAAATTTTACTCTAGACAAAGAAAGCAAAGGCAGGTAATGTGAACTGTTGGCACTAGAATATAAGCAGCCCCCTTCCATGTAAAGCAGATGACATACTGTGTGATGTTCAGTGAGGCATTTTCTATATTTGGTTTCTCTTTCCTGAAAAATAGGAATAATAGCATTTCTGCATTCTCATTGTAAGGATGTAAAAGAAAACTAGTTTAACAGATCACATCCATGTTTTATTTTGCTAATATTTAATCACTGATGGTAGCCAATAGAAGGTTTGGATAGAAGAGAATAAAGATGATTATATTTTGTTTTGCTGCTGACAAACATGTGACTTACAGAATAAACGTACAACAGACTTTGAGAAGGAGAAATTTGGAGCATCCAACTGACCCTCTCTTCTTACATCTGTGTGTGTGTGCGGGGGAAGCCTGTGACTTCCTCAATGGATTACACAAATTAATTCAAATGCCTCATGAGAAACTTTCTTTGTCTGCCCCAGTGGTTCACTGCACTTTCTATGTCTTTCCTTCTCTCCTTCTTTTTCTCTTTCTCTCTTTCTCTCTTTTTCTCTCACGTTGCTCCAAGATCTTTCAACAAAGAATTCTGATGATTAGCTACTTAAGAGATACAACGTGTATTTAAAATACAATTTGGAAGGAAAACCAAAATGGAATGAAAGAGAATGAAATAATATTGTGTAGTCATCTTATGCCCAAAATGTGTTTTTTTTTTATGTCCATCTCTTTCGCATAATGGCCTTTCATATTTTAGATTTTTTTTTTTTTTCCCAATGCTTTTTACAATTTTGTAGTTCTTACAAGGCATAAATCATATATAATTATAACTGACCTTCCTGGAAATTCAAATACTCATGCCATTGTCCCTGTACTGGGTCATTCAGTAGAAACTAATGGTTCTGGTCCTTTCCCACATTCATGAAGGAATGTGTCTACCTTGTCTCAAATGTCAATACATTAGGTATCTACAGTCTAAGTGACTATATCTGATTCCTTTTGCTGTGAGCATGTCCAGGGCAGGATTAATTTAATCTCAGAGGAGGAATGAGAGAGAGGGCTAGCCATGTGAAGATGATAGTAATATCTCTCCACTTCCATACTTCTTGATATTCATCTGGTTTAGTATGTCTCACCTTTTCATCTTCAGAGGAAAATAGTAATATTCAGATCGTTAACAGACCTGAAGGGCATAGTTCCCAGTAGGCACTTACAGCCTTCGTTACATCATGGTCCTCACTTATGGCTCATTTAGTAACCTTTCTAGTAACATATTCACTATTGTGACCAAAGAAAATCCTAATGTCTGCTTTCAGGTGTAAGTCCCACATGTGTACAATAACAATTTTGTACAAAGAAGGATTGCAGGACTCAGACACATAATGAAGATAAGAGCTCTCTTACAGCTGTAGTCTAGTGAACTTGAGAGAGTCCTGATAAGAGGGAGGGTAGAGAAAGATAGAAAGAGAGAAAAGCCAAAGAGAAGGGGGCAGAACAACACAGTGGGCAAATGGCCTCATGTGCTTAATGGAATAATTAAGCCAATTTAAAGAAAAATGCCTCTTTGAGTGATACCGAACACTAATGTACACCATCAGATCTTCTCCTGAATTCTCTTTTACTGTTCCTCCCACAAATCCTGGTTTTATTCTCAAAGATTTTGTGACACAGCACCCTCTCGGATTTTTATTTCCTGGCACTTTCCAAGGCGAAACCACACTGTTTTCCCACTGTGCCGTCAGTTAGAGTCTGCACTTCACAGTCTCTCAGGACATCTCTTTTGCTCAAGCTTTGCAGAAAATATCTGTCTGTACAGAGAGGGAGCAAACACTTGCAGAATGACCACTTTCCTTTAGGAAAGTTTAAGCCTAGATTAACATTTTTTTTTAAAGCCCTAAATCTCTGAAGAAATTCTCATAAAATTCAATGGGAAGGAAGCATCATAAAGAATGCTTATGGCCCAGCTGCCAAGATGTGAACCAGTTTTAATCAGGAAGCCACAAAAATGAATTTAACACAAGTTTTGTTAGCATGTGGTATAAGCAACGATGGGATGCATTCAAAATCTAATAAACACAAATGCACCATCTCTGGTTTAGGAGGCCTGTAAACATGCAGACCTACAGATTGTTAAGGAAAGTTCATGATAGCTTAATCTGTTTTTGTACTTATTTTTAGGTCTCCACAACCTATCATAATTTAAACGAAAATAAAATAAAAGACTAATAGGTTAGCTGAACATCAACAAGAGTTCTTCACAGACTTTCTCTGTTTTGTTGTTGTTGTTGTTTTTTTATTATCAAATACAACTTTCATAAATATATGTATGTTTACATAGAATCATTTACATTTAATCCAACACTCATATGACTGCCCCTGTAGTGCATGGAGGACTTTTCTTCATTAGCTTCAACAAGGTAGGATAGGAATATTCTACATTAATGAAAACTGCTTGGTTTTATTTATGTTATCTTTTGTTTGATCTTGAACACTCTAAGTAGCAGCTGTTTAACTTTCCACTTCATTGCCAATTAAACAAACAAAATTTGATCTTTCTGCCACTGGAAATCAACTTTTGAAAAGCTTTTTAAGTATTGTAGTAGGTGGCCCCAATTTGGCTCATCAAATGTCATAGCACAGCTACTGTAAAAAACAACAAAAACAAAACCCTGCAATCTATGACTTCACTTCAATTTCTACTCTTTCCATCATCTATGTATTCCAGCATTAGATAAGGAAAGTTATAATCAGAAAAGTAAGAATTATATTCATTATTTCATGATGATGATGATTTTTTTAATTTCAATTTTTTTCTATTACAAAATACAAATAAAAATAAAAGGTTATAAACTTCTGTTGAGGGAAATATGGACAGAAAGGCAATCTCATAACTTTTGTTGCAGAAGCTTTAAAATAAAAAATATTCATCTTTTTAGTTCTTCAATCAAAAAACTTCAATCAACGTATGAAAGAATCAGACTAAATTTTGGATAAAAATTACAATGTATGCATGACAAGCTCTGAATCCTTGGAAATTTCTCCTTTAATATTTCATTATGTCTTTAAAAAAAAAAATAGTGTCTATTCAATGCAGAAGACAGTGGAGACTTTTGTCAAGAAATAATCCAAAGTCTTTTTCTTTAATGAATCTGAAGCCTGCTTTAAGAAGTTAATGAAAAGTCTCTCCATTGAATTCCATGGGATTTGGATCAAGCCCCAGATAAGCTGTTCAGTAAGAGCAACTAAAATAAATTGGGAAAAGGTTCTCTGCTTTATGTAGTCATTTTAAGGGAGGTAATGGAACAGCTGTTGCATACATAAAACACACATATCCCTTTGGAAATGCTGTTGGGCAGAGTCTTGCAGCACAGCACGAGCTGCAGGCATTGCCCTGACAGCTTCTCTGGCTGAACAGACCACTAGCCTGAGCACTAACCTCTCAATGACTCCTCAAATCCCTCTGGCCCCTTAAAAGGAAAAACAGCTTCATTAGTTCCTCACATAAACAGCCAGAACATAAACACAACATGCTCCATTAAAATGGTCAAATTAAGCAAGTAGAGAACCTTTTCTATATTGTGTCGAATTTAGTGCATTTTGTTTTTTATGTTCCTTGCCTTGCTTGATTTGGGCTTACATAGTCTCATTTTCAGGGCATCTATGTGTATACTTCAGTTGAACTTTATTTTATAAAGATAATTGCAGTTGCATTTCAGGGACCTTTTTTCTTCTTTTCCTGGCACATTTTGAAGTAAGAAAGTGGAGATCAGAACTGTTGTGTCAAATATAGTATGTATAAATTATTGCTACCCTTTGAATGGTTAAGATGAGAGTCATGTCAGGGCTTAGCTTTTTTTACTGTTTGGAAAATGTTCCCCTTTCCAGTGATTTCATGAGATGAAAACCTAATGAAAGGATGAAAGAACAGATCATTTAGACTGATTTTTTTCTAAATTCTTAATAGTTTGTCACCAAGGTATTTGATTGGTATTTCAGATAAAATTGAAGATGCTTCAGGTGAAATGTGGGGACTTAACACATTCCCTCTGAGGACAAATTCTGCTAAGAATCCTTAGTAATTTTATCTTTCCTGGTTGGTTACAAATGCCCTTACCATTTATATGTTTATGCATGTAGGTACTGATAGAATTATAAAGCTTGTGTAAGGCAATATATATATATATATATATATATATTTTTTTCTCTTTTTTTGGATCGTATTGCATCGTTATTTCTGCTTTTTTTTTTTTTTTTTTTTTCCAAAGACAAGGACTCTATGTGATGTTAACAAATAAAAATCCCAAATATATACTATTTAAGTCATAGGTTCTACTAATCAGTGGAGTTATTGAATGGAGGAAGTGGCCTGTTTCTCAATATTTTTAATTGCATTTTGCTTCCTTTCCTGATCAGCCCACTGAGAAAACTCAACTTTCTGACTAGCCTGGTCTGGTACTCTTCTCTGTTCCAGATGTTTACAATAGAGACAAGTCTTTTGTTAATGGGGCATGTTTGAATTACATCTTTTTATTTTAGTATTGTGTGAGATATTTCATATTAGCCATCATTAATGAACTTGTAATCAAGAACTATTTTCTGGATGAGAAACCTGAGGAAAGAGAAAGTATGTCAAATAAATGACTATCTGAGTACTCCAATGAAAACAAACAAATAAACAAAACAGCAACAACAAAAACTAGAATATGAGCTTTTCAGACACGTAGAAAGCTCTTAAATACTGGGTACTGAGTAGAGCAAAATATTCCCAGGTGCTCTCATTGAACAGGCAACAGGGCATGATGAAAAATTTTGCCATTTTTATAAATTTTATCTTGTCTGCCTGGAGTTAGGAAGATTACACTAGAATTAGAAAATCAGTACTTCTGACCAGGCAGTTTATTCAATCTCAGTAATGGATTTGCAATCTAGAAGTCCAAATGCAGGACAGTGACATAATCTCCAGAAGGACTTCTTTGTGGTTCTGTGAAAACCTCTTTCATTATTACTAACAATTAGCTTATTAGAACTAATAGTATTCTAAGACTCTGAAAACTACCAGCTCTCTTAATTTAATTTGTTAGTATCATTCATCATAAGTATTGAAAATCAAGTGGTTTATGCTTGCCCTTAACTGATAAGCAGTCAATTAAGACTTGAAAGCTGTCACATTCAGAAGGGACTTGTTTAATATTCGAGGTAAGCAAGTAAATCATCAGTGTTAATCTGTATATAGGAGGGGTCAGTGAAGCCTTGCTTTGAACAGAATGACTGTCCCATGCTGCCAGTAAGCTGAGATTAAAAAAAAGAGAGGACAATTAAGATTTTCTAGGCTACACAGTCTTGCTCATACTTGGCTTTATACTTCTGTGTTGTTTTTTGTTGGTGGTGGTGGTTTTGTTTGTTTGTTTTAAAACCAAAATGTTTGTCATGGTTTTATTTTGTCTTAGTTCAATTTAGAAAGAGAAATAAATAACAATGATAATAATAAAATAAAAAATAATAAAAAAAATAAAAATAAAAAATAAACTACTTTTAGAAATGTGGTCCTTCAGGATATACACCTATTGTGACTGACTTGCAGTTACCAGCATAAAGGCCAGACTGATGTTAAAGCTTGCACTGCCTCAGAGCATGAAAAAGAGAAAAGCTCCCACATTTTGTTATTAACAGCCTATTTAACCTGTGTCAGTGCAGAAACAAGAGAATCTTGTAATTTAGAGACCTACAAACAGAAGGACCATTCAGTAAGTCAGTGCCTGATTTCCCTTCCAAATACTCCAACAAAATGAAAACTAAGCCTTTTTTCCAGAGGTGCAACTTTCTGGTAACTGTGATACATGTAGCAGTAGAGGTAAGGTAGAGATAGAAGATAGGGATTTGGAGCTCAAGTCTCATGAGGAGCGGCTGGGGAAACTTGAATTATTTAGTCTGGAGAAGAGCAGGCCCAGGAGAGACCTAAAAGCTCTCTACAGCTACATGAAAGTAGGTTGTGAAGAGGTGGGAATCAGATTCTTTTCACTTGTACACAGAGATAGAACTAGAGGGAATGGTCTCAAGTTGTGACCAGGAGATTCAGGTTTGACATTAGGAAATACTTTTTGAAAGAGTGGTCTGGCTTTGGAATAGGCTGCTGAGGAAGGTGGCTGAGTCACTTGTCCCTGGAGGTGTTAAAGAAATGTTTAGATACTGTACTAAGGGACACGGTTTAGTGGAAAATATTGTTGATAAGTGGACTGTTGGCATGGATATCCTGGAAGTCTTTTCCAACCTTGGTGATTCTGTGATTCTATTATCCTATGATTCTTTCATTTAAAAATAGGTTTTATTTATTTATTCATAATATTTTAATGTGAAAACTTTTGGAAAGTTCATCTTAATTTATTAAAAGAGGAATTAAAATTCTACAAATATATATATTATTTTAAGATTTTTACTCACTGAGGTATTGAAATTTTAGTTAAGAATGGAAACAAAAGTGAAATAAAAACATTGATCTGAGTTAAATATTGTTTTACTTTGTATATCAGATCCTTTTTGTCTCATTGTATATGGGGAAAAGTCAAGGTCTGAAGCACTTAGGGAAAGAAAAAAAAGAAAACTTTTTTTCAACCATTCAGATTAATAATAGTAATGATAATAATAATTGCATGAAGAATTGTTTTCAGCAATTATTTCTTGACCACACTTGAAGGATGACTGATGCAACACATAAATGAAATATGTTCTCTATCACAAAACACTTATGGTGTTAGGAGAAATTATTTTCGCATAAAATCCAACTTTAAAAATTATAGAACATCTTCTTTAAAATAATTCCTTCCTTTGTGAAGGTTATCAAAAATGAAGCTTGATATCCTATTATGGTCCATTAACTGAAAATAAATGAGTTGTTTTATTTCTGTTCATGTTATCACAGCATCGCGGAATGGTCAAGGTTGGAAGAAGGGACCTCAAGGATCATGAATCTCCAACTCCCCTGCCAAACACCGGGCCACCAACCTCCACATTTAATACTAGACCAGGCTGCCCAGGGCCCCATCCAGTCTGGCCTTGAACACCTCCAGGGATGGACGGGGCATCCACAGCCTCTCTGGACAGCCTCAGTGCCAGTACCTCACCACTCTCTCTAAAGAATTTCCCCCTGATGTCCAACCTGAATCTCCCCTCCCTCAACTTAAAACCATTTCCCCTAATCCTGCAGATATCTACCCTATCAAAGAGTTGATTCCCCTCCTGTTAGTAGGCTCCCTTTAGGTGTGGTCACCCCGCAGTCTTCTTTTCTGCAGGCTGAACAAGCCCAGCTCCCTCAGCCTGTCTTTGTAGGGGAGGTGCTCCAGTCCCCTAATCATTTTGTGGCCCTCCTCTGGACCTTCTCCAACAGCTCCCTGTCTTTTTTTGTACTGGGCGCTCCACACTTGGACACAATACTCCAATGGGGCCTCACAAGAGCAGAGTAGAGGGGAACAATCACCTCCCTGTTCCTGCTGGCCACCCCTCTTCTGATGAAGCCCAGGATACCATTTGCCTTCCGAGCCGCAAGGGCACACTCCTGGCTCATATGAAGTTTTTCATCTATCAAGACCTCCAGGTCCTTCTCCACAGGGCTCCTCTCAAGGATTGCTCCTTCCAGTCTGTATGGATGCCTGGGATTCCTCCAGCCCAAGTGCAAAACTCTGCACTTTGCCATGTTGAACCTCATCAGGTTCACCCAGGTCCACCTTTCTAGCCTCTTGAGGTCCCTCTGAATGGCATCCCTTCCTTCAACCGTGTCGACCGCACCACTCAGCTTGGCGTTGTCAGCAAACTTGCTGAGGCTGCACTCGATTCCGTCATCGATGTCACTGATAAAGATGTTAAAGAGCACCGGTCCCAAGACAGACCCCTGGGGGATGACACTCGTTACCAGCCTCTTCCTGGACATGGAGCCATTGATGACCACCCTCTGTCTGCGGCCTTTCAACCAGTTTCTTATCCATCGAGTGGTTCACCCATCAAATCCACATTCCTCCAATTTGGAGATAAGGATGTGGTGGGGGATCATGTGAAAGGCCTTGCTCAAGTCCAGGTAAATGACATTGGTTACCTTTCCCTCATCCACCAATGCCATCACTCGATCATAGAAAGCCACCAGATTGGTCAAGCATGACCTTCCTCTCGTGAAGCCATGCTGGCTGTCACGGATCACACGCCCATTCCTCATGTGATCAAGCATGTCATCCAGGATCCAGGCACAGAGGTGAGGCTCTCCAGCCTGTAGTTCCCTGGGTCCTCCTTGCTCCCTTTCTTATAAATGGGAGTGACATGACCAGTCCTCCAGTCATCTGGGACCTCACCAGATAGCCGTGACTTTTCAAATATGATGGAGAGCTGCTTGGCAACCACCTCAGCCAGCTCCTTCAGAACCCTGGGATGCACGCCTCCAGCCCCATAGACTTGTACACACTCAGTCTCATGAGGTGGTCTCGGACCTGCTCTGTCCTCACAGTTATAAAAATGTTTTGTTTAGAACCAAAGTAATTCTCAAAATGATACACAATGTGAGCAAAAAGTCTGAAATAGAAGTATGGCTTACATTGCCTCAGTCATGATACTTGTCTATTTGAAATGGGAGATAATACTTTTTCTGAAGTATTCATTTGAAATAGAGAAGGCCAGGAGTCAGTGAAAATATTTCTCATACTGAGGTGAAAAAATGATTGGTTTGGAAACAAAATAACATGCAGATTTTCATAATTGTATTTTTCTGTGAAATCTGTTGGCCTCAGACTTTTTTCCTCGTACTTTTATAAATCTTGGTGAAGCACCTTAAAGGAGCAAATGTGCGGCATGTGCCTGGTCTAGTCAAGTCCCCAAGCTTTTTAACGTGTATTTGATGTGAAATTTCTAGTGTAAAAAAGAAAAAAGCCAATAATGATCAATGAAATATGTTATCATCAACATAATTTCAACTTTGTCAAAATTTAGATAAAATGAATCCATAACTTGCTCAAACAATATCAATACATCATTATTATAATTATAATTTTATTATTATTATTATTATTATTATTATTATTATTATTATTATTATTGTTGTTGTTGTTGTTGTTGTTGTTGTTGTTGTTGTTGTATAATTATACATCATTATTAAAATCCTAAGGTGCACTTTTAAAACTGATATTTCAGAAATATATAGTGTTCCTCTAATCAGTTTGTTTGATTTTGTGTGTTTTGTTTGCTTGTTTGTTTTTGTTATTGTTGTTGTCTCCATGGTCATCTTCTTTGATGTAAAATCTATGCATACTTGTAATCCATAATATGTAGAGATGAATGGAACTAAAGTGGTGATTTCTATCTTTGTCAATAAGGAATGTACTGCAGAAGATCTTCCATCCCTGTTTGATGTCTGGCAAACTGCTGGGGACAATTCCAGTTGGTGGGTAAGAAACACAATCTCATTTATCTTTATATCATATCTGTTGCAAATTAAACTAAAAACATAGAGTTTGCACACTAAAATGGTTACACTCTGGAGCAATGTGCCTATAAAACAGCATGCTAACAAGCACGACATAATAAATGGAATGCAATAAACTCCTATAATTTCAGATTCTCCCAGAGGCAGATGCTGAGGCTCTGTCACCTGTTGAGCTTCACTTGATGACTGCATAGTAGTATCTCTGAGAAAGTATTTGCTGGGCTCACTTTATAAAAAGTGACTACTACCACACAATTGGATGACTTCACATATGCTGCATCTGAGTTAAAATTTGTAATACCAATAACCAAACACACAGGTTGTAGAATTACTGATGGTCCTGAACAGGAATAACCTGATATTTATTTATTTATTTATTTATTCATTTATTTTTCAGTATATGGTAGCAGTACAGGTATGTGTTAAAACTGATTCCAGGAGCTGCTTATGAAAGAAATCTGCTCTTTTCATACACTATCTGATACCACTACTGTAATGCAGCACCTGAGCATCTATCACTTTGATGCTGAAACACATTGTCAGAGAAGGGTACCACATACTTTATTCATGAAAGAGAAGGACTGGTACATTTACTGATATAAAAGTGGTGATTTTAAAAGCATGATTGTAAATAGAACTGTGGCTTAACAAGTTTCAAAAACTTAGCAAGATAACAAAAGAACTACTTTATTACGAAAAAGCAGAGAGCCTACATCTTTATTTGGGTGTAGTGAACATTATTACTAAGGCTGAGGAAAAGGCAGAGGTACTGAATGCCTTCTTTGTTTGTATCTTTCATTGTTAGATTGGTTATGCTTTGAGGGCTGAATACTCAGCCCCCAGAACTGGAAGATAGGGATGGGGAGCAGAACAGCTCCTCCACAACTCAATAGGAAAGATAGTGACATGCTATTTCATCTGGGCTGTCAAGAGTACTGAGGGAGCCAGCAAAAGTGATTGCATACTTCTTTCCATCATTTATCAAAAGTTCTGGTCAGCCAGAGAGGTCTAATGAGACTGGAGATTTGCTAAAGTGATTTCCATCTACAGAAAGGATCAGAAGAAGGCATCTACCGATCTGCCAGCTTCACTTTAGTTTCAGTGTGAGAGAAAGAACATGCTTTGCTCCATGATGAGTGAGACTGCTGAGTCAGGGCCAGAGGGAGAGAGGCAGATGCTTGGCCCAGTCTGGAGCTCCAACCCACTCCCTCTTCCCACCAGGTCCTCCAGGGATGCTGCCCTCTCCCCTCCCATCAGGATACTCAAAGTGCCCCTAACAGGCAGTAAACAGAACCAGAATATTAACTCATTAACTCCCACTGGTCCACATGATGTTCTGATGTGGAATACTAACCGCAAAAAATCACAAAATCACAAGAGATGGGAGCTGGGCTCAAGGAAATAAATAGATAGAACTGATAGATAGAACAGATAGATGATAGATAGATAGATAGATAGATAGATAGATAGATAGATAGATAAAATTAGTGGTAACTATCTGTGGAGGAAAACTTATTTTACTAACTATGATATTGGAATGCAAGATAACACAGTATAATACAATCTAATTGAAATTGAGACTAATAAATCAAATATAATAGGAGAGGCAGAGAGTTCCTGAGACCGAGTCAAACCTAAAGAGCTTGCTATGACTGGGAAAGCACCCTCCAACACCCACTGCAAGGCAGTAAGAGACCACCCCACCTTGGAAGGGCCAGATCCCATGACTTCTGTGATGTACAGGGACAGGTACCCGGAATTGGAGCATTAACACTTTAACTCCCAGTGCACTACATGATGTTATGATGTGGAATATGGAAAACCAAAAAAACACAAAACTATGACAGTCAAGTAGCTTTTATCTCAATTTACATGTTCTATTTTGTTTCTATTTCTCTCCCACACCCATTTGAGAGAGAGAAAAAATGTGTGCCATTTAGCTGCTTGCTAAGGTAAGTGCCAACGAGGTGTAAGGGATCTCTGCAGCAGGTGTAAGCCTGAGTGGCACCTGTACTCAAAAGGAGATCCTCTCACGCAGTCCGCTGTCAGGCAGGAGAGATGAAGGGGCTGTAGAAATGCTTACTGCTTATGGAGTATGGTTATTGACTCATAGTCAGTGATTGTCTTCACTTATTGAGCCAAGTTTCAACTTTCAGTTCTTTCAGCATCCCAGATGATACAGATCTGTGGTCATTATTTGTTTTGTGAGACAGTTCTGAGCAAGGCTTTGGGAGTCTCACTGTCTTTCTGCCTGAGCTAGATTTTTAAAATAATGGCCAGGCTGAAGGAGGAAGTTTGGGCAGGGAGTATTAGTGATGCTCATCCCCATCTTCAATAATGACACAATTTACAACTATATAACTTCATTTAGAAAAACAAAATAAATCTCATCATAGATCAATGCTACTTTATTTATATGCACGAGTAAAAAACAAATACATAAAAAAATAATATTAACAATCTAGTTGTACATACAGTGTCAGAGACATTATAATGGTCTATTCAGCATGCTTAAATTACTGTTTCTGTAACTTAATTTTTGAAATAGGAGATAAGAAGAAGAAAGTATCATACTCTGACAGTAACAAGCAAGTAAGTGACTTGTAAAACTGCAGTCTACTTTTCTCAGGTGCAAGAAACTTGAATTCAAATTCTGGTACTGTATCAAGAACAGTAAATAGCATCTGCTTCCACTCCAAGGAGTGCTTCAACCCCAGGGCTATGGGGGGGGGGGGTGGGGGGTGGGGGGGAATGTTTATTCAATCTGGTCCAGTAAATATTGCATTACTTACAAAGAGAGTTTAAAGGCATGCAGTGCATTTTCCTCCTTACATGCTGAGATGCAAAGGGAGACTCCATATATGATACAGCTCACTTACCTTAACACCTCAGATTGCTACCTTCTGCATTCCCGAAAATCATTCTGGAATATTCAGTGTTGTGCCTTTAAGATTTCTACTTTTTACAGTCATCACAATAAATAGATTAGTAGATCTCTTGAGCAAAATTTATTTACCCCTGGGAAAGTAAAACCTAAATGAACAAAAGAAAACACTCATCATTTTGATTGATAATGTTTTTGTTTGTTTGCTTTTGTTTCTTTTCATATTATGAATTAGCATTTTAGCATTCACTTATGTAACAGAGCATTCTGATACTAAGAGATAGAAAAATTCCAGGCATTAAAAAAACAAAACAAAACAAAACAAAACAAAACAAAAACATAATTACTGTAGCTTTCAAAAGAGCTCAAGTACATATGGTGTGAAATGGTAAATAGTACAAAATTCTAGATGTCATAGGATACCCTAAATATTGTTGAGCACATTTCTGAAAGTTGTAACAGTTTTTTTTTTTTACCTCTGCTTTTTTTTTTTTCCAAGGATTTCAATGTTGAAGGGTTGTTTTTCTTTTTTCTTTGTTATAGTTCACAATGTTAGTTTGTATAAAAAGCCACCTTTCATAGCTTACAGTGACAATAACAACTCCTTTAAAGATTCTTCTTTAGGTTTAAATTTCTGTAACTGCTGGCCTAATTATATATTAAAATTAAAAATTAAAAAATAAAACAAAACAAAACATCTGTGGTGACAGTTTATATACTTAAATGTTCCATTCAAGCAACTATAGATAAGGATTAAAAAAATAAATAAATAAAATAAAAAGGATCCTAACATCTCATATTGATTGCTGGATCAATGCTGTTCTTGAAACTGTAAAATATGAATGAACATCCTTTGAAAAGAGTAAGATACTAGATATCTTTGATCAAATCTGGAATGCATTCCTGCCATGCTACTCACTAAAAAGAACAAATAGAGGATAACCCTCAGATGATGAACCCTGTATCCACAAGAGCTTTATCTGTGAATCCTAAAAACTAAATATATATTGAACAAATGACAGTTTTGAGATGATAGGATCATTGCTTGTAATTCATTCAATGAAGTAAACACTAAAGAAGGACTGGCTTTATTTATGTCATTCTAAAGGGACTGATTCACAATTAAGATGATGAAATTAAACAGAGAACTGTGTAGACTAGACATGATAAGATATTTCTTAATTATGGAGAAAGTGAAAGATCCTGTCAGAGGAAAGTGAAGAAAACTCCTTACTTCCATGAGAGAAATAAGATTACTGAAGTGACTCATTCATTAATCTGCATAGAAGCATAAAACATATGAATTACATATCACATAAAAGCTTTTTGGATGTATATTTTGTTGTTTAAGTTTTAGTTTTAATTAAAGATTAAAATTATCATTTTTTCTAATCTTGTTGGTTGCCAAAGTCAGCAATATGAGTCTTTTCAGAGGAAAGGAGCTCGGAAATAGGAGAGAACTTAAAATGGATCTTAGAAGTGTAGGATCATAGAATCCTAAGGGTTAGAAGGGACCTTGAAGGTCATCTAATCCAACTCCTCTGCAATGACTGGGGACATGTGCAACTAGATCAGGTTGCTCAGAGACTAATCCAGCCTGACCTGAATGTCTCCAGGGATGGGGAATCCATCACATGAGAAGTGTGAAATACACAGAGATATCGTAATTTATATACATCACATAATTATAGAGGAAGGCATTCCTGGAAGGTTATGGAAAATAAACAAAGTGAGATCATTGAGATGGACATGTTACTGCTAGGAGTACTTCAGAGGAGTTGAGATCTAGTACTGTTTTCTGGCTACATTTACATTGTCTGGCTTTGGAGGAAATACACATTCAAATAATTGTTCTCAGCCAACTTCTTAGGTGTATCCTTTGACAAACATGCAATGTGTGAGTAGAGGTATCGTCTCTCATTTTAGATCTAGAGAAAAACAGTCTCTTTTTAATGAGCCCGAACCAATTCAGCTTAAAATGTACAATCATTGAAGATCAGACAAATATGGAATTTAGATTTAATATCTACTTTCTCATCTTTATATAAATCTTCCAGCAATTCAATCTTAAAATAGTATTGGTTTTGTATGTTTACTTTTTAAGATTATTTCTAAACAGATACTTATGCCCAATCTCTTATTTATTTGACCTCTTAAATAAAGAGTGCCAGAGAAGATGACTGGGGGACTGGAGCACCTCCCCTACAAAGACAGGCTGAGGGAGCTGGGCTTGTTCAGCCTGCAGAAAAGAAGACTGCGGGGTGACCACACCTAAAGGGAGCCTACTAACAGGAGGGGAATCAACTCTTTGATAGGGTAGATATCTGTAGGATTAGGGGAAATGGTTTTAAGTTGAGGGAGGGGAGATTCAGGTTGGACATCAGGGGGAAATTCTTTAGAGAGAGTGGTGAGGTACTGGCACTGAGGCTGTCCAGAGAGGCTGTGGATGCCCCGTCCATCCCTGGAGGTGTTCAAGGCCAGACTGGATGGGGCCCTGGGCAGCCTGGTCTAGTATTAAATGTGGAGGTTGGTGGCCCGGTGTTTGGCAGGGGAGTTGGAGATTCATGATCCTTGAGGTCCCTTCCAACCTTGACCATTCCGTGATTCTGTGATCCTGTGAAAGGCCGTTGATGTAATCAACCTAGACACCAGCAAAGCCTTTGATATGGTCTCTCACAGTATTCCCCTGGGGAAACTGGCTGCCCATGGCCTTCTTTGGGTAAGCAACTGGTTAAAAGGCTGTGCCTAACAGATAGTAGTTAATGAAGTTAAGTCCAGTCTGTTGGGGTGATAGGCAGGGATGGGGGAGGTACTGGGGTTATAAGCAGGGCTGAGGGTGGTACAAAGAGGGTGGTGATTGGGTTGTGGGTTTCCTGGGCGGTCGCCTGTCACGGTATATAAGTGCTTGTTGCGCAGCAATAAATCGGCTTATAGCAAAGGAACGCTGGATGTTCGGCCCGTCGTTTGTTCCCCATGGCGGTGATCGATGTTGCATGGAAACATTTGGTGACCCCGACTTGATACATATCTGGTACCAGGCTGCGTGAGTTAGGTGCGGCTTGTGCACACAAGTTAGGTGCGCAGGGCCCGGGGGCCGCATGAGTTAGGCGCTGCGTGTGCGCACGAGTGAGGTGCATGGGACCTTGGTTGGCCATGGGGCTTGGCGTGGACGAGGTGGTGAGTATGCCTGAATCTTTGCCCAAAGAAATAGGGATGACAGTACATAAGGAGGAGTGCTTGTCACTCATTAAATGGATGCTGCGGTGTCAGATCACCCCAACGGCTGCGCAGTGTCTGCAGAAGGCGGCACTGGAGACGGCATTAAAAGAACTAGTTGAGAGCGCCCTTGTTAACAATAAGGAGGCGCTCTCCCTATTGCCAGTGTATGGTAGTTTAAAAGCAGTGTTAGAAAAATTAAGTGGGGAAGTTCAATTGTGGGCTACTGTGCTACAGAGTCTGACCCAGGGGTCTAGTGACCAGGAAAAGCTCATAGTGTACAGTAAGGGAGAGGGACTTAGCGAAGATATGGGAGATAATGAGCAGAAGAAAGTGGAGTCGCAAGACTCTCTCAGGGTGGGTGAGCCTTTAGAGCAAAAGGAGGAGTGCCAGGATGGCAGGGAGAGAAATGTTGAAGGGCATGGAGAGGTACTGCTAGTTCCCCTCGAGACTGGGACTGTAGCACCTACAGCCCCCATGGTGCAGTCGTCTGTGGACGGTTCCTTCTGGAAAATGACTCCTCAGGGAACACTTGTCATGTTCCCAGGGGCTAACCAGGTTCCTCCTGCTGCTTGTCAGCAGCCAAGTGTGAGCTCGGGGACGACAGCTTTCTTCTCCCCATGGCCACCCCCCTACGCACCAGCTCCTAAGCCCGTCGCCCATGGGGGAGCCACTTCTCAGTTATCGGAGATGGAAAGGCCGCTCCCTTCCTTGTCCCATGATTTGCCAACTCCCGGGATGGAAAAGGGAATTGCTGGTGGATCTCAGCAGACGCAATGTTTGCTGGCTAGGTCCAGAACAGAGCCTGAGTTCAGCTCCAGTTCAGAGGAGGAGGGGGAGGTGGAAGCTATATCCCCTGATGACTCTGAGACATCAGAAGGGGAAAGATCTAGGAGGGATATCAGAGGGAATATAAGGGAGGCAGTGGAAAGGGCAGGAAAGGAGTGGACCATTCGCACCCGTGAATGTGTCCTGTCAGGTTGCGAGATTGCACCTACCCCTGTAAGGACAGGTTGTTACCCTGTGTTCAGCGGTCCTCAGGGACCACAGTGGCAGCCAGTAGACTATAAATTGCTTCTACAACTGAAAAGGGCTGTTCAGGAGGGAGGGCTTACCAGCCCACACACTCATGTTCTGCTCAATTCTATAACCATCTCTGGTCCTCTAATGTTTGATTGGCGCCAAGTCGCTCAAGCCTGCCTTATACCAGCACAAGTCCCTATGTTTGAGACCTACATAGGGGAAGAGGCAGAGGCTTTGCTCAATCGAGCACGAGCTAGCCCACAGGACTCCTGTCATGCCTCCATGTCATACCAGGGGAAGCTTCGATGCAGCAATTGGAACACACCGCAAGAACAATTGGCCTTACCTGAGGCAGCCTTGATAGCTGCAGCTGAACTTGGCAGACAAGCTCTTTAAATGAACATGGTGATTAGTCCAATGCCTAGTTACCTCCATATTCGACAAAAGCCAGACAAGCATTTTGTTGTTTTGCAGATAGGGTACAGGCTGTGGTTAGCAGTAGCAACTTGCCACCGGAGGCACAGGAAATCGTGATCCGTGAATGTTTGAGCTCCAGAGCTCAGCCTGACTTCAAAACAGCGCTTGCAGCGCTTCCGGCCTCAGCTTCAGCCGGGGAGCTGATTGCTCGTGGTTGCGCTTTTGGGCATGCACAGGAAGAGCAACCACTCGCCACAGTTTTGAGCGAGCAGGTTGCTGGGGTAACAACACCCCTGCAAGCCTTCACCAGGCAGGCACAGCCCAGCACCTGTTTCCTCTGTGGTAAACGTGGCCACCTAGTATGCGAGTGTTCAGAAAGGGGAAGAGGGCGGCATACTGCAGAGTGGGCTCGCTGCTGGGTCTGCAAGAAGATGGAGCACCGAGTGGGGGACTGCTCCCAAAAACACATTATACCCTCACGGATCAAACGCCGATGGGCGAAGTTCAAATCCATCTGGGTGAGGGTCTGTGGCAGGCTGACCCGGTCCCACTGTTGGTAATGGGACGCGGATACGCCTGTGTGCAGTTACCCTCTGGGGTGCGTTGGCTCCCAACCAGCTGGGTGCATCTGGCACCGCGTTCCCCTGTGCTGGACTGAATGCAGCAGGGCGGTTGGTCCCCCTTTTTTGGCTTTACAGTGGATTGCTGCAGCATGATCCATCAGATAGTTTTCCACCCAGTTGCAAAATGCCTTTTCCACTTGGATATCGTCTCTTGTAAGAGTCGTTTTGGCTTGGGCTACAAGTTCGATGGAACTAAAGTTCTAAGTGGCAGGATCTCTCTAAGAGAAAAAAGTACCCCAGATGCAGAATTGCACAGCTTGGCTGCATGCTGGTTCCTTTCGCGGCAGTGCTGCTCACTCACTGCTCTCTCGTCCACTCGGGGTTTTGGGCTGACTATGCAGCCTCCCAGAAAGCAGGGATATGTGTTCTTCTCACCGGTTTAAATGACCTGGTTCAGACCTGTGCTGTGGCTCATCGCATTGCACCTCGGGGCACAATACGCAGGGCACCTTTCTCGTGGGGCCCACGCCTAGCAGGTGTCCCTGGGTGGAGCGGGGGCTATATGACACAGGTGTGTTCTGTGGGTAATTTTACCACAGTTACCGTTAAGGTGATGTTGCCAAAAGGATTGACCGTCGCGGATCTCTGGTATGATAAGAGTTCCACCATTAATTATACCATTGGGTCTACTGCCTTTGCCACGCAGGACGGGCAATCCCAGTCCGTGCTGGGGGATGAAAGGCTGTGTGGTTCCTTGGAGTTGTGGCGAAACAGCACTCCGATCATGGCATTACAAATGCGCCCCCCATGGATCGTCAACGCAATTCCACGGTCCCCTGGCTGTGGGTCAGCCCAGCTGGCCCAGCGCCAACACCCCTAGACTTTCTTGCTGGAGATGCTTGGCTTGTGATTGATCTGACCGAGGTGAGAAATAACGACCTGGACATAGCAAAGTCGACCGTGCAAGTTACCCAGGTCACGACAAAGGATCCCATTCATCTGCCGGGGACCTGGTGGATAGTCTGCTCCGACGGTAAGGCATGGAGGACTGACCCGGCTAACACAACCCTTGGTCTGTGTACTTTTGGGGTACTGCTTTGGCCCACAGCACCTATCCATGGACATGCTGTTAGGGAAAAGAGAGCCTTGGCTACCAATTATATCTCTGAATCTTGCCAAGAGGAACTCTACCTGCCAAATCAATCCCTCAGGATTTTCCTCAGTTTCTTCGCTAGCCCTGTGCTTACAGCTTGGACGACGAACAACGTGCAGAAATTTGCCTGTATTGTTGCAAAGAATGCGAATCGTTCAGCTACTGCAATTGATTCCTTGGCCCAAGCGCTTCATGCTTTAAAGGTTGCTCACGAGGAGGCCATTGACTTTGTGCTCATGGCCTTAGGATCAGGTTGCTCTTGGTCAAAGCCAGAAGAATTTGCATGTTATTGCTGTGTTCGTAGTAATGGCTCTGTGGAAAACCTGCTACAACGGGCACAGCAGATGGGTCAGGAGTTGAGGAACACCTCAAAAAAGATTTCCATCATGGAGAGTTGGTGGTCTTGGGACTGGTCCTGGCTGGGAGGTGTACTGGGGACGGTTCTCACATGGATTATAATTATTTTGCTAATTATTTGCTTCGCTCCAATGTTACTCCAAATGCTAAATGGTCTGATCAGGCGGCATCTGATCAGTGCTCACTTCTTGATGTTGCCGCATCAAGAGATGTAATGATTTGCTTATTACATCGGGAATGAGGAAACTGGGTTTAAGTGGGGTACTATTACAGGGTCGTATAAAAAATGTCATAGAGAGGGGGGAGATGTTGGGGTGATAGGTGGGGATGAGGGAGGTACTGGGGTTATAGGCAGGGCTGAGGGTGGTACAAAGAGGGTGGTGATTGGGTTGTGGGTTTCCTGGGCGGTCGCGTGTCACAGTATATAAGTGCTTGTTGCGCAGCAATAAATTGGCTTACGGTGAAGGAACACTGGATTTTCGGCCCGTCGTTTGTTCCCCGCGGCGGTGGTCGATGTTGCATGGCAACACAGCCGGCGACCCATTACAAGTGGTGTCCCCCAGGGATCAGAACTGGGGCCCATTTTGTTTAATATCTTTATTGATGACCTAGATGAGGGGATTGAGTGTACCCTCAGTAAGTTTGCAGATGACACCAAGTTGGGAGGTAGTGTCAATCTGCTTGAGGGTGGGGAGGCCCTTCAGAGGGATCTAGATAAGCTGGATAGCTGGACTGAGGTTCAGCAGGGCTGAACTGAACTGTCCTGAACTTTGGCCAAGATAACCCCATGCAGCATTATAGGCTTGGGGATGAGTGGCTGGATGACTGTGAAGAGGAAAGGGCCTGGGGGTGTTGGTTGATGCTCAGCTGAACATGAGCTGACAGGGTGCCCAAGAGGCCATGAGGGCCAATGCCATCCTGGCCTGCATTAGAAATAGTGTGGCCAGGAGGATTGGGAAGTAATCATCCCCCTGTACTCAGCACTGGTGAGGCTGCACCTCAAATATTCAAGGCCATTCTGTTTTTCATTTTTGGGCCCCTCACTACAAGAAGGACATTGTAGCCCAGGAACTTGTCCAGAGACGGGCAACAAAACTGGTGAGGGGTCTGGAACGCAAATGTTATGAGGAGTGGCTGAGGGAGCTAGGATTGTTTATTCAGGAGAAGAGGAGGCTCGGGGAGACCTCATTGCACTCTACAACTTCCTGAAGGGAGGTTGTGATGAGGAGGGGTTTGGCCTCTTCTCTCAGGCAACGAATATGACCTGAAGAAATGGCCACAAGTTGTACCAGGGGAGGTTTAGGTTAGGATTAAAGGTAAAACTTTTTCTCTCAGAGAGTGGTCAGGCAGTGGAATGGCTTGCCCAAAGAAGTGGTAGAGTTGCCATCCCTGGCAGTGTTCGAGAGGCATCTGGATGAGCCTCGAGATATGGTTTAATAGCTTGTGGTAGCAATGGTAGTGGGAGGATAGTTGGACTACATTATCTTGTAGGTCCTATCCTACCTTGTGCTTCTATGGTTCTATGAATGTTTTGGTTTTGATAAAGGAGAAGTGGCAGCAGAAAGAGGAGGATGATTGTTCCAGTCTGCCCTCTTTAGGTCCCATCCAGAGTACTGTACCATGGCTAGGGAATTGACCTCAAGAAAACCATGGAGCTGTTCAAAGAAGTCCAGAGGAGGGCCACAAACTGTTCAGAGGGCTGGAGAACTTATTTTACAGAGGCAGGTTGTAGGAGCTGGGATTGTGCATCCTGGAGAAGATTCTAGGGAAATCTCATTCCAGCTTTCCAAGTCCTTGAGAAGTACTTCTGAGCAGAAGGGAGAATGAATTTTTACACAGCATGTTCACTGTAAAAGATGACTATAGGACCAAAAGTAAAGGCTTGAAACTAAAAGAGAGGAGATCTAAATTAGATCTTAGGAAGAAATTTTTCACTCGGACAGTAGTGAAGCACTGAAACTGGTTGCCCAAAGGAGGTGTGGATTGCCCCATCCTTGGAAGTATTGAAGGCCAGATTGGATGGGGCTTTGAAAAACTCGATCTTGGAGATAGCAACCCTATAAACAACAGTGGAGTTTGATCTAGGTCTCTCTAAGATTCATTCCAAACCAAGCCACTCTTAAGATTTTATGATTCTAGGATTTGGTTCTCATTCTGGAATTGTGTCATCTGATGCAACAACTAGCTGTCTCATGGAATAACAGCAGAATGTCAGGACAGATTTAGTGTTTAGACTGAGCTGGACAACAGTGCATCCTCTATGGGCAGTGGTGGAGATCCGTGATTCTGGAGTTCAGTTTATCCCTTTTTTATGATACATACATATTTATGAGAGAGATCTATAGAAAGTTATTTATCTTAGTTACATCTCTCCATTAGCAATGAGAGCTTTAAGGAATAGCTTAAATTAGACAATCAACAACAGCTAAAAGCAGAGGTACATCTCATCTATTGCTACTATATATGCTCTCATTGTTCATTAAAATTATGTGCAGCTACACATGAGAATTTGGTGGTGAGTAGTCTGTCCTTTGTGTGACACTAATCCCACCAAACTTACTTAAACTGTGAGTGTAACCCAATGAACTCACTAGAACATTTTAATTCATTACATTATCATTGCTTCCATAAAGTTGTAGATATGTGATATTATGTCCAAATGCCAGTGTCAGGAGTAAGTTTTGTATTCCAGTTTTGATATTCTTGGTTTTCTCTTCCCGACTTTTATTTACTACCTAGACTAACTTAGCCTTTTGACTTACAGTATACAGGAAGGAAATATTCAACATCAGTACAAAATTCAGGCCTCCAATGACTATATGACTATAGCCTCAAGAAATCACTTGAAAAATGGTGCAGGTAATAGTGTTGTGATCGACTTGTATTGTAAAATTTAAATTATATTTCCTGGCATGTCTAATTAAATCTTACCCAACACAGAATATGTACTGATAAAGTAAATGACAAAGCTTGAAATGGAAGCAACTGAAAATACAGAAACAATTACTGCTCAACTGCCTTTGTTTAAGTTGCTATTTATGAGCAGTCTTATTATTTCTGCCAAATTTGTATTTTACTGCAGCCAGCAAAACAAAACAAATATCTGTTTTTGATTTTTCACACAGCTGTGTTCTATTGGAGGTGCTTCTCAGTTTCCAGCAAGTAAGAATCAATGTTCACAGAAGAACAGTATTCTTTTTTTTTTGGCAGCTAAGAGCCATGCATTCATTTCCTGAAAAGAGACAAGAAATAAGCTTTGTACAATTGCATATGGATGTGGATCTACAATTGCGCTGTAATGCTGAGCTGGAAATGAATGTCTTGCTCTGCAAATCATTTTGTTCATTAGAATGATCTCCAAATTTTTGCTGGACTCAAAGGCATTTTAAACTTAAAATTTTTTAATGAGTATTTAAAAAAACATTCTGCTGATGTACTAAGAGTAGCTTATTAATAAAACTGCAGAATTTTTGTCTGAAAGTTAGCTCTGTATGTCATATTTATTATGACTCTCTGCTTAGAGATTTAGTGGGAAGCCTGGTTCAAGCTTACATCATATTGTTCAGGAAACTTTTTTAATAATAGTTTACATTTATCTAGATGTGTAACTACATATGTAGATATATACTACTAATTATACTATATTAATATTCTAAAGAAGTCGATAACGTATTTCATTGACACACACAAAATTAGCCATTTCTAATCTTTGTCTTAGTTCATCGTCTCCACACTCTTGTAAATTCAACCAGTTCCGTCTTCCTGAGTAATGAGAATTTAATCCACTACTTAACAAATCAGTAATCCAGAGCAATATCACACTGATTATAATTCCACTTTGCATTAGGGCTTTCTTGGGGATCACAGAATCATGTGATTCTATGCCCAGTTTTCCAAAGCCCCATCTAGCCTTCATAGTCTTCTCCAACCATGAAGGGTAAGAGTGTCCATAGCTTCACAGGACTGTATGTTTTAATTTCTCTTGAAAGATGATTCATAGATTTCATATTCATAAATTTCAAGCCAGGCAGAAGTAGCAGTAAAGGAATGGCCTTTGTTGCTTTCTTTAATCTCCCTCTTTGAAACAACAATAGATGGCAATAATGATTAGAAACTTCAGGAGTAATCCAAATACTTCTAAATATGTTTGATGCAGACCAACTGTAGACTAGATGTAACCAGTTTTTCAGACTGGTTACACACTACATAATCCTATTCAAACTACTGAAATTGCATCCATTCTCCTAGGGAAAATAAATAATTTTATCTTCTTCTAGTAAAAGTTGTTGTCCTAACATTCCTTTGAAGCATTATACACAACAAATTGAACTGTCTGCTCTGTACACATAAACTGTGTTGGTCTACCCAAAAAAAAAAAAAAAAAAAAAAAAAAAAAAAAAAAAATCAAAAAAAAAAAAAAGCTGCTGTTTTTAGCTGACTTTACACTGTGTGTACGATTAAATGTAGCATCAAATGTAATGTAGTGGCATTCTGTCTGCATATGATGTTAGAAATTATGTTAATATTAACTTATTCAAGTTCACACAGTTGAAGCAGGTTTCTTTTTCAAGATATCTCTCTTAAAACCTATATAGCTTCCCCCCCCCCGCCCCCTTCTCTCTCTCTGCACTGTCTCCTTCCCAATTAAATAGATAAGCATGAAGGATACTCCAAAAGTAATGCCTCCTATTTTATTACATTGATCCACAATATCAGAGGAAGATATTAATGGTGTGGCAGTAGAGGCCAAACCTTCCAAACAATATTCCTTTAAAAATTGTCATCATGGTCATCATGTGACAGATGGCAGCAGAGAAGCAGTCAGAAAATACGATGTCTGAATGGAAATATTTCTGATGGAAAGGTGTGGATTTCAGTTCCTTCAAGTAGAAGAAATTATACTCATTGACATCCATCAGCATTTGCTGGATGTTTATGGAAACTGAACAGTAGATATGAACACATTGAAGTGGTTGTTGGTGCATTTCAGCAGTGGAAATGTGACCATGGGGTCATCTGTAATGTATGCTGTATGCAGGCTCTTGTTCTTTGCTGGTGAAAATATACATCTAGTGGTGATGACTACATAGAGGAAAAACAGAGTCTTGCGTCTGAAAATTTAGTCTTTCAAACAGAGTTATTATGTTCTTTGCATCTTATGTAGTTTCCCTGGAAATAAATCAGAGACATTTCTTTCAAGCAACTTATGCATGAGTTTCTTGCTGTATTACTGGATCATATCAATGTATATATAGAAAATAACAGGTAGACTCTTCCCTATGAGTCTGCTGTCAATTTCATAAATACCTTGAGTAAGGATAACTACAGGAATCTGAACATACCATCTCACCCCAGGTAATAGCCAATGTTCACTCCCACAGAAAGAAACTGACCAGAAAACTGCTATTATATACTATGTATTAAACAATATACTGTAATATTTAACAATCTTGTCCCTAATGCTTATTACTTACAGGTGGTTATATAGATGAGCTTGCAAAGGGAATGTGTTTACAGAAACAATGATGATGTGCTGGAACAGGCTTCTTAGAGAAGTTGTGGATGCTATGTCCATGGAGTTGTTCAAGATGAGGTTGGCTGGGACTCTAGGCAACCTGATCTACTACCAGATGTGGAGTAGATTGGAGTAGATTGGTGTAGAGTTAAAGCTTCATGATCCATAGGGTCCCTTCTAATCAAAGTCATTCTGTATTTGTGTGACTCTATCAGCTTATTATTTGAGTTCAAATAAATATTAAGCTATATTTTATTTTTTAAAGAACACCTTTAATAACCCAACTCATTATAAGTGAGATTGTCTTCTGAAAAAGAGAAACTTCTGAACATCTCACAAAAACATCATCTTCACAATGCATTTTAAATAATCATCAACTTAAATTCTGATAAGGAGTTTGTTCATTCCAACATATTTTATTATTATTATTTAGATTGAGAAACTAAGGTAGAAAAACAGATTGAAAGTAGGTGTAATGTCAGAGATAGTTCACAGACTTACTCTGTTGAATTTCAAGTCATCTGATTCATGATTTTTCCCTTTTTTCTTACAGTATTCATCTGCAGATTGAAAAAAAAAAAAAAAAAAAAGCCACAAATTAAAGAGAAAAAAGAGAGGAAGAGCAATAGCCTATATATATATATATAATTTGAAGCCATTTTACCAGTTATTTCAATCTCCTTAAGAAGAGCAACATTCACAAATTTTGAAATTACTCAGAATGACAATAGTAAATAATAGAATTTTAAATAATAGAATTCAAGCACTGGCATACATCCATTTGATTTTTTGTATAATAAATTAATATACAGATATTATAGCTTAGAAATATATAGAAGAGAGTTTGGCTAAGGAGGTTATTACTTTAAAACAACCAAACAAAAAACAGAGGCTTACCCTTTTTCTGGGCTTACTAGAAAACTCCAAAAGGGGGTATCTCCAGAAAAAGATTCTTCCATAGTCAGTTCTTAAATGGAGTTTAGACAGGTAGAGCACCAAGCTCCACCCCTTCTGGAGCTCCCAACTCCCAGGACTGACTAATGGCTTACCTCAGATGGTCAATCAGAGAATCAGTCTGAGATGCAACAGTTCCCATACACACTTCAATAGAAGTAATTCTGGTAAAAGAGAAACTCGGAGATTCTGTTCTGTTGTCACTTACACCACTATATCTGGAGTAACTGCAAATGTTGTAGTCAGTAGTTACTCCTGATTTACATTTATGAAAGCAAGAAAAAACAGTACTGTAATTGTTCAGTAAAACCTGCTTCTCCAGGAATCAAAAGAAAACCAAAACAACAAAAACAAACAAACAAACAAAAAAAGATAAATAAAGATTCAAATATCACAGTAAACTGTTAGGGAAATTATGTACCAAGTAACTTCTAAAAATTTTGAAGAACTGCAGACAGAAGTTTTGCCTTACAGATCTCATTCTTTATATAGATTTAAGCAATTCAGTTGTTGAATAAATTCTCTGTATTTTATTTATTCAGGCATTTTTAACTTCGAATTTCCAGCAGTCTTGCAGGAGTCATGAGGAAGGAGTGTTCTGTTTTGATCATTGACAAAATGAAGTGAGAATAAGCAACATACCTGTGTATCTGCATATTGTATAAAAAAAGGTATAGATAATACTGTCCTGTTTACAATCATACTCAGAAGGAGGGGGTTTAGAAAAAAAAAAAAAAAGAAAAAAAAAAGTTTCTTTTTTAAAGTTGAATAATTCATTGTTTGAATACACTGAATAAAAGTAAAGTTTAGTCATTCACAGATTTTCTCTGATCTATTTGCCGGCAATAAAATTTAAAACAAAATAAAAATATACTTAGTCTCCTTTTAGAGGTGACAAATAAAAAACACCTTGCAGTTTCAGAAAACTTTTATCAACTAGAAAAGGTTGCTATCTTCCTTTCAGTAATAACTTTGGTTAGAATATAGTAGCTGAAATACAGAGGGTTTTTATTATATGTATATATATGTGTGTGTGTATATATATATATATATATTTTTTTTTTTTTTAATCAGTCTTTTATCTGTAGTTCTTTGATCAAGTATGAACTACAGGGAATTCAGAAACAACTTTTTTCATTTTCCATGTTCTCCTTCTAAAATCAAAGTGACGGGGTTATCATGTTGTCAAATTCTATTGTTTGACGAAAGTAAGCACAATATTGACAGGAGTTGATTTGACCCCTGTTCTCTTAAAAGTTTTGCATTCTATTTGTTCTGTATACTTCTGTTCTTGTTGTTCTTTTTTTTCTTTCATTTGTTTAAAATCAAGAAAAAACAGGAACATGACTCCAATCAGATATTTTTTTTTTTCCTTTTTCACTGATATTTTCTTATTCAGAATATCTTTTGAAATATCTTTAGAGACAAAGAAGAGAAGGACTTACAATACTCATGCATAGAAGAATGCACTCAAGGAGACTTTATCTACCTAATTTTCTTTAATTTTGATTTGTTTGAAATTTCCATTCAGGAGTCTTTTTCCTTGCCTTGCTTTTCCTTTCTTTTCCTTACTTTGCCTTGCCTTTGTCTTCCGTACCTTGCCTTCTCTTGTCTTTGCCTTGCTTTGCCTTGCCATTTTTCTTTCTCCTCCAGTGTTTGCAAAAGAAAAGGATTTTCTGTGCTCATACATTTTTGCTATTTCTTGTTTTAGCTCAGGATGGGAGGTGGAGCTTTCTTTCATTAGTTGCTTTGAGGTTCGTATCTTTTGTTCTTCGTGCACTCTTATTTGAAATTCTGCTCTTTAAGTCAGCGGGGAGCAAGGGTTGATGAGCCCCAGCCTGAGCTGCAGCCCTGGGGCAAAGAATCTTCTTTTTGAATAATAGTCTTACTGTTTCATTTTATTTTATTTTTCCCTGAAATGTATATTGGATATGTTGATTCATAAAAGGCTCTTCTGTGACTTGTACTTATCTTCTTTTATTTAAGATATTATGACCTTTTTATTTTTTTCTATACTGTTCTGTAAGTTTACGAATTTTTTATACTTTTTGCAGGAGCTGTTGTTTTGCTTTTCTTCGTTTTGGTGGTTTGACATATACATTCATATTTCCACTTTTTATTACTTTTGAAATTGATGTTAGATTAGAGTAAATATTTGTCACCCAGATTCCTGGATATTTAGTGAGAACAAATATAATATTATGGTGTATTCAGTTTTCACATATAAAGTATCTTTACAGGGACATTACATGATACATTTCATTGTTTAAACCAGAACTTAGAAAGATGAATACCATGTAGGTCTGGGAATTTTGTTACGAAAAAAGACATACAATTTTCTGCAATTTTCTTGATTTATTCCTGTTTTTTATCTTTCCTTCTGTATAACTTAGTACTTAAAGCTCTTTCTTAATAATCAGCTTCCTGAGCCTGAATGGGTTTAATTCTACAATTTCTGTTAACCAAGGATGGACATTATCCCCCAAATATTAGTAAATTCATTACTCTTGTTGAGGCATTCCTGGCTATGCACTTGTTCATCAGTATTCGTAGAGAAAGAGCATAAAAAAGAATACATAATTTGGAAGCCTAATGCTTCCAATACTACACTGGGAGAAAGGAGGTCTGTGTTCTAATCCTTGTTTTCCCTATTTATCTCTTAAATTACCAGTCAAAAGGGAATCTGGAGTTTTCTCATTTCACACTGGCCTTGCTCTTTCAGTGGAGTATATCATTTTAGTCTTCAATAGCAACATACTCATTCTTCACTGTCCCTTGGAGCTCTTTGTATTTGAAAGGACTGCATTACAAGGTGTCTGGTATTCCTTTCCTCTGAAAAGCAGGACCTTGCTTCTTGACTGGGGAAATTTACCCTCTCAAAATGTTATATTCAGTTACAGCTAAGTGCAGACTTTTTTTACTTATTTGAATTTACTTTATTTTCTTCTGGTCAGTAGACCAGGTTTGATCTCCACCATTACTATTCTGGAAAGTGTGTGACATTTTGCAGTAAGAGGCTACTGTTTACAACACATATTTATTCTTATATGCTCCCCCTCACAAGAATTTGAAAGTACTCAATCACTCTTCAATTAATTTGCACATTTATCTCTTTTCATTTTAAAATATATTCTCTGTTCTTTGGATAAAGTCTTTTTTCTATTTCTCACATGCTCCTAGTCTAACAGAGATCTTTGAAATAAATACATTTAAACAAGTTAATCTTAAAGTAAATGGAAGAATCTTACTCTCTGTTTCTACACTGAAGGGTACAGAGGAACAACTGCAAACTCAAAAGAATGCGTGGGAATATTTCCAGTGTACAGTAATAAAAATGTTCCTAACAATATTCAAAATCTGAAGACAGACAGCAGAGCTAATGAGTACACATAACAGTTCTGTATAGAAAAAAATAAAAATAAATAAATAAAAATCTAGATAGAATCATAAATTCATAGAATTCTTATATGAGAAAAAGATTTTTAAGGGTCATCTAGTCCAATTCCTCTGTAATGAACAGGGACGTCCACAGCTAGATCAGATAGCTGAAGGCTTGATTCAGCATTGTCATGAAAGTCTCCAGGGCTGGGGCACCAACCACATTGCTAGGCAACCCATTCCAGTGTCTCAGTACCATCACTGCAAAAGACTTTTTCTTTGTATTCAACCTAAATCTGCCCTCTTTAATCTTGAAACCATTTCTCATTGATCTAATACCCTGATAAAAGGTCTGTCCTCTTCTTTCTGGTAGCTCTCCTAAGATACTGGAAGGCCACTATTAGGTCTCCTCATAGTCTTCTCTTTTGCAGGCTGAACAGTCCCAGCTTTCTTAGTCTGTCCTCATAGAAGAGTTTGTTCCATCCCTAGAATCATTTTTGTGTCTCTCTTCTGGATGTGCTCCAACAGATCAGTGTCTCTCCTATACTTAGAACTTCACCTCTGGATGCAGTACACCAGGTGAGGCCTCACCAGTGTGGAGGGGAGAAACAGAATCACAGAATCGTAGGAGTTGGAAGGGACCTCCAGAGATCATCAAGTCCAACCCCCCCTGCCAAAGCAGGCTCCCTACACCAGGTCGCACAAGTAGGTGTCCAGGCGGGTCTTGAATATCTCCAGAAAAGGAGACTCCACAACCTCCCTGGGCAGGCTGTTCCAGTGCTCAGTCACCCTCACCATACAGAAGTACTTGTGCACATTTGTGAGGAACTTCCTATGCTCCAGTTTCTGACCGTTTCCCCTTGTCCTGTCTCCACACACTGCTGAAAATAGTCTGACCTCACCACTCTGCCCCCCACACCTTAGATATAGAGGGGGGAGGATCACCTCCCTCAACCTGCTGGCCACGCTCTTTTTAATGTGCCCCAGAATGCCATTGGCCTTTTTGGCCACAGAGGCACACTGCTGGCTCATGGCCAACCTGTCACCAGGACTCCCAGGTCCCTCTCTGCAGAGCTCCTCTCCAGAAGGTCATTCCCCAACCTGTACTTGTGCATGCAATTATTCCTTCCTAGATGCAACACTCTACACTTGTTTTTGTTAAACTTCATCTGGTTTCTTACTGCCCAACTCTCCAGCCTGCCCAGGTCTCACTGAATGGCAGCACAGCCTTCAGGTGTGTCAGCCAATTCTCCCAAATTTATATCATCAGCAAACTTGTGGAGGGTGGCCACTATCCCCTCACCAAGGTCATTGATGAAGATGTTGAACAAGTCCAGACCCAGCACTGACCCCTGAGGAACAATGCTAGTTACAGGTTGTCAACCAGACTCTGCATCACCAATGACAACCCTCTGTGCTCTGCCAGTCAGCCAGTTCTCAACCCACCTCAATGTCCACTCATCTATCCCACACTTCCTCAGCTTTGTTTTAAAGATGTCGTGGGAGACCGTATCAAATGCCTTGCTGAAATCAAGGTAGGCTACATCTAGTGCTCAGAATCACCTCCCTTGCCCTGCTGGCCACACCTCTTTTAATGCAGCCCAGGTGTGGTTGGCTTTCTGCGCTTTGAGGGAAAATTACCGGATTATGGCCAGGTTTCCATCCATCAGTGGTCTGATTTGGCAAGGCTGTGCTCAATCTTTTCATCCTCCAGGTTGTATTGGTAATGGGACTGGTCTCAACCCAGGTGCAAGATCTTGCACTTGGATTTGTTGAACCTCTTGATGCTCACCTGGGCCCACTGCTCAAGCCTGTCTAGGCCCCTGTGGCTGGCATCCCGTCCCTCTGGTGTGTTAACTACACCCAACAGCTTGGTGTCTTCAGCGAACTTGCTGAGGATGCACTCAACCTCACTGTCAGTGTCACTGATTAGAATATTAAAGTTTATCAGCCTCAGCACTGTCCCCTCGGGGACACCACTCATCACTGATTTCCATCCAGACATTGAGCCATTGACCATCACTCTCTGGATTCGATTCTTCAGACAGTTCTTTATTGAACAGTCTACCCATCAAATCCACGTCTTTCCAATTTGGAGAAAAGGATGTAGTGGGGTACAGGATACAAGAAAACTGAAAGATTCTTCTAGAATTCTTAGAACAATATTAGATATCTTTAAAAAAAATAGTCTTTAGTAGAGATCATGAGATATGTATGATTTGTATTCCAGGGAAGAAAACTTTCAAGCTGAAGAACTATGAGGAAACTACTTTGCAAATTATATTTTAATATATTGTTGAGTGAATATCTATGCAAACTGTGTCATCTTTTAACTGCCCACAGAATTTGACATGTATTGAAGATAAGAAATGATTTGTCCTCTTCTATCTCTAGTGTTTCCAGTCTTTTATAGTGAGTCTTCATTACAACAATTGCATAGAGATGTGTTCTTGAAAACATTTTTAGTCAGAACTTTCTAGCATATACGGGCAAGAATTTTTAGAAGGCAGCTTGCCATCTTCTTCAGCTAAAGATTTGTCTAGGTACGTACAGGTATCCCTGATCCTTATGAGGTTTTCATAACTAATTTATGAACATTTACTTTATTCTAGGCTAAACAGATTCTTCCTTATTACTTAAGTATGGTTGGCAACTTCTGGTCATGCATTAAGATCATTTCATCTAAATGTAGCCATCTGGAAGCCAGGCATCCTGTTTCAAATAATCATCAAAGTTCCTTCTGCAGTCGGCAGAAAGAGAGGTGAGGCAGTTCTGGACAACAGTTTACCCTGGTGCAAAATAAATGGCAAATAGTCGGGATTAATTTCTCTCTAGATACACCTCTTGTTGACTGAATAGGAAGCCCAAATAAATAACTTGGATACCCTGTTCTCATATTACTTGTTTTATGAAAAATTTCACCATGACTGAGAGGAGCACCTATGTCAGGCAGTACTTTCTCTCCTCACTTCATTAATGTGACACTAGTGATAGAAGTTAACAAGCACCTTGCTTTGTTTTTAACACACTAGCTGTTAGTTACTATAGTTATGGTCATAAATAAAGTAAAAACTGAACCGCTTGCAGATCTTGCAAATTCAGCCTAAGCTGCGCTCACAGACATTAATTCCTATTGCAGAACAAATCAAACATTAGTTGGACTTTTTTTTTGGCCACTGGCCCACAGTTATACCAACTCAGTGTCAGAATGTGGTCTGAGAGCAATAGATAGCCTAAGCTGAAACTCACCTGACAATTTAGTAGAATGAGTGATTGCAAACATTTTTTTTTTCCTTTGGCCTCATTATTCAAGTGATATTGCTTATGCCCAATAGTTCAGACCTTTCAGACCTTTCTGTTGGATGGGTAACATTTTGTGCAAAATTACTCTGTGGTTTTGGAATTCATTAGTGTTCTAGGGAAGTCTTTGAAGCTCCTGTCTGCTATGATCTTTACAAGAAAGTCAGCAACAGCTAGGCAGCTTTCATCTTGTGACCACTGCTCACCATGCTGTTTCTAATCATCATACTCTTGTCTTGTGCTCCTTCCATCTGTTTACTACATTCACCTGTTGTGATTTGCCTTAATGTCTATTTTCCAAGACTTAAAGAATGGGATTTTGTTGCTGCTGTTTGTTTTTTCTGTTTTTTTAGGGGGGAGAAATGGAGGAGGGGCGAGGGTGATATCTGATCTTTAACAATATTTTCAAAGCTATTCATTTATTACAAAAAGTTTTATGAAAAACTATAATAAATACATTTTAAAAACAAATGCACAAATTAAACACAGAAGTTATTGGCAAACCAGATGGTTTCAAAATAATGGGTCTTTTCAATGATTTGAGCCATTTTTCTCAGCTAGTAAATTAAAAAAATATATCTTATAAATAGAGTTTTCAATAGCTATCTGAAATTACAGTATTTGAATACAAAGTCGCTTGCTTCCTGTCAAAGTGTTTTAAGCTTTAGTTTGTTCTGATTTTGTTGCTTATTTTGCCAGTTGCTAAAATGAAAGCAAAAGTATATTTTTAAAGAAAACCAACAGCAAGAAGATATATATATACAACAGCTTTTTGTGATTTGTCAAGATTGTAGAACATAAAACTGCCTCCCACTAAATGAATATGATCTTCAAACTTCATAGAATGTGTTCAAGATACTGTTATATATGTGCAGATATACTTTGCAGATATCTAAGTAAAAGTCTTAATTTTTCTTTTAGAGATTCAGTGATCCTATCCTTTCTCCTCAAGTTATTTTTCATTCATAGCTTTTTGCTTAACACTTTTTTCTTTCAATCTCTTATGAACAAAACAGACTACACTCAAAGTGTGTCTGGAAAAAAAAAAAGAAAAAAAAAAAGGACCCATGGGTCAGATGTACACCCTTCACCTCCTGCAGCAGAGTTCATTAGGAAATGAGAGTAATTTGGTTAGATGGCCCAGCAGCGGGAATATTCAACCTTTAAATAAATACACAATAAAAATAGCACACTGTTACTATAGGATTACTGGACTGTAGCAGTAAATGAACTGAATAAAATTTTATAGCTTCTTAACATGCTGAGGTTTTGCAGTGTCGTCCATCTTGTAGCCTAACAACATTTCCCAGCCTGCTATCAATGAAACTAATAGTGCGGATGGAAATTTTATGAAAAATGGGAAATCTACATTGGTTTTATATTATGTCAGTAGAATGAATAAAGACCATATTTTGGCATTAATAGCTAATGGTGAAAAGTGCAGAGGGAGGGAGAAAGAAAGAACTGCTACATTTTCAGCATTTGAATTGATGTTTTTTAAAGAGTTGGTTGTAATTATGATATTTGAATGACATTATCATTAAGCTGATAATTTATTCTGTGCCATGACGAAAAAGGCATAAAGACTGTTGGTGTATTCAAACATCTTGGTTGTATTCCATAAGTCTCCTTCTGACTTCCAGACTGCTGTATTAGTCACTTGGATACCACAGATATGTTCTGTTATTATCATTCACTGTAAGGTCAGTTTCATACTAACATAAAGTATGGGAAAGATTGGAAGGATCATGTGGAGCGAAGAAATCTCAAAATTATTAATAATTCTAATAACTATGATAACAGCAGTTCTTTAATAACTTAAAATGGGTTCCTTATTTTTTCTCAGGCAGAGATGCTGTAACAACCTCCATATCAGACCTCTTTATACAACACAGATAATGCATAGAGTACATAAGCAGGAAGCAACAAGCACAACTATAGCATACTGGCACTCAGTGAAGATCTGTTTCCAAGGAATCTGGGACCTGAATGTGGGAATTTGCCTCAGAAATACGGCTTTTATTCTATTTCAAAAATAAGTAAATAAATAACACTTCATTATGTTGGTTACTAAGAGTGGTACGAAAACATAATGTTTCAATTTATTGAGTAAGAAGGAAAAAAATGTAAGTACAACACAAATATATTGTTTTATCCTGTATCAGTATTTTCAAAGAATGAACACTTGTGTATCTGCTAAAAAATCTATCTCCTAAATATAAACCCAAATCTCATTGATATCAACTACCTCAAATCCTCTTCTGAGCAAAGGTTGTGTTTTTTTTTTTTCCAGCTATAGTCTTAGCCTATCAACTTGCCTTTGGATACTTCTAACATAATCATTAGTCATATGGAATAAATAATATCAAGCTGATTTATTTTAATGGCCTACTCTTAACCATCTGATATTAATAAAGTGATCAATGTTTTATCATCCACTGTGTTGATTCTTGGTATAAACTATGTCTTTACATTTGAAGAACAAATGTGTATGAATAGTGTATGAATGAAAATATTGCCAGGTTATGTCATATCAGAGCCAAAAGATTGGAATTTCCTATATTAATCTTATCAACCACATGAACTTAAGAGTAACCTGAAGTGCTTTTAACAGACATTTATCATTTTGAACAATTTTTGTAATGAAAAGAGAAAAAGGTGAAAGATAGAGGAAGGGAATGAGAAAGCAAGAGAGGGAGTTGAAGAGAAGAGAAAAAGATAGCAAAGACATGTCAAATTTTCATGTATGTTGAATTGTCCTTTCCAGATGCATCTTTCATCAATACTTACAGAGAGAACTCACATGATTTCATCGAAGTTGTCAAATTATGAAATCTGTTGTGAGAAACCCCATCTTCTGTGTCTTAGTATTGAACTCATCAGTTGTCGTATGATTTCAGTCATGACTAGTTGTGAAAATACTATCCTGTCCCCAAGACAACAGAATAGTCAACACTGGAATAACATCACATATAATTAAATATATTCTAAAAATCTACTAAATCTACTTAATCTTTTGAATATATGCAGTGAAGAACATTTTCTCTGAAATCTTAGTATACTGTACTTTATGTCCTTGCTTACAGCAATGCTTTCAAATTAAAATGAGACAGTTATTTTGCTGTCTTCTCCAATTATTTTGCTGTTTTTTTTTTGTTTTTTTTTTTTTTAGATTTTAACACTTCACAGAAGTATTATGAAATTGTTTTCATATTTACTTCTTTATGGTTGCAAATGTTATTCATATCAGATTCTTAATACTTATTTTCCATTCTAAATTCAAAAAAAGAAATACCATCTCAACAATCTCTTTTGTTTTTCAGAATTCTTTGGATTTGTTATACCTAGATTTTGACAGTGTAATGTAAACAAAAGCAGTGAACAATTTAGGGTGATGTAACTGGCACATAGAAATTATTTTGTTCCAGAGCATAAGAATGACTCAGATTTGAAGAATACAAAAGCAGTGCTATTCTCCATATCACCAAAGATGATGTAAAAGAGGTTAAAAGATCAGACTCTGCATATGGCAGGATGTCATTAGGAGAGCTGCCTTTATAGTAGGAATATTTTCCATCAAATGTTGATATTTATGATGTTTCTTCTCTTCTATATGCAGTCACATTTAAATGTTTATATTTATTCTGAATTAATATGTTCATGGTTTATTGACTCAGTGTAATTAGTTGTAGTCCTTTATAAAAAGCTTCAGTAGCTGATCATTGCATATTATATTGCACTTATGTAAAAGATGCATCTCTGAAGTTCTGTTTTGTTTTTTTTTTTCGTTGTTGTTGTTTGGTTTTTTTGTTTGTTTGTTTTGTTTTGTTTTGTTTTTTTAGAACTCTGAATTTCAGCACAGTTTAGAAGTTGTGTGATCTCAGGAGGTTCTTTCTAATTTGGTTTGCAGAAATCCATGAATCTAATTCCTGACTCTTTTTAGGATTTTTGACCTACAAGATCAGTCTGGATATTTACCTGGACAGGCTGGAGAAGTGGGTCCATGTGAACCTAGTGAGGTTCAAGAAGGCCAAATGCCTTGCTGTTACACTTGGGCTGGGGCAATCCCAGTTTATACAGACTAGGCAAAGAACTCCTTGAGTGCAGCCCTGTGGAGGACTTGGATGTCCCGGTAGACAAGAAGCTGGCCAAGAGCCAGCAGGATGTGCTTGCAACCCAGAAGGTCAACTGTGTTCTGGGCTGCATTAAAAAATGCAGGCCAGCAGGGACAGGGAGGTGATTGTCCCCCTTTACTTGGCTCTTATGAGGTCCCATCTGGTGTACTGCATCCTGGCCTGGTTCCCCCAGTACAATAAGGGCATGGAGCTCTTAGAGGTGGTCCAGAGGAGGGTTACTAGGATGATCAGAGGGCTGGAGCACCTCTCCTACGAAGACAGGTTGAGGGAACTGGGCTTGTTTAGCTTAGAGAAGGTTCTAGGGATACCTCATTGTGGCCTTCCAGTACTCAAAGGGAGTGTACAAACTGGAGGGGGTGTGATTGTTTACAAAGGTTGAGAGTGATAAGGCAATGGGGAATTGTTTTAACTAAGGGGAGGTTTAGGTTGGATATTAGAAGGAAGTTTTTCACTGGGAGGGTGGTGATGCACTGGAACAGGTTGCCCATGGAGGTTGTGGATACTTCATCTCTGGATGCATTCAGGGCCAGGCTGGATGTGTCTCTGGGCAGCCTTGTCTAGTTGTTGGTGACCCTGCTCATGGCAGGTGGGCTTGTAATTAGGTGATCATTGTGGTCCTTTACAACCCAGGCCATTCTGTGATTCTATGACAAGATGTGACATGATAAATTAAGTGTTCTGCTTTTCACCAGTATTTCCCATCTTACTAGTGGTCTGGTAATAATGCATACATTCTGACTCTAAATAACTCGCACATCAGAATTGAAAGGCTTTTTCGGCACACTGGAAAAGAGAATAGATAAAATATAACAAAGGGTTAAATTTGCAAAAGGAATAAAGAGTCTTCATATTATGCCACCAGCTGTGAGCAGAATTCATTTGCGTCTCAAATATAGCCCCAAGGGAAGATTCCCAGAGTGGTGTGTGAAACAGAAGGTTGAAAATGTCCTGAAGACCTTAAGGAGTTTTAGGACTTGTTCAAAATCAGAAGTAGTAAAAATGAAACTGCACAGAAGTGAGTGAAGATATATATATAAAGTTCCATTGTATACTAAGTGCTCATAAGGTAAAAATCAGGCAGAAACAAATATTTATTCTCCCTCTATGTGTTTAACCTCAGCGCGCTCTCTTTTTTTTTTTTTTTTTTTTTCCCTTCCAATCTTTACTTTCATGTTAAACTTAAATTTTCTGTCTTGTTTTACCCTTCTATTCCAACTGTTATGTCGCTGTTTCCCTTTCTTCACACTCTGCTTAATTCACCAAAGCAGATGTGCCTGCTTGATCTGATTGACTTTAACAGGATTTCTCAGAAGCTGTAAGTAAAGTAAGCAGTCTCTTGCTGCTTTTTCAGCTGTGTATGTTCTTATTAACTTTAAAATACTCCAAATCTCCAGGGCACTGAACCCCTTTAACTCTTTGTGACACAAATGGAAGTTAAGGACAACTGACATTTCATAGGATCTCCTCAGCATTTTACTATATCGATAACGTAAATGCCCGATGGGTCAGATCCAAAGTCGCCTGAAATCAATGAAAAAATCTCTTGTTGACTCAGACAGGCTTTGGATCAAACCCTATTTGTTTATCTGCCCTTCTGTATTAACCTTTTATGTTTCTCATCTTTCCCTATCAATATCCCTTGCTAGAGGCAATCTTGGCAAGACTAAACATATGGAGAAAATTAATAAGGTGACTGTATTATTCAGCAATAGAGTAAATGAAAAAGGGAAGGGGAAGAGGGGAGAGGAGAGGGAAGGGGACAGAAGAGGAAGGAAGGAGGAAGAAGGAGGTAGAAAGGAAAAGAAAAAAAAAAGAGAAAAAAATAAATGAAAAAATTGAGTTTACTTCAAATGAGCAAAGCAGTTTGTAGTCTGAATTATCAGATTTGGTATGTAGAACCTTTGTTTCTTTAGCCACCTAGTAAGAAATACATTTGAAGAATTCTGTGAAACTGAAGAGATTCTAAATGACCCAAAATGGAATGGAGAAAGGTGCAGGTAGAAGGAAGACCCAGAATAAAGTGGGGGTTGGAGGGACAGCTGATAATTAAGTTTAAATCCTCTTGTTGCATTCCATTATTTTAATTTTGGATTCTTTCTTTTCTTTTATAAAACATATTACTCAGTCTGCAGATTCTCTGCAGTTTATAAAGAAAACATGAGATATACTGATGCATAAAATATTGGGACCAGCATCACAGTATGTGCAAGATTCCATACAAAATTCAGATGTGCAGTAGAATAGAAATTCCTTATTTCTTGACTAGATTAAAATGGGTGCATAATTTATCTGGTACAAAATATATGCAATGCTCTTTCTTAATAATTTATATTGAAAAGATGTTTTGGCATTTAGTGTCAAGAGCTACTCTTGAAAAACTCAGACAGGAAAATGCATGTAAAAATAGACATACCTCATAATAATAAGATTTTTTTTGTAATATATCTCTCTCTTCTCCTGCTTCCCTCTCCCATTTAATTAAAAAGGGTACACTATCAACATTTCCAAGATTATAAAATTTAACTGCAATTCTTGTCTATTCATCTATTCACACACTTGTTATGAACCTTTATATCATAGAGTTATGTGATATACGTCTCTTCAGTGGAAGCTAAATTTAGGCATCTAAGAAGACTTCTTATGATTTTGTGATTTGTGTAAAAACATAAATAACACAAACACAAAATGAGGAGGATAACAATCTACCCAAAGATCACGTGGTAATTATAGGTCACAGCACTAAGCAAACATAACATTTTAAAAGTTGCTAAGATTCTTTGTTTAACTGGAGCAAAAGGAAGTCTGAGTGATGGGTAAAGGTCACTCAGGGATTTGTCTGAGCACTAAAACTCCCTGCCCATTAAACTATCCTGCCAGGAAGGTACAACTCCTGATTCTATCAGTTACCACAGGTTTTATAAATAGTAGGTGGGGGCTAGAGGTGGGAACATCAAAATGTGATCTGGATCTGCAGACAGACAAACAAATTAGTTTTCTTTAGCAGGATCAGGGAAAAATAGCAACAGCTGAGATTGTTTGAGAAATCAGATTGTTTGCAATTACAGCAGAAATGGTAGTCAGGATTGCACACAGACACAATCTGATGCGAGTACAAAGCAGGTATATTGCATCACCTTTGTAATGTAACAGAGAATGTGAGCTTCTACAAGATACTGTGAATAGGAAGCTATAGCCTTTTTGGCTGTCTGTGGAAAATAGTTCCTTATTAATTAATAAATCTTTGTGAATTGTTAAGTTGAAGACTGAGAATAAATTGCCTCAATCATTTTCCGTACAATGCAAATCCAGGCTACTCACTTCATGGAGATATACTCCAGAAAATATCCTTTTCGATAGACAAAGTGAAATAAAAGTATGCTAATAAGAATATTAATCAATATGCATTATTTCTGTACATTATACATAAACTACAGAAAGATTTAGAGTAATACAAACACCGTGTAACTGGATATCTTGCAATGACTACTGACATTTCATCTAATGATGTTATCCTATTGGTGTGCTCACACAAATAAAAAGTGCTTGGAGAAGAGAAGTCTTAGCTTGGAGAAGGCTCTGGGGAGACTTAACTGTGCCCTTGGAGTGTATAAACAGGAGGGAGAATGGCTGTTTATTAGGGTTGATAGTGATAGGACAAGGGCGAATGGATTTAAACTGAGAAAGGGGAGGTTTAGGTTAGATATTAGAAGGAAGTATTTCACTCAGAGAGGGTCAAGCACTGGAATAGGTTGCCCAAGGAGGATGTGGATGCCCCATCCCTGGAGACATTCAAAGCCAGGCTGAATGTGGCTCTGGGCAGCCTGGTCTACTTATTGTAAACCCTGCACGGAGCAGGGGGGTTGAAACCAGATGATCATTGTGGTCCTTTTCAACCCAGGCCATTCTATAAAACTGTCCGGTTTAACAGAGCATCTAGTTCAGAAATGGTGAAAATGAAGAATTCAGTGACTTTATAACTGCCTTCCAGATGATGATAGAGTTCATGGGTGGTACAGTTTTGCATGCTGCAAAATCCTCATCTTTAGATTTGTAGCACTTTTGTAGGAGAAAAAAAAAAAAAAAAAAAAGTGTCTAAATTCTTAATATATTTTTTTCTTTCCATCACAGATGGCATCAAAAAGAAGAAACATATATGAATTATTAGAGTTAGCCTGAAAAAGGAGCATAGTAAAACAAATCCTGAAACTGAATGATTGAAATGAACGTATGTGGAAAAATCAAGTGAGATAATGTACATAACACAAAAGTGAAACAAAGTAATTCATACTCTGCTCATATTAACTGAAAATTTAAGAATGGTTTTAGGCATGGCCAGCCCACAAGGTCATAGAAAAGCAGATAAAAGATAGATAAATATTTGATAATTTTTTTGTTGATACAGGCCAAAATGTTCATTTATCCATACTCACCTAGCAGCCTTACTTATGGACCATACTCAGAGAGTTTTCAGAAAAGTATTTTCAAAGTTCACAAACTTTTCTGTAACAATGAATCTCATAAACAAGGGGAGATAATTTACTTTCCTTAAATAATAATAATAATAATAATAATAATAATAATAATAATAATAATAA
>JAPSGF010000121.1:265196-283362 GCA_035772895.1 Perdix hodgsoniae | reverse complement strand
TTCCCTTCCCTTCCCTTCCCTTCCCTTCCCTTCCCTTCCCTTCCCTTCCCTTTTTGGATAATTTTAATGACTTTTATCATTGGGTTGTTTTCTTGTGTGTTAGAGTTTTTATTTATCTAGACTGAAAATACAAACAATAAAAACACAATCTATAAAACTAACTTTTGTTGTGCCTTCTGGTGAAGAGATTAAGTGAACTAAATCTATTCTAAAAAGTTTTGCTATTGAATATTATGTATAGAGCAGCGAAACCAATAGTATGAAGTAAGGCAAGCTTACTGATGAAAGCAAGAAAAAAGCACACATGAATATATAACATAACTCAAATAGGACATTTACTTTTTTATTGTTTGTTTTTATTTTTAATAATAAGTTAAAGCTTCTATTAGTGTTTCAGTCAGCTAAATTTGGGATCTGCGTGCCTTCATGTATTCAGTTTTCTTGGAACACTGAAATATGAGGGAAAATACATGTAAAACTATAAATACGCATCCCTAACTTCTCAAACTTCATGATGTTTCAAAGACTAAATATCCAGTTTTCACAAATCCTTTGACTACAGCTCAGCGTAAGCAAAATAGGGACGTTTTCAATTCCTTGGCTATTTTAAGAATGCCAAGGCTGTTAAAGTTCCATATCATGCAAGTATTACAATGATCTACAGTGCTAGGCACAACTACATAAATACTAAACACAAGATGTTCTTAGGCTTCAGTGTGAATGTCACAACACTCCATGAACAAAATGAGTGGAAGCTCTGGAAACTGTTTAACTTGGGTTTGCACATACAGCTGTTCAGTTCTGCAGGTATATTAATTTCCAATTAAAAATATTTACACAATAAGAGTTTGAAAGTTATTTACCTGTTCCAAAGGAGTTACAAATCATAAATGTTGGAAAGGCCACTAAGATCCCAAAGTCCCACCCCAATCCACTCCCGTCATGCCCTCTGACAGGCCTGTGCCAATGTTTCAGCACTCTTTCATAGGATAAAGTTTTCCAAATATCCAACCAAACCTCCCCTGGAAGGTCAGGATGACCACATAACAAGTATTCTGTTATGTTAGAGTATCAAGGAATTGTAAATTCCTTTAAGATCTGCAGATCTTAAAAGAATGAAGAGAATAAATGCAGAGAAAATTCAAGGCACTAGTCAAAACCGTTTTGTTTGTTTGTTTGCTTGTTTGTTTGTTTTGTTTTGTTTTGTTTTCTGGTACTGGACATTAGGAGTATAATAGTTCAATCTTAACCAATTTTTGAATATGTCTTTAATGAACTACACAAAATATAGTTAAATTGGAAATATTATACATGACAAAGTGAAAAAAAAAATCAGCCAGCCAACATGATTGCTTTTAAAGAAGTATATTTAGTGTATTCAGTAACATCTATCACAGATCTATATTAAGTATATGTACAGAAGCAGTTGAAAAGGTCCAACCTCAAGGAGATCAACAATGAAACTTAAAAGAACTTGCTTGCACAGACTGACTATGTTATTATTCACAGGAAGAGTTTTGAAAATAAAGAGAAACAAGAAATTTCAGTGATACATAAGAAAACCTATTGATGCCCGGTGGCCTGTCTACCTTTTTCAGATTAGGAAAAAAAAAAAAAAGTAATTTTTTAAAAAATTTAAAAATTTTTTTTTATATAATAATTATTATATTTTTTAATAATTTAATTTGGTAATTTAAGTAGCAACCAGTAATTTCTCCAAACTCTGTGTCAGGAGACCCAGGCAGCTTTGTTGATCTGCTTTCCATATTTTCCTTGTTATGCGATGTATGGACTAAGACAAGTTCTAGGATCAGACTGAGTGCAGTTTCAAAGACTTAGGAGGAAAGAATCACAGAGTTATTGATGTCTGTGATCCACACAAACATCAAGTTCCTCAGTTAGTCAAAGATAAGTAAAAATCTCTCAGACCTCATAAAAGAAGATCTGCAGGCTAATTTACCCCCTTCCTGAGCACCTAAGTTCCTTCTCTCCCAGCCTGTAGATCAGCAGGGAAGAAAAAAGTTCTGAAGATAAAAGCCTTTGTGAAGCAAGTTAACAGAAAAGATGAGAATTGATCAGTGAAAAGAAATGTGTAGCAAGTATGCATAATAAATAAATAAATTGCACTCTTGAATGTTTCCCATTTTTCAATTAAAAAACAAAAAATCAAATACTTTTTTTTTTTTTTTTTTTCCAAATCAAAAGGAGATAAAAATAGTTATGGCAATACATGGTCCTTCAGATCAGCTTTTAAATGACAAAAAGATGAACAAGTATTTTACCAAGTCTCATGTTTTTGTGAATAAGCAATTTATTTTTATTAGGACATTTTTCAGATTCCAGCCAAACACTGTGCTTTATTGGCAAATAAAGAAACAAAAAAACACATTTTTTTTCTAGAATTAATGTAATCAATACCATCTGTTGTTTTATTATTCAATATACAAACTATTAAAACGTTAAAAAAAAAAAAAGTAACTGAAGATAGCCATTCTCAATTATTGTTTTTGTTGATGTTGTTTTGTTTCTTTACCTCTATTCGTAATTATTATTTATTTATTTATTTATTTATTTATTTAAAATAGGCCTAATAAGGAAGAACAAGTTTATTATATTTGTTACTGATACTATAAAACTCTATATCTATGTCAGGGGAATACAGCACCATTGATAATATTTTGGAAATCTACATATTACTCATATATAAACTGAAATGATGTAAGGATTTAAAAATACATCACTGTATAGTATATATCTGTGAATTTCTGTTTCATTGAGAAAATTTGGATTTTGTGTTAAGGGATGTGGTTTAGTGAGTACTATTGACGATGGATGGTTAGACTGGATGACCTTGAAGGTCTTTTCCAACCTTGGTGATCCTGTGATTCTGTGATTCTGTGATTATATTAAATTAAACATCTGCATGATCAAGGCTGAAAAGAAAATTTTACCCAAATATTTTCAATACTTGGAAACTTACCTACAAGCTAAACTCAGCTAAACAGAACTGCATGATATGCTAGACTACATTGATGTAAGACACTGGATTAGGGATACTGTCCATTATTACTATTGTTTAGCTTAGAAAAGGGTAGGCTCCAGGGACACCTCATTGTGGCCTTCCAGTATTTGAAGGGCATATAAACAGAAGGGGAAATGACTGCTTATGAGGGTGGATAGTGATAGGTCAAGAGGGAATGGTTTTATACTAAGGCATGGGAGGTTTTGTTTTGATTTTAGGAGGAAGTTTTTCACTCCAGAGTGGTGAAGCACCGGAACAGGTTGCCCAAGGAGGTTGTGGATGCCCCATCCCTGGATGCATTGAAGGCCTGGCTGGATGAAGCCATCTTTTCAGGACATACATCTCCAGACACACCATCTCACTCTATTATTGATGTGTACAGGATTTTCCAGGCCTAATAATGCTTTATACCCCATATTAGAACTTCTATATTCAAGAAGAGAGATATACAGAACCTTGCAGCAACTCCTTTTGAGAATGAAAGACTGCTTCAGGTGGTTTCAAATTCAATTTCACAAAGTGACTGATTTTTGTCATACTGGGTATTTGTGTCAGAAAAAGACGGATTATTACCTGCCTTATTGTATTGTGATGTGCAGCACAGTTTAATCCTCTCTTCTCTCATGTTTTTCTACTATTTCTATCCAGTAAGATAGTAATAACTATTTTAGAAACTATAGGTGCATCATAGGTGCAATATTAAAATAAACGAACAAAATATGTGGATAAGGAAATAAGGTCTTATTTCTGCTTTTTAATATGATACTGTAATCCTAATACTTATTCCTGTGTTTTCGGCACCTTCAGATTAGAATCATATCTGCTTTCCCTAAATCTCTCTCTCTTTCCAGTAGCACCGTGTATGACACTGGTATTCCAAGAAGTTGATATTTTTCTTCCTATGCTTGCCAATCTTGATACAGTTAACTCCCTGAGCTGCACGGGTGGTACGGATGTCTCACTCTTAGGAGGGAGAAGAGGTTCTTTTAATATATTTATACCCGATGGCGGGATTAGGACACAACAGGTCAAATGTTAGCCCAATCATCTTATTACAAGTCCTAGGAGCTTAGGGTTGTGGGGAAGGGGGGGATGGGCAATAGTAAAGAGATAGGAAATAAAAAGCAAGGAGTCTCTGTAGAAAGCAAGAGAGAGAGAGTCACCACCATGGGTCCAGCAAGATTCATAGCAGGTCAGTTGTTTTCAGGAACTTGTCTGGTCACCATGGGGGATGGGAGGAAGCCAGGAAGATTTGCAGCAAGCAGGCCTCCGGGAGGGGGGGGGGGGGGGGGGGGGGTTCTTCCAAAGATTTTTTTACTTTCAGGGAATTCCCTGTCAAATGTTTTTTTTTGGAGTTCTTCTCTCAAGTCCTTAGTTTAGAGAGATCCTTTTATCCCCCATCTTCATTGCTTCAGAGACCAGCTTCAAGCAGGTAAAACTGCACTGGGGAAGGAGACTGAAGAAAACAAAAGTGAAGAAAAGAAAAGTGAAGAAAAGCTCTTTTTTCTAGAGTTTTTCTGGAGCCAGCAGCAGTGCTGTGCCTGGGCTAGCAGCTGGCAGCTTGTGGGATGGTTCCTGACTCACTAAGGGTGGAGCTGACACTGCCTGCTCTTTATCTCTGGTAGTTGACCTTGATCCATTTGCTGTGTGGATAAAGAGAGACCTGGGAGGGCAGGAACCAGTTCCCACCCACACAACACAGGAGGTGTGAAAAGCTGTTCTGAGCACCTAGGGTGGAGGTAGTCAGTATCTGAGGGCTGCCTGCTCTGCCCACTCAATAAGGCAGTGGTGGGAGTGGAGGCTGTGTCTTGTGTCAGCACGGGTGAGTGCTTTTGTTTTTTCTCAGGTAACTTGCTCTCCTGTTGACAGGCTCTACAGCCGATGCTTCAAAACACGGTTCTCACCAGGAAATGGGCTTCCCACGTGAAGACTGTGGCTATCCAGACAGGGGTCTGCTCCGTAATGTGGCAGTTCAGGTTTCTGGCTGCCGGGAGTGCCTCAGCCTGCTACTGCCAGGGGAGGATGGAAAGGATGTGACTTGTGTGCGGTGTGAGCAGCTAGATGAGCTGCTCAGCCTTGTGGTGGAGCTTAGGGAGGAGGTAGATAGACTGTGGACCATCAGAGAATGCGAGCGGGAGATTGACTGGTGGAGTGACTCTCTGCAAAAAAGGCAGAGAGATGGCTCTTCCCAGACTGAGGGAGCATTGGGAGTAATGGCCCCTCTCTCTCACCATAGTCAAGCAGGGAGAGGCAGCTTGAGAGGAGAGGAGGAATGGCAGCAGGTCTCAGCCTGGTGTCGCAGGCAACCCCCATCCTGACCTACCTCGGCTCCCCTGGTCCCTCTCTGTAATAGGTATGAAGCCCTGAAACTAGAGGGAGAGGCGAGTGATGATGACATGGGAGCGCTGCCGCCAAGCTTGCCCAAGGTGAGGTGGACAGCTCCATGTTTGAAGACTGCCTCCTCCAAGAAAGAAAGGAGGGTGATAGTTGTGGGTGACTCTCTTCTGAGAGGAACAGAGGGTCCAATATGTCGGCCTGACCCTACCCATAGGGAGGTGTGCTGCCTTCCTGCTGCCCGGGTCAGGGACATTTCTAGAAAACTCCCCAGCCTTATCCGCCCCTCTGATTATTACCCGTTATTGATAGTTCAGGCTGGCAGTGATGGGATTGCTGATAGAAGCCTGAGGATTATAAAGAATGATTTTTGGAGGCTGGGGAAGTTAGTTGATGGAGCGGGCATACAAGTAGTGTTTGCCAGTATTCCTTTGGTGGCAGGGACAAACACTGAGATAACCAGAAAAAGCCACCTTATAAATACATGGCTGAGAGGCTGGTGCAAACACAAAAATTTTGGTTTCTTTGATCATGGGGCGGTCTACTTGGCACCTGGCCTGAGGTCGACTGATGGGAATTACCTGTCTCCAAAAGGGAAACGGATACTTGCCCAGGAGCTGGTGGGACTTATAGAGAGGGCTTTAAACTAGATAGGAAGGGGGAAGGGGATAAAGCCAGGCCTGCTAAAGATTGCCCTGGGGAAGTGGTATTGGGATTAGGAGAGAGGCGAGGGGCTCAGCTGAGGTGCATCTACACTAATGCATACAGCATGGGCAATAAACAAGAAGAGTTGGAAGCCATGGTGTGGCAGGCAAACTATGACCTAGTTGCCATAACAGAAACGTGGTGGGATTGCTCCCATGACTGGAGCGCTGCAATAGATGGCTACAAACTCTTCAGGAGGGACAGGCAAGGAAGGAGGGGTGGTGGTGTGGCTCTCTATGTTAGGGAATGCTTTTCTGCTATTGAGATTGTGAGTGGGGATGATAATGTTGAATCCCTATGGGTAAAGATCAGAGGAAGGGCTGACAAGGCAGACATCCTGGTGGGCGTCTGTTATAGACTGCCAAACCAGGATGAAGAGACAGATAAGGTATTCTACAAGCAGCTGGCACGAGCTGCACGGTCGTCGGCCCTTGTCCTCATGGGGGACTTCAACTTCCCTGACATATGCTGGGAGTACAACACAGCGCAGAAGAAGCAGTCTAGGAGGTTTTTTGGAGTGTGTAGAGGATGCCTTCCTGATGTAGCTGGTAAGAGAGCCCACGAGAGGAGCTGCCCTGCTAGACCTGCTGTTTGCAAACAGGGAAGGTCTGGTGGGAGATGTGGAGGTTGAGGGCTGCCTTGGACAGAGTGACCATGAAATGCTAAATTTCTTGATTCATGGTGGAGTTTGGAAGGGGAATAGTAAAACTGCTACCTTGGACTTCCAGAGGGCGGACTTCAAATTGTTCAAGAGACTAGTAGAGGGAGTCCCTGGCATTCAGTCTTAGCAAACAGAGGGGTCCAGGAGAGCTGGTTGCTCTTCAAGAAGGAAGTCTTAAGGGTGCAGGAGCAGGCGGTTCCCCTGAGACGCAAAATGAGCAGGCGGGGAAGAAGACCGGCGTGTATGAATAGGGAGCTATTCTTGAGGTTCAGGGAGAAAAAGAGAATCTACCGCCTGTGGAAGGAGGGACGGGCAACTGAGAATCAATACAAGGAAGTTGTTAGGATGTGTAGAGGTGAAATCAGAAAGGCAAAAGCCCAGCTTGAATCTAACCTGGCCGCTGGGGTGAAAAGGAATAAGAAACTCTTTTATAAATACATTAACTGTAAGAGGAGGACAAAGGAGAATATCCACTCTTTGCTGGATGATGCTGGGAATGTGACCACTGAGGATAAGGAAAAGGCGGAGGTTCTGAATGCCTTCTTTACGTCTGTCTTTAAAGGTCAGACCAGTTATCCTCGGGGTACTCCTCTCTCTGACCTGGTAGTCTCGCATGGGGAGCACGCTAAACCCCCTGTGATTCTGGATGAAACGGTCAGACACTTACTACTCCAACTGGAGTGCCACAAGTCCGTGGGGCCGGATGAGATCCACCCAAGAGTGCTGAGGGAACTGGCGGGGTAGATAGCCAAGCTGCTTTCCATCATCTACCAGCGCTCCTTGTTGACTGGTGAGGTCCCGGAAGACTGGAGGCTTGCCAACGTGACTCCCATTTACAAGAAAGGTTGTAAGGAGGATCCGGGGAACTACAGGCCTGTTAGCCTGACCTCAGTTCCAGGGAAGGTTATGGAACAGATTGTCTTGAGGGAGATCATGCGGCATGTGCAGGATGGCTGGGGGATCAGGCCTAGCCAGCATGGATTCATGAAGGGCAGGTCCTGTTTGACCAACCTGATCTCCTTTTATGATCTAGTGACCCATCTGCTGAATGAGGGAAAGGCTGTTGATGTGGTCTACCTAGACTTCAGCAAAGCCTTTGACACTGTCTCCCACGGTATTCTCCTGCAGAAGCTGGCAGCCTGTGGCTTGGACGGGTACATTGTTGGATGGGTAAGGAACTGGCTGGAGGGCCGGGCTCAGAGAGTGGTGGTGAATGGAGTTAAATCCAGCTGGCGACCGGTCACGAGTGGTGTTCCCCAGGGGTCGGTACTGGGGCCTGTCCTCTTCAGTATCTTTATTGATGACCTGGATGAGGGCATTGAGTGCACCCTCGGTAAATTCACAGACGACACCAAATTGGCTGGGAGTGTGGATCTTCTTGGGGGTAGCGAGGCCCTGCAGAGGGATCTGGACAGGCTGGAGAGCTAGGCTGAAGCCAGGGGGATGAGGTTCAACAAGACCAAATGCCGAATCCTGCACTTTGGCCACAACAACCCCAGGCAGCGCTATAGGCTTGGGGCGGAGTGGCTGGAGGACTGTGTGGAGGAAATGGACCTGGGGGTGTTGATTGATGCTCGGCTGAACATGAGCTGACAGTGTGCCTGGGTGGCCAAGAAGGCTAACGGCATCCTGGCTTGCATCAAAAACAGTGTTACTAGCAGGAATAGGGAGGTAATTGTCCCCCTGTACTCGGCACTGGTGAGGCCGCACCTCGAGTATTGTGTTCAGTTTTGGGCCCCTCACTGCAAGAAAGACATTGAGGCCCTGGAATGTGTTCAGAGGAGGGCTACGAAGCTGGTGAGGGGCCTGGAGTACAGGCCTTATGAGGAACGGCTGAAGGAGCTGGGATTGTTCAGCCTGGAGAAGAGGAGGCTCAGGGGAGACCTTATAGCACTCTATAACTTCCTGAAGGGAGGTTGTGGTGAGCTAGGGGTTGGCTTTGTCTCTCATGTAGACAGTGATAGAACTAGAGGCAATGGTTTCAAACTGCGCCAGGGGAGATTCAGGCTGGACATTAGGAAATATTACTTCTCGGAAAGGGTGGTCAGGCACTGGAATATACTGCCCAAGGAGGTGGTGGAGTCACCGAACATGGATGTGTTCAAGAGACGTTTGGATGTTGTGTTGAGGGATATCACAGAATCACACAGAATCACAGAATGACCCGGGTTGGAAGGGACCTCAAGGATCATGTAGTTCCAACCCCCCTGCCTAGCAGGGCCACCAAACATACACCTTTACTAGATCAGGTTGCCCAGAGCCCTGTCCAACCTGGTCTTGAAAACCTCCAAGGACGGGGCATCCACAACCTCCCTGGGCAGCCTATTCCAGGACCTAACCACTCTCCTAGTAAAGAACTTCCCCCTAACATCCAACCTAAGTCTTCCCTCTTTCAACTTAAAACCATTTCCCCTAGTCCTGCTATTATCAGCCCTTTCGAAGAGATTACTCCCCTCCTGGGAGTAAGTTCCCTTCAGGTATTGAAAGGCTGCAATGAGGTCACCCCGCAACCTTCTCTTCTCCAGGCTGAACAAACCCAACTCCCTCAGCCTGTCCTCATAGGGGAGGTGCTCCAGCCCCCTGATCATCTTCGTGGCCCTCCTCTGGACCCTTTCCAAAATCTCCATGTCTTTGTTGTGCTGAGGGCTCCATACCTGGACACAGTACTCCAGATGGGGCCTCACAAGAGCAGAGTAGAGAGGGAATATGAGAGGGATATGATTTAGCTGGGGAGTATTGGTGATGGTTGGACTGGATGATCTTTTAGGTCTTTTCTAACCTTGATAATTCTGTGATTCTGTGATCTGTGGTTTTTTTGTTGTTGTTTTTTTTTTTCTTCTTTTCTCTCTGTTAGTGTGACATACCTATACCTGGTCCAACAGATAAGCCAGCAGGGAGTGGTGCTTTCATTGCCATGCACAAGCATTATTACCTTTTGCAGTGGTCAGCTTCTTCAAGCCACACCCCAGAAAAAAAGACTGGTTGTCTCACTTCTGCTTATCTTTACAATAATGATCAGAGGTACTCTGGCATGATGACACCCACCACTTGCTGCCCTTGATAATTTGCAGTTGTCGCTTAGAGTCTTATCACCAGAAAGGTCTCACAAATCTAGCTTTGGTACAAAAAAACCCCACAGTTTTGTTTTTCACAATAAGCACATGAATAACTGCTAAAATTCTGGAAACTGGTGTTTTGGTCGTCTCTGTGCAACCAAGTGATCAATACTTTCTCCTTCACATTTTCTTTATTTTCAGAGTGTGAAGCCCCCCACTAAGGTTCATAACCTTGGTGGTCATCTTTCATCGTGAGCTGTCTTTGATTATAATTTTACTTCACACAAATCTCATTCTATTATCTCCGGAACATAGCAAGGCTGTGACCAAAGCTGTCTCAGGATGATGCCAAGTCAATAATTCATACCTTTATTACATCTCTGCTGGGTAGCTGTAATTCAACCTAGTTGTTGTAATTGTAGTATGCTAGCACCTGTAGGTTGGTATGTGTGAAACTGTTCTGAATTCAGCAATTGTTCCATGCCTTTTGTAATCATATCTACATGTCTAGTGCAGTTGTAAAATGTAAGAAATGCCATGCCTTTCAGAGAAGGGGAAAAAAAAAAAAAAAGTATGCTGCTTTAGATTTTAAATCCTTCTTCATATACCTTAAAATGTAATTCTCTGAAGCCATCAGTTACACTTAACTTTGTGTCTTTCTCCCTTACATGGAAAGACATGCCTTTATCTTTTTTTATTTTTTATTTTTTTTAATGTCATCTAGTTTCAACACTGAGTGTTATTATCTGAAATGCAAGCTTGAATGAAATGTTACTTTATATTCAGGTTTAGTTTATTTTTTTTCTGAGTTATCATAGAATCACACAATACGTCCTGCATTGGAAGGGACCCACAAAGACCATAGAGTCACAGAATGAGTTGGGTTGGAAGGGACCTCAAAGATTCTGTAGTTATAACTTCCCTGCCACGGGCAGAATTGCCAACACTCCTAAGCCAGAAACTAGATCAGGTTGCACAGGGTCTCATCCAGCCGAGTCTTGAATAGCTCCTGGGATGGGGTATACACAAATTCTGTGGGCAGCCTGTGCTCACTTCACTACCCTCTCAGTACCCCTGACATCTAATCTAAATCTTTTATTTTAAAAACATTCCTTCTTGTCTTATTATCTAAGCACAAAAGCAGTTAATTTCCCTCTTGTTTATAAGCTCCCTTTGTATACCGGAAGACTGCTATCGGATCTCCCCTGAACCTTATCTTCTCTAGGCTGAACAAGCTCTGCTCCTTCAGCTGGTGTTCATACAAGAAATGCACAGCCCTATTATAGTGACCTTTCTCTAGAACCACTCCAACAATTAAAGTCTTTCTTGACCCAAGGTCCAAGTCCTGAATTCAGTACTCCATCTGGACCCTCACAAGGATAGAGTAGCAGGAACAATCACTTCCCTTACCCTGCTGTCTGCTTCTCTTTTAATGAAGCCCAGGATATTGTTGGCCCTGCAGGCTTCAGGTTCATTCTTCTGTCTCATGTTTAGTCTACCAAGACCCCAAAGTCTTTCTCATCAGGGGTGCTCTCAAGATTTTATCTCAACCTGCATTTATATTTGGGGTTGCCTTGACTCAAATGCAACACCTTGCACTGGGCCTTCTTGAACCTCATTGGGTTCGCATAGTCCCATTTTTCAGGTCTCTCCAAGGATCAATCAACAACACAGGACCATCTGAAATTCAAAGCCTTCATCTAAGAGCACTGTCCAAACACTTCTTGTATTCCAGTAATGCGGTGCCATCTGGAAGCCTGTGCCAGGGTTTGACCACCCTCTGGTGAAGAACCTTTTCCTAACATTCAACCTGACTTTACCTTGATGCAGTTCAGTGCCATTCTCTTTGAGCCTGACACTCTCACCTGCAGGGGCAGACATGAGCCCCCTGCCTCTCAACTCCCCTCATGATGAAGCTATAGGTCACTGTGAAGCTTCCCTTCAGCCTCCATTTTCTGGGTCAGATAAACCAAGTGACTTCAATCACTCCTCAAACATCTTGTCCTCTAGACCCTTTCTCATCCTTCTAGTCCTCCTTTGGATGCTATATAATAGTTCCATATCTTTCTTATACGGTAGTGCTTCAAAATGTTTCAAAACAGTTTAGACAACCTCTAGTTTGTGTGATAAATTTATGTCTTACAAAATTTTTATTATTTTTTAAATCTATAGTTCTCAAATATATGTGGTCTTCTAACAGGAAAACCTTGTCTCTTTGTACAAATCTGTACAGAAAGAGACTGGAGAAGTGTATACTAAGAGTACTCATGGACTCATATATAACTACCAGACAAAACAAAGTTTTTTTTTTGTTTTTTTTTTTTATTTTATTTTATTTTAAATGATAACTACAGTACTGGATAACTGTATGTACCTTAGTGTGTACATATCTGTAGTTGATAATTCTGCATATTTAGAAAATTACACGATAGCCATCATTATGGCTAAATACGATATTAGTGCTCCTGCTTTTAACATAGAGAAATGGAGTAACATGTCAAAGAAAGTTCATGGTACATCCCAGATCTTCAGCAGTCTTTATTTGCTCCAGAACCAGATAAAATAGTGACCTTTCTGTAGTAGTTGGAATAGCATGTCAAACAAACTCATACACTCTGAATATAACCATAGAGTGATTATACCAGCTTCACACAGTTTACATTTCAAAGCATATTTATCATTACTGAGTCAAACAAGGCAAAATTCCCAAACCAATTTATAATTTACAATCAACATTTGGGATTTTGGCAACTCAGTAATTATTTGGCTTCTTCTGTTTGCGTCTCTGTGTGTGTGTTTATTATTTTAATTATTTATGTGAGATATGTGCAGATGAGTTTCATTTTGGAGGCTTATGATACAAAAAACATGCTTGTGATTTATTAAAAACAAATGATGTAGCAAAAAGATTATATTTCCACATAACAGGATGGGGTGCTTGCCAGGTCATGGAATCAGAATGCTAACTAGTACTTTTACTGAAACTGCTAGTTAAAGAGTTGTTTAATATAAGCTGACTTTGTTTCCCTTTTAGCTGGGAGGCCTATTTTCTTGCCCTTCTTTTCCAATTGGGACACATGGAAGTGGGTTGCATTAGTACAGTTTGTAGCCAGTAAAGTCATTCAAACAGGTTTCTACATCCCAATTCTGCATACACGGGAGGAGATTGTGTAAAGAAACCTCTTATGGGGATAAGGTGAAACAATGGCAGGAGAATAATATTGTGATGAGCGTATTTCAGGAGTTACTCTTAGCTTTTAACCTTAAAACATATTCTTTGAGTGCAGTCTGAAGGCACTGGGGGAATTGGATCACAGTGGGGAGTCAAGGCTATGGCAGCATTTCATTTTATATCTAAAAAAAAAAAAAAAAGAAAGAAAGAAAGAAAAGAAAAGAAAAAAAAAGTTAACAAAAACCCTCTATAAACCTTTCTTTTGAATCTATCAAATATATGGCCAGATCATTCAATTAATAGCATTAGAAAGGAGTAAATATCATAGGTTTCAGCAGAATCTTTCTCAGAAAATCTCTCATATTCCCATAAACAGTTACCTGTTTCAGAGACAGGCTTTAAAGAGCAAAGGATTTAAGAAAGACACTGGATATTCTGATTCTCAGTAGTAAACTGTATCTGGTTCTAGTGGTACAAAAATCAACACTGAAGTAGAGTGTATTCCTCACAGAATGTGGACATTTTTGTTCACATAATTCTGCTTAAAAGGACCAGTACTCTTAAGATTGGAAAAATCTAGAGAAGAAAACAACAAAAAAAACAAAAACAAACAAACAAACAAAAAAAAGTATACAAAACAATACTGAAGATACACCAAAATCTTTTTCCCTAAGTTCTAATTTTATCTTAGGACTGAGAACCTGAACTGATCTACTGTCCTACAAAATCATTCTACACAATATCTTATTTTCTTAGAGGCATTCAAAACCAGTCTGGATGAGGCCCCTGGAAGCCTGGTCTAGTGTTTGAACCCCCTCCACATAGCTGGGGTGTTGAAGCTAGATGATCATTATGGTCCTTTTCAACCCAGGCCAGTCTGTGATTCTGTGATTCTGTGATTCTATGATTCTATGATTCTATGATTCTATGATTCTATGACTATGTTGGCAGTCAGTATTGGAAAATCTTTCCTTCAATACTTTCTTCATCCTGCAGTTGGGACTCTAAACTTTCTACTGCACTCCTCTGGAGTCCAGAATTTTTCAGGAGTCAAGAAAATAAGAAAAAAAACCAAAAACCTTCATGATTTTTGATTGACATTAAAAACTAGCTAACACTGTGGACAAGAATGCTAGAGTAACAGAACTAGACTGAAAAAAAAAAAAAGAAAAGAAAAAAAAACAAGTGATATAAGAAAAGTAAGATGAAATAAGAAAAAGCTATATGCCTCAGTAGGAAAGAATTTAAGGAAGATAAGGAAGATAGTAAAAATAGTGGTAAGTTTCTTTAGCCTTGCATATATAAAATTGATCAGTATAAGGAGAGAATACCATGTGATTGAAATGTACTATTCTGGTTGATAATCTATACAATTCACTTGGAAAATAAAAAAAAAATCAAAAAAAAAATCATCCCTGGATCAAAGAATAAAATGAAAAGTAATAGCAAAGGAAGAAAACATGTATTTAATATGATTTTCTTTTGTCTTCCTTTATGTATTTATTATTATTATTATTAAAAAAAAGGTTTAAAATTATTACCTACCTTAGACATAGTAAATCCTAATTTAATGCCTAATACGGCGTTTGAGAGGAAGCAGCAAGAAAAAAATATTATAGTTGCTACTATTACCATTATAGTTCACATAACAGTTGCCATAAGTAGTAAATATGTATAAAAAAAGACAATATCCAATCATTTAGTTAGCTATGTTAAACAGGATATAGAGCAAACAGAAATAAAATAAATCTCATAGTCTGCTTACTGTTGTATTTCTACTTAATATTCTAGCGATGAGAAAACAAAATTCCTGTACATTCAGAACTCATGATTGTTAAGTATAACAAACTGTACACCTTCTAACAAACAAACTGTATGAATTATACATGCATTACATCATTCCACTGATGACAAACTAGAGACATCTTTAATATCAGTATTGAAACATCTTTGATAAAGTAACTTCTGACTTGTTTTTAATTATTGATTTTATTCTGATAAAGTCCTTGCAGGCATCTTCAGAGACATTCCTGACACTTCAGATCAAGAGGATTGGCTCCATGACCTTCCCCTGCAAAGGGATAAGACTGATAGGTCAGTAGTCCCCAGGTCATTTTTCTTTTTTTTTTTAATCTTCTTAAAAATGGATGTGAAGTTATCTCTTGTCCATCACAAGGGATTTCAACTGTCTGCCACAACTTTTCAAATATCATAGAGAGTGGCTAGGTGACTACATCAGCCAATTTCATGAGGACTCTTGGATGCACCTCATCAGGACTCATAGATGGTGGATAGATCCAACTTGTAGATGTCCAGGTTCCTCAGGTAATCACAAACCTGATCTTTGTTTATAATGGGAAGGTTGCTTCCCTGATCCCTTCCTACCAAACCAAAAGTTTGAGGGCTGTGTGGCAATCAGTTATCAGAGAAGACTGATGCTAAAAATTATTAAGGATCTCAACCTTCTCCTTGTCTGTTACTAGCCTGTCTGTGTTACTCACTAGGCCCTATGGAGTGTGAACTCAACCATAGCACTGTCACTACAGCCCATGCTGCCTCCAATCCTGAGGCCACTGATCAGTTCATTTGCACTGGTGAGCAACAGGTCCAGTATTGCATCTACCCTAGTGAGGCAATTAATTGCTTGACTCAGGAAGTTATCTTGAATACATTCCAGGAGGGAACCTCTTGGATTGCCTACATCTCGCTGTGCTATTTTTCTAGAAGGTGTACAGGTGATTGAAGTCCTCCAGCAGGATGAGTGCTTTTGATCATGATTCCTCCTGTAGCTGGAGGAAGGCCTTATCAACAGGCTCTGCTTGGTCAGGTGGTCTGTGGTAGATACTGATCACAAGGCTTCCTTAACTGCCTCAGTTTCTAACTGTCATTGATAGACTTTCAACTTGCTTATGACTGTTCTTTAGGGACAGCTCTTCACATTCTATTCCTTTTCTGGTGTAGATAGCAATACCCCTACCCCTCCTTGCCTTGTCCCTTCTGAAAAGCTTGTAGCTGTTGATAGCCACACTCCAGTCATGGGAATAATTCCACCAGGCTTCACTGATGACAATTACACCATGGCTTTGTGGCAGCACAGCAGCTTCCAGCTCTTTCTGTTTGTTTCCAAGCTGCATGCTCAGGTGTAGAGGTGCTTCAGCTGGGCAGCTTGTCTTTTCATTTCCTTAAAGAATAACTCCTTGATGCCTTTTATTTGTTTCCCTTGATTTTTTCCATTGCCTTCTCCTGTTGCCCCAGAAATCACTGCCTCATTATCGTAGAATTTTGTATGTGCTGCAGTGTTGCTGGCATATCTCCAGGAAGTGGGACCTTCTAGGATCCTGTTAGCACCCTATCTCTCTGGTATAGTAATACCTTCACACGTCTTATCATGGGAAGGCTCACTATCCCTTCTCTCCCCCTTTATACCTAGTTTAAAGCTCTCCCAACAAGCGCCACTAGCTTCTCCCCAAGGATCCTTCTCCCACACTGAAGAAAGAAAACCTTATCCAGTGACCACAAACCTGGTACCATGTAGGATTTTTCACTGTCAAAACAGACAAACAAATAAACAAAACAAAACCATCATCAACAACAAAATTATATTCTGATGACAACACCAGTCACAAAAACAGGTTTTTATGGATATGATTCTTTGGTTTGTTTCTGTGTCCTTACCCAATAAGGAAGGAAGAGAAGAAAAGATGATCTGTGCATTCAGTTCTTTTAGTCATCTTCCCAAAGCCCTGAAGTCCTTTTCGATGGCACTTGACTCACATGTAGCTGCATGATTTCTCTCTGTAGGGAAAAACAGGCTAGGTAGTTTCCTGGTGATGTCCCTCATCCGAGCCCCAGGAAGACAGAAGATTTATCTAAGAAGACGATCTGCTTGGCATGTAGGACATTAGTTTCCTGTAAGGAGAAATCACCTACTGCCAATATTCATCTCTTCTTTTTTGATGAAGTAGCTTTGGAGTTGGGGTAAAGCTTTTCTTGTTTTGGATTTGTTAGCATATCTAGACTGAATGGACTGAAATCACTCTCAGACAGGAATTCCACATCCAGGGCCTCATACCTGCTGTACAAAGGCACCTGATGGGGTAGAGGAGGCAATAAGGGATTTTTTTGCTGCTTCAGGCACAGTCTTGCCTCCATCTTCGTTTTTCCTTTGTGCTCTTGCCTATGGCCTTGCAATTTTTCAACCTAATGTGATGCACACAGGCTTTAAACACAGGCTGCCTTGAGTTTGTGTTTGTTCCTTAAAAAAAAACCTGTTTGTGTATGGGTGAATTATTTTCCTGCTCCTTCTTTTTGTCCTTAATAACACTTTTTAATCTCTCACCTCACACCCTGGCCACAAGGCAGAGCAGATCATCCACCTGCTCACACCTCACACAGCTGCTCTGGCTGCTGCTCCACAATGCCAGTGACAAGCCCATGTAAACTGCTGTTCCACAATCTTCTGATGCACCGCTCTCTGCCGATCCTGTTTGTGTTGCTCCTGGGTCACTCTGCTCCCTAGTGTCAGGTTTTATAGATGCAGAGGGGTTCAGCCACTGTACCCAATGGCTCCGTCCCCACATAATCAGTGCTACTGCACATCAGGGGCTGCTCCCACCCTTCAGTCTTTGTTAAAATATCTGAAATAACATACTGACGGGGGAAATTTCAACCAGTTGATAGTACCAGATCTCAAAGAATTGTATGCCAAAGTGCAATCAAAATGTTGTTCTAGGATTTTTTAGTCAATTATCTACCTTTTTATTTATTTATTTATTTTGTTGAGGAAGGAAGAAATCTCTGAAGATAGTGGATATTCTGTGAACGGGATAATGCATACATGTAAGGTCCTAAATCTGTTATAAGATCCATTGCTATAAATTGGGACCACTGATAAACTTGATTTAGGTACATGAGTAGAATATTACTATAAATTAGATTAGAATCAGCCTCTCCATGTTACTGAAATTTTTAAGATCCTTATACAGGCTAATTACAATTATTTTAAGGAATCACTTTTCTCTTACGTTTTCAGAATTTATATCTTCAAATTTTTTATCTATAGTGAGCGACACTATACTTTCTTTAGTAAAGAGTAAATCTGAGTTATAAGCCTGTACATCATTATGCACATATATGCTGTTTAAATAGAAAGCATATAGGTACCCTGTGTATTCTGTCTGTCTATCTGTCTCTGATATATATATATATATATATAT
>JAPSGF010000121.1:207046-232289 GCA_035772895.1 Perdix hodgsoniae | reverse complement strand
AAGGAAGGAAGGAAGGAAGGAAGGAAGGAAGGAAGGAAGGAAGGAAGAAAGAAAATCCTGCATTTAAAAGTCCCTAAAGATTTTGTTCAGCTAGTTTCATGAAAGAAAAATTTCACCCTAAATTAATATGCAACATACTGGCTGAAAAACTTTGCTTTGGATTTTCTTTAGTAAAGGTTCATATCCTCACTGTACTTTTCATCTAACTTGTGTTCTCAAAATCAGATTCATACTCTTGTTTTAATCCCCTGCATTATGTAGTGTACATTCTGTGCTAGTTCTTTTTCAGTCTGTCCCAAGGAAATAAATCAGTATTTATTGAAGGAGAGTGGATGAGGAAAAGAGTAAGTGAAATGAATTGTTAAGTCAGTAGTGAGGGTAATCAATTGAGAGATAAGAGATCAAAGTCACTTTCTGTGCTCCTAGAAAATTATTTTAGTTAGCATTTCTTGTACAACTGGTCAAAACCCTCCAGGAGGAGGAGATGTTGCACTTGTGCTGGGGCAATCCCAGGTGTTTATACAGACTGGGCGAAGAACCCCTTCAGAGCAGCCCTGCAGAGAAGGACTTTGAGATATTGACACACAAGAAGCTGGACATGAGCGAGTAGTGTGTGCTTGCAGCCCAGAAGGCCAACTGTGATTTGGGCTACATTAAAAGAGGAGAGACCAGCAGGGAGAGGTCCCTTTCTACTCAGCTCTTGTGAGGCCCCATCTGCAGTACTGTGTCCAGGCCTTCCACAGGAATTATGCGGGGCTCTTAGAGTGGGTCCAGAGGAGGGCCACTAAGATGATCAGAGGGCTGGAGCACCTCTCCTGTAAAGAAAGGTTGAGGGAACTGAGTTTGCGTAGCTTGGAGTGAAGACAACTCTGGGGATACCTCATTGTGGCCTTCCAGTATTTGAAGGGAACAGGGGAAGTTTAGGTTAGATATTACAAGGAATTTTTTTTTTCTTTTTTTTTTTTCCCCCACTCAGAGAGTGATGAAGTACCTGAACACGTTACCCACAGACGTTGTGGATTCCCTATCCTTGAAAGCATTCAAGCAAGGCTGGATGTGGATTTGGGTAGCCTGGTCTTGTGGTTGGCAAACATGCCCATGGCAGGGGAGTTGAAACTAGGTGATCTTTGTGGGCAGGGGAGTTGAAACTAGGTGATCTTTGTGGTCCTTTTCAACCCAGGCCATTCTATGATTCTATGACACTGAGATACATTTGCCATTGTTGTCCTACAGTTTTCCTATGGACAAGATCCACGATTAAAATACTATAATCCTTACATAAGGTACATAAAGAAGCTTCCTGTTTGGACTATGCATACAAAAACTATACTTTGCTAAACACTGAAGAGAAAGAGATGCTGTGGAGGTACTTCATTGGATCAAAAGTAGAAATCCAAGTACCATGGAAGTCATTGAGCCATCTGAGCAGTATTTCTAAGTTTATGTATTGTATAATTTATAGGATTAGGTACTTGGAAAAGTTGACAATTTGTGAATTATATTTGTTATTCTAGCTCTATATTTTCAGGCCAGTGAAGCCTCAGATTTCTCAGTTTTATTCATTTACTTACTGTTCCTCATAATAAAATTTCTAAGTAGAGTTCATGGACAGACTCCTGCGAGGGCTTTGATGGAGAGGAGCCACTGTATCTACGAAGAAGTTTTCTCCAAAGCTGACTGGAACTAGATCTGTGACTAACTGCATTATATTCCAGATGATGAATTTCCATTCAGTACAGCTGTTACCTATCCTACATAATTTAATATTAAATAAATTCAGCTTGAGTGCAGTTAACAGTCCTAGTTGTTCTGAGAGTGTACTAAGATTCTTTCTCAGTCTACATCCCAGCCATTTGGATGAAATTTAATATCAAACCTAAAGTCCGACAACTAATGCAGCATAGACCAGTAAAGAAAACTAAAGCAATTAAACTATTTCCTTTAAATGGCCCAATCACAAATATATATATATATATATAAAGTATTATTACTTTACCTAATATTTCAATTTAAAAAGTCCATTCAGACTGCTCCAATCTAAATGATCACAGGCTTCTCTGCCTTCTGCAGACTTGAAAAATATCAAACAAGTGAAAATGGCATTTACAGCTTCTAATTGGTGTCATTAGCAATTCTTGTTATTCAACAGGACAAACAGTGGTCTTTTATTAAGAATTCAGTGATGCGCATCTGCTTTGAACTCATCAGACTTAAAGACAAGTAATAAAATAACTGTGTGAATGACTTAAGTCCATATCTACCATTGAAGGCTGCTTGCAGGGGATTTATATTTTGATTATAAAAGATGACATTGGGGATCATGGTCACAGAAGGGTTAATGCTTCTTTAATAAAAGAAGATCCCAAAATAATATACTGAATAACTAATAATAACCAACTTTTTATTATTTTTATCTTATTTCTAGCATTAATATCTATCAGCTAGTCTTTGAGAAAAATCAGGATGGTTAAGATTTGTGACAGCATATAAGTACAAACAGGCTGTCAATATCAGTAAGATGTAAGACTGAAGAGTTTGATCCTTTCAATACTATTTAGCACTAGAATTGGTATTTTAGATATCCTATACCAAAGTTTTGGTCTCAAAAACTTTGTTAATTCTAATAACAGAGCATCCAATGTAACTATAGCCAAATGTGAATAAAAAGTAACTGATAAAGACTCTGAAAAACTCCTAGAAATCTTAAAAAAAAAAAAAAAAACCAAACCAAAAAACAGTTGTTTCACTTCATTGTATCTGTACACGGTAGTGGATACATTACTGCTTTATCATTCATTACACTGTTAACAGAATGTTAGCTATAGTTCCACATGAAAAATCCATGTTGAAAATCAAGTTCAAATAATTTCTGAGTGAAAAGCAAAGATTTATTAAGAAGAAATATTTTGTGGTTCTCATATTGCTGATGAAGCAATTGCTGATTTCTCTGGTTCAGTTAATTTGTAGTGATGTCAGGCTAGAATTTTCAAAGATGCCTGAAAGTTAAATGACTGCTTCCATTGCCCTTTTTTTTTTTTTTTTTTTTTTTTTTTAAACGCATTCATTTTAGTGAAGGAAAGAATTTATGATAAGGATCAAAAAGTGAGTGTAGAAAAGTGAGTGCAAAATGTATTAATGTATTTTTCTTGGAACCTCACACATCTACAAATATTTTGCTCACTGCATTAGTACCTGCATTTTTTTTTTTAATTAGACACGATAAACAAACAAAACAAAACAAAAACAAATTAAAAAATGCTATTTATCTTATACTCTGTAGGAGTGAACTCAAAACACCACACAAAAAGTAATAGTTATCACTATTTTGTAGAAGAAAAATATAAATATATTATTTAAGTTAACAAAATAACGTGACTATTCTGTATTATCCTCTTGTACACATACCACTTGGAAGAAGGAACAATTACAGGAAATAAAAGTGCTGGGACTGATAAAATATAAAAGCACAGCACCAAAACTTTGCTCTTGTTATCTTCTTCAGGCATCTATACCCTTGCTAAAGGTTGCTCAAAAAATGTAGTACACATTTGTTATTAAATGAACGATTTGTCTGAGTTCCAAAGGAAATTCCAGCTAACTCTTAGATTTGTGGATCTTAATGATAAAACAAGATCATGCTTGAGGATGGCATCAGGATGCCACATGGCTTATGTTCCACTTTGACTCTGCACTGAACTACCTTCAACCTAACTTTCTAATTTTAGTTAGAATTTGCTGTTACTTTTTGAAAGATAATGGGTTTTATACTAAACTATTTGGAACAAAAAAAATAAAAAGAAAGAAAAAGAAAGAAAAAGAAAAAAAAACTTCTGGAATTTTAGAAATCTTTAGAAATCTCTGAAATTGTAAGCCACTAGAAAATAAAATGCTGCTGATTTTATCAATTGATGACAAAACATACATATTTCAATTTCTGAGATATTACTACCTAATTTTTTGAGGGACAATAATAAAGCAATTGGCTTTTAAGATAGCTGACTGAAAGCATATCCTGTCTTGAAATCAGTGATAAAATCAACATTTGTAGATCATTTTGAGTCCAAAATCTTATTCTTCTTGGGCATGAAACTACACAAATTTTCCTTGGAGACTAATTTAAAAGCATGACTATGCCTCTACTTTCTACAGACTTTAATGAAGGAAACAGGATCAATTATGCAGTTTGGCTTTTACTCATCTCCCTTGGCATTAGGCCTATAACAAACAAGGTAAAGGTAAAAGGTTTCTTATCTAAGAATGCAATCAATGGAGAAAGAGAAATATATATCATGATTGCCAAAGTTCACTGCTTCCGAACTCTTCCAGCCAGAACCAGTGCGACTGATCATGAAGTACAGGGGTAAAGCATGAATGTCCATGCCACAGTTCAGATCTCAGGCTGCAGAGAATGCCTGGCCCTGTCACTGCTACAAGAGGGCAGCTGGGATACCACCTGTGTGTGGTGTGAGAAGCTGGATTATCTGCTCAGCCTAGTGGTGGAGCTAAAGGAGGGCGTAGAAGGGCTGAGGAGCATCCGGGACTGTGGGAAGGGGATTGATTGGTGGAGTTGCACTCTGCCATCCCTACAGGAAGTGCATGGGGGAAATGCTCCTCAAGCAACAGGAGATCATCTGCTGTCTCACAGTCAGGTGGGAAAGGGAGAGAGGTACTTGTCACTGTCAGAGAAAGTGAGGGATGGAAACAAGTACCTGTTTGGGGCAGCAAGCAGACAGCTCCTCAGCCTGTCCCACCTTCCCAGGTGCCATTAAATTACAGGCATGAGGCTCTGGAGCTGGAGGGACTGGGGGATGTGGATGTTGGTGAAGGTCTATCCTTGCAGGAGAGAATGCCCAAGGTTAGTCAATCTGCTCCCCATTTTGCTACAGTGTCAGTTAGGAACAAAAAAGAAGGGCTGTTGTCATAGGGGACTCCTTTCTGAGGGGAAGCGAGGACTTAATATGCTGCTTGGACCTATCCAACAAGTGTTGCCTGCCTGGTACCCTGATGAGAGATGTTGCTAGGAACATCACTTGCTTTGTTCAGCCCTCTGATTATTATCCATTACTAGTTTTCCACACTGGAAATGAAAAGGTAGGCAAAAGAAGTTCTTGGGTGATCTGGAAAGACTGCTGAAGGGATCAGGAATGCAAGTTGTGTTCTCCTCTGTCCTCTCAGTTGGTGATTGGGATCCACACAAAAGGAGGAGGGAGGACATGCTGAATGAATGTTTTTATGAATGGTATTGCGCTCAGGGCTGTGGGTACTATGGTATGGGACAGAGCCTTCAGAAAGGGGGAATGCTGATGGCAGACGGGAGCCAACTGACTAGAAGGGTCACAAATATTCTTGGGAGCAAGCTGTTTGGGCTGTTTACCAGGGCTTTAAACTAGATATGATGGGGGAACGGGGTGTACTGGGTGACAGAGAAGAATGGAGGAACAATGTCACCTTGGGAGGTGGTAACTGAAAACCCCAGTTTTGTCTTGGAGGTATTAGGAAGGGCTCCTCCAAGAAGGCAACGAGGCCAATAGCTAAGCTATTGGGAATGAGCATGGGAAATAAACAGGAGGAGCTAGAAATCATGGCACAACTGGGAAAGTATGACTTTATTGCTATCACAGAAACATGGTGGGATGAATCCAGGGGGGATGGAGATTCATGATCCTTGAGGTCCCTTCCAACCCTGGCCATTCTGTGATTCTGTGAATCCCATGATTGGAATACCCAGACTGAAGACTACAGGCTCTCTACCATCCAGCATAAGAAGTCAAGCAGTGGAGGTGGGCTTTGGGCAGCTTAAACTGAGGGAAAAGAGGAAAATATACTGGAAGTGGAAGCCGGGTTGTGCAGCCTGGGAGGAATACAGGGTTGTTGTCCTTGTGTGTAAAGATAGGATTAGGAAAGCCAAGATACAGATGGAGCTGAACTTGGTGAGGGATGTGAAAGAAAAAGACGTTCTTCAGGTACATAGGCAGGAAGAGACAGGCAAAGAAGAGTGTTCCTCCTCTGATGAGAGGATTTGGGGAGCTGGCTTCCTCAGAGCTAGAGACAGCTGAAGTACTGAGTGAGTGTTTTGCCTCAATCTTCATGGGTAGTCAGGCTTCCCATGTCTGCCAGGACCATGAGCCTCTAGGTGAGTGGTTTCTGTCCCACTGTAACAGTAGAACAAATCTGAGTCTTCCTTATGACATAGAACATGTTTAAGTCCATAGGGCCAGATGATATCCATCCTAAGGTTCTAAAAGAGATGGCTGCTCTCCACCATATTTGAAAACTGAAGTCCCCAGTGACTGGAAAAAGGGAAACGTTATTCCCATTTCTAAGAAAAGGAGAAAGGAAGACCTGGGCACTACAGGCTGGTGAACCTCACTTCTGTGTCTGGGAAGATCATGGAGCACATCCTCCTAGAATCTATGTTAAGGCATATATGAGATAAAGAGGTGATTCGAGACAGCCAGCATGGCTTCACTAAGGGCAGATCTTGCCTGACCAATCTGATGGCTTTCTATGATGGAGTGATGACTTCAGTTGATGGGGGAAGGGTAATGGATGTCACCTACCTGGATTTCTGCAAAGTCTTTGACATGGTCCCTCATCACATCCTTCTCTCTAAATTGGAGAGGTGTGGATTTGAAGGAACGACTGTTTGATGGATTAGGAACTGGATGGCTGGACGCATCCAAAATATTGTGGTCAATGATTCTGTGTCAGCATGGAGTTTGGTTACAAGCAGTATCCCGCAGGGATCCAGGGACTGGTGCTCTTCAGCGTCTTCATCAGTGACGTAGACGATGGCACTGAGTGCACCCTCAACAAGTTTGTGGATGATACCAAGCTGAGTGGTGTAGTCAGTACACTGGAGGGAAGGTGTATGAATCCTTCTTTGTTTTCTGGCTCAAAGTTTGCTTTCTGAGGCATTTCTTGTGACAAGACTCTAGGAGGTGAGAAGTGGGGATGCTGTGTGGCAATCAACATCACTGACTGGACAATTTACATTTGAAAGCATTCTTTGGAGCTGTTCTTCTTCTGCCCAAGATTTACAGGAGTGCTCAGAACTGTTCACTGGTGAAGGGTTATGGGAGATTGGAGGATGATACCACCGTATCTGGTGAAGTCAAGATACTAGTGGACATTCTCCATGCCCACTCTTATCTGCTGGCAAGGTCAGCAAGATAGGAGCAAAGGAATCCCTGCTGTTTATCCAAAAGCCAGAAACTGTCATTCCCAAAAGGCTGACTCAACCACTCTGGACTTATAAATGCCTTTGCAAAGATCGTTGAGGAGGCATCATCATCGTCGCAATGGTCACCGTCCTCATCAGTGGAACAACACCCCACGACACTCCACTCCTGAAGAGACTGAACTACAAACCACACTGGACCCATGGTGGTGACTATCTTCCTATCGCCCTCTTGCTTCCTATAGAGATTCCTTGCTTCCATTTCCCATCTTTCCTATCACCCTTCTTCCCTTCCCCATCACCCCAATCCATAATAGCATCCTATAAAGACTCCTTGCTTCTTCTTTCCTGTCTTTTCTATCACCCTGCTTCCCTTACCCATTACCCTAATTCATAATAGCGTCCATCCTCCCCTTTCCCATCTCCCTAATTAACATCTGTAATAAACTGGTCGGACCAACATTTGAACCGTTGTTTCTTAATCTTACACCGGGTATACAGATATTAAAAGAACCTCCTCTCCCTCCTATAAATTGGAGCAAGACAGAAGGGAAGCCACCCAGAGGGACCAGGGCAGGCTGGAGAACTCAGCCCATGAAAATCTAATGAGGTTCATTCAATCAGGCCAAGTGCAGGGTGCTGCACTTGGTTTGGAGCAATCCCAGGTATTTATACAAACTAGGGGAAGATCTCCTTGGGAGGAGCCCTGCGGAGGAGGAATTTGGGGTCCTGGTGGACAAGAAGCTGGACACAGAATCACAGAATCATAGAATCATAGAATCACAAGGTTGGAAATGAACTACATGATCATCTAGTCCATCTGCCCTCCCATTACCATTGCAACCACAAGCTACTAAACCATATCTTGTAGATCTTCATCCAGACACCTCTTGAACAATGCCAGGGATGACAACTCCACCACCTCCCTGCGCAGGCCATTACAGTGCCTGAGCACCCTTTGAGAGAAAAAGTTTTATCCTTATGTCAAACCTAAACCTCCTCCGGTACAACTTGCAGCCATTTCCTCGGTCCTGTTTGTTGCCTGGGAGAAGAGACCAAACCCCTCCTCATCACAACCTCACTTCAGGAAGTCGTAGGGTGCAATAAGGTCTCCTCTGAGCCTCCTCTTCTCTAGAATAAACAATCCCAGCTCCTTCAGCCACTCCTCATAAGACTTGTGCTCCAAACTCCTCACCAGTTCTGTTGCCCTTCTCTGTACATATTCCTGGGCCTCAGCGTCTTTCTTGTTGCGGGGGGCCCAAAACTGAACACAGCACTCAAGGTGTGGCCTCACCAGTGCTGAGTACAGGCAGATGAACACCTCCCTGCTTCTGCTGGCCACACTATTGTTAAGGCAGGCCAGGATGTTGTTGGCTATCTTGGCCACCTGGGCACACTGTCATGTTCAGCTCATGTTCAGCTGAGCATCAACCAACAGCCCCAGGTCCCCTTTCCTCTTCACAGTCATCTAGCTACTAATCCCCAAGCCTATAATGCTGCATGGGATCATTGTGGCCAAAGTGCAGGACCTGACACTTGGCCTTGTTGAACCTCATCCCATTCACCTCAGCTTATCTACATTCTGAAGGGCCTCCCTACCCTCAGGCAGATCGACACCAACTTGCAACTTGGTGTCATCTGCAAACTTACTGAGGGTGCACTCGATCCCCTCATCTAGGTCAATAATAAAGATATTAAACAAGATGGGCCCCAGTATCAACCCCTGGGGTACACCACTTGAAACAGGTCACCAGCTGGACTTCACTCCATTAACCAGTCTCCCATTGGGCACGACCCTCTAGCCAGTGCCTTACCCAAAGAAAGGTATACCTGTCCAGGTCATGGGCAGCCAGTTTCCACAGGAGAATAATGGGACAGTGAGAAACTGTGTCAAAGGCTTTGCTGAAGTGTAGGTGGACTACATCAACAGCCTTTCCCTCACCAACCACTCTGGTCACACAGTCATAGAAGAAGATGAGATTGGTCAGCATGACCTGCCTTTCATCAACCTGTGTTGGCTGGGCCTGATCCCCCAGATGCCATGCACATGCCATGTGATCTCACCCAAGATGATTTGCTCTATAACTTTCCCTGGTATTGAGGTCAGGCTGATAGGCTTGTAGTTCCCTGGACCCTCTTCATTGGCCCTTCTTGTTCACGGGAGGCACATCAGCAAGCCTCCAATCCACTGGGACTTAGTATCTCTGATAAAGCAGATTTTATTCACAATTGCAATGGCAGGTCTCCTACAAGCAGGAGAGCCCACAGAAAACAGCGTTCCATCTTTTATGCCCTATTACTCGACTCTTATCTCTTACTCTCCTGGTTCCTCATTGGCTGAGTACTTCAGGTTCATAATCTCCCCAACACTCAACTAAACATTTGGATACTGGCTAAACACCAATTTTTGCTAGCTAAGCAGATATCACTAATTAGTTAACTTCTCACACTTGCTCATTGAACAGTTGATCATTGTTTCTGGACATCTGCTTGTCCTTGCATAGAGGTTACTTAGTTGTCTGTTCCAACATTAATTCTTCTATGACTCTGTGCTGCCTCTCTATTTGTTTAAATTAAACCTAGTCAATTAGTTCATATGTTCTTAAGAAGATTAAATATAGACCTCTATGTGAAAGGAGACTAATAATAACAACAGTTACACAGCAAAGTACACAATACTGAAACAGAATAAGACATAAAAATATACTTTTTTTTTTTTTTCCTCCCCTTAACACATAGATTTGTTCTCCAACAGAAAATCAGGCTGAACTGTATTCATTAGCTAGTCATCTTCATTACACTATACTTGATAGAAGGCAAAGATTATAGTTGTTGGTTTTATTTAAGAAAACATTTGAGAGAATCACTGTTCATATGCATTGTGTGGTACATTTCAAAGTAAAGAAAATTGTTACAGAAATGAAGAATGAAGAAAAAAAGAAGAGAAAAAAAAAACAATGCTGAAATGACTGAAAACTTGTCACTGCTTAACACTAAGCAGGATATTCAATATAATGGAAAATAATACACTTCAGCAATCCTCTAAAAGAATAAGTAAACATAGGATAAAATAAGAACTCTTTTATTTCTCCTATACTTTTTATGTAACATAATTACACATACATGTTATCTTCTCAGTCAGTTTGAGTGATAATGAGTCAGTAATGAGTAATACTCTGGGGGGGGGTTGAAGTTTATTATATATGATGTTGCCCAATAAGATTTTTCTGATACAGCTAATGAATTGGGAAAATATCTGAACTTTTATTTGTTGGGGAAGTCAAGAAAGAGGGAATGCATAAGATATTTCAGATGTAGATTGTACTGCAGACTCTAGAAATGATGAAGCTATGTAATCAGATTAATATTTGTAGTAGAATATGGTTATACCTTCAACTGATCAAGGTCTTATTGTACTGTGTACTCAGAGTAGCAAAAAATTTAGTTCTCTGCAATGAAAATTACTAACTCAATAGATGAAAGTAGAAAAGGCACCAGTATATTTATTTCATTATAAGGCAAAGGTTGTTGAGATGCAAAATTGCATCTATACTGAACTCAAACCTCCTGAAAGGCTGGGTTTTAGTGTCCTGTCTAAAAGAACAGACTTCAGATTGGCAAAATCAGATTGGAAAAAAAAAAAAAAAAAGATATCATGAACTTCCTGTGACTAAGTTCAAACTTATTACCTTCTAACTATTCTATCAATTTAAGCATTTAAACATCATCTAAATAACATATTCTTGCTGATTTTGATTATTGCTCCTTGGCTGGTTTACAAAAGGTGATCTTACAAATGGTCACTGGCTACTATCCCTAGAAGTTGTGTGTGTGCGTGTGTTTTTTCTGTATGTCATTTGGCAGCAAAAAGGTAGTTCTGCTGAAGTGGAAACTAGTTCAGAAGCTAGTAATATGAGGATCTCCTTAGATGGCAAAGTTTACTATTAACAGCACAACAGAGATTGAAACAGCCCCAACAGTAGTTCCAGATGGCAAACAACACCAGGGGTATGATAACTACCACGTTTTACAAATAATGAGCTAAGGATGGCAGTGACAGTAGAGGACAACATTACAATGTCTTGATCAGATGTAATTGAATGTAGTGATTTTGTTGTTACCACAGATGGCACAGACAAGTTACCAATTTTTTTTTTTAGTTTTTTTTGTTTTGTTTTGTTTTTGTTGTTGTTTTTTGTTTGTTTGTTTGTTTGTTTGTTCCTCTTTCTGTTCTACAAAGTTAGAGGAAACAACTAGTAGTCCAGCTGTGAGAGCACAGACAATCTCTCGATCTGGCTTTGTATGTTAATTATCAAAGAAACTAGAAATGATTACTACATCCTTCTTTTAGGAATACTACCATCCACTTATGTAACTCACACAGACAGTAATTTCATCCAGTGATGACACCTGAGTTTGAAGATGCCAATGCAAGTTATCCAAATTTCAAAGTCAAGCATAATGTGTCTTTCAAAATAGCAAATATTGCATGGGACAACAGGAGACTGGGATGTTAGTGCATGGGTTTGACAGAAATATCTGTAACAGAAATAAAAATGCTGGAAATGATCATTGAATGGTTCTGATCATACTTAGCTGTCATATCATGACAAACAACTTACCATGCAAATTGTAATGGGTTCATTTGAGCCCATCATAATCACATCTAGATCTCTAGGACACAGTAGGTTTCTATTTCTATCAATCTATAGTTGATGCAAAAGCTAAAGGAATGTTAAATAATGAATAGTACAGGCCACAGAAACACACTGTGCTCTGTATGTAATAATCTAAGGACAGGGATACTGTAAGACGCAGATATGTTATTCTGTCATTAAATGAAGCAAATCAGCCGATTAATGATAACTATCAATGCAAGTAGACTTGCCTTTCAGAAAATCAAGATTGCTTGAATTAGTTTAGCTTGGTAAAACAGGAATAATATAACCTAACTCAGTTTATTTTGTTTATTCCACGTTTATTGTATACAGTGGAACAGACAGTAGAGCTCTTCTGACGAGGTTTTTTTTTTTGTATGTTTGTTCAGTGTGGCTAATAACAAGTAACATACTTAGGAACAAAGCATGTTTGAAGTATTTAAAAATAGGGAAAAATCACAATGAAAAAAAATAAAAATGGAGGTGATAATAAAAGCTGATTCATAAAAGGAAAGAAAAAACTGAGTGGAAGTTTATAATAGACATATTCACATTTTTTTATGGTGAGAATAATTAACTGTTAGAATGAGTCTTCAAGATTTATACTGTATTCTTCTGGAATCTCCAGGCGGTTTTAATTAATTTATTTATTTATTTTATTCTCTCAAATATTATTCTCTACTCAGTGCTATTATTGACTAGAAGCAGGAATTAAAAATCTTGTGTCCTGTGCTATGAAGGAAGCTGAATGAAATAAACTTGAAGACATTATCTAACTTCAAAATCTAAGAAAATTCTTTAAGTTCACCAGCATTTTTTCAGAAATATTTAATAAAAACCAGGTAGCTAATGAGAAAAACCAACAACAGCACATCACCGTACTCTGAAAGTAGATACAATCATTATAGTCACATAGAGTAATGTAAAGCTTTATCTGCCATTCCAATTAAGTGAAGCTGAAAGTAAATAACAGAGAGAACTGCCTTGAAATGACTTGTTATTTAGTCTCTAGACAAATACAAGACAAATACAAGCTTCATTATAGGGTATTTAATTTTTTATCTGATCCTATGAAAGAGAGAAATCCTTCTTTTTATGGGATTTTATTGGTAGTAAAGGTGTAAACCATAATTTTATTTGAGAGTAAAATCTTTACAGTATTGTAATGGAATTAAATTTCTCTCTCTCTCTCTCTTTTTTTTTTTTTTTTTTTTTTTTTCTGTATAATGTATAAATGAAATTTTTCCTGTATAATTATTACTTTTACATATATTGATTTAATATTGCATCAGCCAAAACATTTTTCTAGAGAAAACTGAAGTATTAATTAAGACTTGACTTTCAGTCTTAAAAGAAAAAAAAAAAAAAACTTTCTGAAAACTCCAATAAGAAATGAATGCCTGCTTCCTGCTACTTGGTATTTTTTTTTTTTTTTTGGAAAAATAAATATATAATAAAGAAAAACAGGTTTATTTTATTTTCCTTGTTATTTTTCTTTACAGGCTTTCAAAGTTCAATACTTTGTTGTATAAGCACTATATAGAATTATTTTCTGTATAGAATTATTTTTAATTCACTCATCGGATTTTCCCATTGATAGAACTGCTCTTACCATAAGTGACAGAAAAAAAATCTCATTAGACCACGCAGATCATCTTTTTACTAAGCCAAGATTGATTGATCTGTATTGCTCAGGTGTTTGTTGTGGTGAAGCACACCAAGTTGTGAAATTTGTCACAGACAGCATATCACAGTCAGTATGACACATAACTATTGATAGTCCAAAAGGTTTTTAGGACACCAGATATTCACTTCACAAAAGCAATCCCAAAGCACATCTATCCTATAATCATCCTGTACAAAGGATGAGGACCTAGATAGAAATTTCATAGCTCACTTTATTCTTTTTGAGGGTTAAGTGATGTAAGAGATTATTCTTTTACACTTTCATCTCAAATCTTGCTGAGTAACACTGGACAAATCCTGGCAAGTCCTGGTCAAAGAAGATTTGCAGGCCAGGGGCAAGGAGAGAGAGAGAGAAGCTGCAGTCTTTTGTGTGGAATTATCTCAAGGGAGATAGCTATCTCAGGGGGTACTGTCCAAGCACACAGGTATTTTTGTATGTGACTTCCCAAAGTTCCCAGGAATGCCACATTAGAAGGAGGATAAAAAGGGACCAACAACCAGGAAGGCAGGTTTCTAACATCAAGTGCCTTATGACGTGATGCCTGCCAGCTGACAGACTCTATGCCTGCTACCTGAGACCTGCCACTTCCTCCTGGACTTCCTCTGTTGCTGTACCTTCTTGCTGCCTAATGCCGGCCACACTGCTGCTGCTTTCCTCCTGCACTTTTGCTTCAGAGCATCGGAATGGCATGCAAAGGGACACTCCTGGATCCTGGTGGTTTATCCCCACTTTACACAATTCTTGCTTCTTTTCTATCTTACCTATCACCCACATTCCCTTCCCTACCACTTCAATTCATAATAATCACATGCCTCCCCTTCTCCATCTTCCTGACTGATTAAGATTTGTAATAAACTGGCCGGACTGAGATTTGAACTGTTGTTTCTTAATCTCATGTCGGGTACATATATATCAAAGAACCTCCTCTCCCTCCTCTAAATTGAAGCAAGACAAATGGGAATAAGGTGATCAGTGCTTTGCCCCAGACCACTTCAGCAATAGGCACAACTACCTGGAAACTGTTAGAACTATGCTGTCTCAACCTTGGTATATACATGAAAGAAGTCTAAGATACTTAAGCTAAAAGAAAAAAAAAAAAAAAGCCCCAATTCATTTGCCTGAATGCAGACAATAGTATGAGGGCTGCTCTGAAAGTTTTTTTTATATTTACTTTGTTATCCCAAAACATGAAAGCAGATGTTGGTGATCTGGCAATAGCAGATAAACCTTTCCACCAATATTCAAATACGGTTCGTTGCAACAGATGACAGTAAAGGGGAAGTCTGAAAAAATAGCCTCTGATAAAGAAGCGTGTATAAAGCAAATGTGTGTAACAGAATTCCTCCATGCAGAAAAAAATGGCAGACTTTAACATTCACCAACTCTTGCTGAATGTTTCTGGAGATCTGTAGGGAACTGTGTTTGTGCAAACTGCGTGACTGGCCTGAAAGGGTCAGTAACCAGGTAAATGGTGTCTATCTTGAGAGGGATAGGTACTACATTGCAGGAACACACCTGCCGAGAGGCTTGGATGCAGATCACAAATGTATTGTTATAGCAACTATGAATACAGAGAAGTAAGATGGGGTTCAACAGCACAGTACAGTACAGTACAGTACAGTACAACTTGCTAGCATGAAGGCTTCTGTTCTTAGATCACAGTAGCAAATTAATGATGTAATGATGTAATGATGTGTAAGCAATCTATAAAAGGCCTGTGCCTTCAATAAACTTTGCTTTTGCGCCACCAGAGCCTAAGCCCGTCTGTCCCAGGCATCTTGAGCTGGTCTCTGTCATTTGGTGCCGAAACCCGGGAAACTCGGACTCCAAATGACAAAGGTGTCGCTTCCTCCCACGAGCCGCGGTTGGTAAGTTTGGATTAGGGAGGCGAGGACTAGGGAATTGGACAGATCGTTTAATTAAAAATATGGGTCAGGCTGCAAGTACAGAACAAGGCATATTTGCAGCAATGTTAAAGTCATTATTAGTTGCCCGAGGGATAAAAGTGACTTGGGGCCAGATTAATCGTTTTTTAGGCTTCATAGAGGAAGTTTGTCCTTGGTTTCCCAGGGACGGTACAATTAATATTGAAACTTGGAATAAAGTGGGTGAGCGACTTCAGGGTTATTATACTGTGCATGGACCTGAAAAGGTGCCTATTGATACTTTTACGCTTTGGACTTTGATAAAAGAATGTCTTAGGGGAGACACAGGAGATTAGAAATGGCAGCGGACTACTAGTTTCCGCAAGTAAATTATACCCTACTTTGCCAAGATCTAAATCCCTAGATCAGATTCCTTCAGCACCTCTGCCACCCCCCCCTCGATATGAACGGCCTCTAGTTTGTAAATTAGCAGAAGATTTGCTGCCATGTAAACCCCCTGATATTAACCAAGTAAAAAACAATTTGGAACCGGATGATTGGGGAGAATTAGAGAAAGAGGGTGCTGAATACCATCACGAGGAATTAGCAGCTGTTTTTCCAGCACTAAGAGTTGATGCTGCTGTACAGAGACATGCGGCAGCCAGCCAAACTCAATCTGATCTTCTTGATATTTTACCTTCCTTTCGAGCAGGACGAATGCCTCCTCCTCCAGGAGTAGATGCTTTAATTATGCAACAGTCTCCCATGCAATTAGCACTTAAAGAAGCCAGAAAAGCAGGAGAGACAATAGATGAATTTTCTGATCAAATTTTTCCATCCCAAGTTTTCCCTGTTATACAGCGTCGGCTTGATAACAGGGGTGTCCTAAACGATTATGAACCAATTCCTTTTAAGCAATTAAAGGAACTCATAATTGATAGTTCACAATATGACCCGACAGCTCCATTCACTATTGCAGTTTTAGAAACGGTGGCCTCTAATGTGCTTCACCCCGCCGATTGGCGTAGCCTAGCCAAGGCTGTTTTGACCAGGGGTGAGTACCTTTGTAGATGGCTGAATATTCTGATCAATGTGGTCAATACCCTCAGATGTCTTTGCAACCTTACAAGGGATCAAGCTCGAGAAACCGTTAAGAATTGTTCTGCTTGTGCACCACTGTTACCTGTTCTGCATTTGGGGGTAAACCCATGAGGTCTTCAACCTAATGATTTGTGGCAAATGGATGTCACACATGTACCTTCATTTGGCAAACTATCTTATGTTCATATTACTATTGATACTTATTCACATTTCATAGTAGCCACCCCCTTGTCAGGAGAGCGTGCTTCTCAAGTTTGTACACATCTATTTCACTGTTTTTCGGTACTTGGTGTCCCCAAGACCATTAAAACTGATAATGGTCCTGCATATGTTAGCACTACATTCCGAAAGTTTTGTGCTCAATTTTCAATTCACCATAAGACTGGTATTCCTTATAATCTGCAAGGCCAAGGCATCATAGAGAAATGCAATCATTTACTCAAACAACAATTAAAAAAATTAGAACGGGGAACATGGGGATTCAAGGACACACCTACCTCTTTACTGAATCATACCCTATTTATTCTTAATTTTTTGAAAGTAGACAACGATGGGCTGTCTGCAGCTGATAGACATTGGAATCCCTCAGATAAACCTAAACCATTAATATACTGGCGAGACCCATTAGATGGGCAGTTACGTGGGCCAGATCCAGTACTACTGTGGGGTCGAGGGTATGCCTGTGTCTTTCCTACAGATGAACCATCACCCCAGTGGATCCCAGAACGACTTATTCGGCATGCCCAAAACCAAGATGGGAAAACTTTGGAGAAGATGCAGCGCCTCTCGATTGCACGCAATCATGAAATGGTACAACAATGTCGACTTCAGCTATTTGCCCTCCTTTTGAGTACGCCTTGGTTGTTATGCCAAGTAGCATCTGCAGAGACATATTGGACATTTGTCCCAAATCCACCATTGATTCACCCGGTAACGTGGGAAGAACTGGCAGACATTCCGGTGTATAACTCTGTTCATGGGTCAATACTCTGATTACCACATCCAGGAATATTCGGCAATGATAAATTATACAGGACAGTTAGATGGACTACCTATTTGTTTTCAGGCTAACCAAACATGCCCATTGTGTGAACAAATAATAATGCAGAATACTGATCCATATGTGTCACACCAGTAGAATACAATTCCACTCCATTTCCTTGGCACAAAATAAACAAGCATTTGCAAGGTATTTGGGACAATGCAAACACTTCGCTAGACTTAAGGGAACTTTAGCAGCATATACAAGATATGATGAGCACACATGAAATTGATGTTACCTTAGTTACCCAAGCACAAGATTTTGTAAGCACACTTAAGGCTACTTTTCCTTCATTCTCATCATTTCAAAAAGGATTGTATGGTATATGCTTAATGCTTTCTTTGCTAGTATTAGGGCTCATCTTACTTCCCTGTGTACTATGCTTAATAATTCGCCAATTGCAGGCAGTAAAAATTGAAGTCAAAAAAGTTAAGCTAGAGCAAATGAAACATAAATCACCACCACCATTGACTTAAAAGATAAATAAGAGTGGAATGTAGGGAACTGTGTTTGTGCAAACTGCGTGACTGGCCTGAAAGGGTCAGTAACCAGGTAAATGGTGTCTATCTTGAGAGGGATAGGTACTACATTGCAGGAACACACCTGCCGAGAGGCTTGGATGCAGATCACAAATGTATTGTTATAGTAACTATGAATACAGAGAAGTAAGATGGGGTTCAACAGCACAGTACAGTACAGTACAGTACAGTACAACTTGCTAGCATGAAGGCTTCTGTTCTTAGATCACAATAGCAAATTAATGATGTAATGATGTAATGATGTGTAAGCAATCTATAAAAGGCCTGTGCCTTCAATAAACTTTGCTTTTGCGCCACCAGAGCCTAAGCCCGTCTGTCCCAGGCATCTTGAGCTGGTCTCTGTCAGAGATCAAACAGTGGATGTAAGGCAGTGCGTGGTGTGAATCAATGCACTGCAAATGCTGCATTCAGTATAGAGCTGCATCTAAGTTTCAGTGCATTGGGACCAGCGCTGACAATGGTTGCAATGCTGCAGTGTTTGCACCAGGTGAGTCCCACAGATGCTCTCACAGGAACACTTCATGCATTTTTTGACAGAATCTGTTGAACAAAGGCAGAAGGAGACAGTTTATTGGATCACATCATTACTGGTGAAATAAATAGGAGGCATTATTTTCAGAGTTACCATCTATATTTTGCAACTATTCTTTTGTAATTCTTGAGTCTCAAAATTCAACTTACTAATATTTTTTCTAAAATATATCCTTATAAAAACAAAAATAAACTTCTCTGTTTTGTTTGTGCTTGAATGTGCATTTGTGCATGCTGTTTTTCATGTCATTGAGGCTGTATTATTTATTTAGTTACTTATTTTTAAGGAGAAAAAAAAATGATAGAAAGTTATATAGTTTGGTATTTCTCAAGATTTCTCTCCATTTTGAATTGTCATGTGCCTCTGTTTAGGTTTATAGTATCTATGTTCATATTGTACTAAAATCCAAAATATGTTCCTTACATGTTCATATTAGGTCTGTCCTCTTTCTTGCATCTCGAAAACCAGTCAGAATTTCTTTTCTTCTCTTCAGTGTTTGTATTGTCTATATACAAATGCTGAGACACTGAGCTCCATAACATCTAACTGAAATTATCAGGAGTCTGTACGAGCGAAATATTCCTTAATGGATGAAAAAAAATCCAAATCTCTTAAGTTGGGCTTAAGCTTCTTCCTTCAATTCTGCAGGCAGACTTCTCTGAGCATTTAGCATGCACATATTGAAATATCAACTTCATAAGAGACATATCTTCATGTGTCATGATCGAGAGTATGATAGTGGCTTTTTATGTCTATTTAGCTTACAGCAAATTTAAAGTTATAACTTTTAATTCTTAGTGTTATTAAGAGAAAATAATTAAGAACTTTTCTTATTCTTTTTCTCCCGTTTCTCTTTGCTGACTGACTATAGTCATCCTCCGGAAATGACCTTGAGAGGTTAGAAATTCTTCTACATTTAAGTACCATTAGCAATTTCTATTTATTTATTTATTTATTTATTTATTTATTTATTTATTTATTTATTTATTTATTTATTTATTTATCTATCCAGAAAACAAGCCACTTAGGTAGTTGGCAAAAAATAGTGCCGATAAAAATCTAGTCTTGGCTACTCAGTAAATTGCATTGCACTATCTGAGGGTGAAGAACATTGTATTAAAAGATTTTCATTGTGTAATAATGTGAACACCAGCAGCAGTAATTATAAAATCAATAATTTGTAATAAATATGTCCTCCTTATATAATTACTAAATGATTGCAAAACCAATATTGTGCACTAGTTAGAATGGAAAGTGTTGCTGCTAAAGACTTTCTATATTACACATTATTGTTCAACTCTTAAACACCCTTGGTCAAATGAAGCATAGCTTCAGTCTCATCAGAATTAAGTTAAATGCTATTGCAATTTGATCTCCTTAAAAAGTATTTGATTCATGGAAAAACTAATTAGCAGATTAAAATGCAACAAAAAGTAACTTAAATATACAATGGTAAATACTGTTTATCGTGAGCTGGAAAGAGAATGCAAGATTGTTTCTACCCTGGAAGATGGAAAAGGTTTAGATTTTTTTTTTCTTTTTTTTCCCCATCTTTACTTTCTGACTGAGTATTTTGATTCCACAGGAACCCACATAAACCTCATATCTCACCATTTATATCTGTCTTCACATTTTTCACATACTTTTAGTTTTGCCTCAAGTGGCAATTTCTGCTGCACAGATAACTAGGAAACTAGCTTTTTGTAGGATTCCCATCTTTCAGCAAACTGAAATTCAGAGAGAGGGACAAACGTTTTATAAATTGTTAGAGTTTTCAGAAGGGTCTTAAAAAATCAGCATAAACATAATGCAAAGGAAACAAGACCAAAAGAATTTCAAGGCAGTTTCACATGACAGAAATACTCTGTTGAGCTAAATTCTACTCTAATGAAGTAACTCCAACATACTCAAAGGCATGAAAGTTAAAAGAACCCTATGTTCTGTCTTACTGATCTGTGTTCTGTCCTTACTGTCTGTGTTAAGGCAGACATTATATTTGTACATCTATATCTGTATCTGTGCACAAAGATTCAGAAGATATCAATAGGTTTCAATTATAGATAGACTTTCAGTTATATCCTTCCTTCCATTATTTGAAAAGCCATATGCTGATTTGGCAGTAAGCTCTTACTAGACCTGAATGTTTTTCTTCTACTCCCTCTTTGTGTATATGTTCATATAGTTTTAACCCTGGACAAAGATTCATTACCTGTTCCAGCTCCCTACAGCAGAGGAGCCTACATCTTAGCTAATTCTCCAAGATCCATATAGCAGTGATAATTCAGAAAACAGACATAGTGAGAAAGAAATAGATAATTTTGTGAATTTTTATTCTATATGTAATATTGAGATAATATTGAGGCTAGATAGATTGAATCTTAAAATTGTTTACATATTCTGAAAGAGGAATTTATGGTAACTAACTTGTATGTAGACATGTGCATTATAAATGAGTCTCATTCCTTGCTTCTGTTTGGATCAAAATGCAATCAGAACTATTTGTATAACAAGATCTATTTTCTTTGCCCATTGCCTTCCAATTGGGGAAGTGTTCCCATCTCACTCCTCCAAATGCTATTCACCCATCTTCTGCAAAGATCTGTTGTTTTTCATGTGGAAACACATGATAAAAATACCATTTCAGCAAGACAGGTTAGCTTGCAAACATAAATACATGCATTATTTCTGAGCCCAGAGTAGGTAATTATATACAATAGAGAGCATTACAAGTGACTGAAAATAGGTCAGTAATGGGTAATACAATTAAATATTCCATCTAGGAAATGTTGTAAGGAGAGGGGCTAGAGGAAGGGAGGGAGAAGGGAGATTGTAAAATGATGACCACTCTCCCCTCAAGAAAAACAAGAAAAACAAGTTCACTTCCTCTCCTCTCCTCTCCTCTCCTCTCCTCTCCTCTCCTCTCCTCTCAGATTAAATGATTTATTTTAACTGGACAAAAAAGAAGGTGATTGACTTGACTGGTTTACAGTACAATTTTGGTTAACTGTATCAGAAGGTTGGAAAGTTCTAAGGATTTGCGTGGTTGCCAAATGATCAACAAGTTATATATATATATCACTATGCGTGTCCATTAGGAAAGAGATTATCATTCTAGTTCTCATTTAGGACGTGGAGATTTGAAAGGATTAAGAAATATATTCAGGTGATTTTTTTATTTTATTTATTTTATTTTATTTTATTTTATTTATTTATTTATTTGGAGCATTGTCACTCATCTCAAATCCAAATTCAAACAAATTATATGATTCAGAATTTTTATTATCTGTATATACCAGACCCTGGTTACCAGCAATATCAGTTAATCTGAGTAGCCACATTAAATTTAGCCATCCGAACCACATGCCATATGACTTACATGAGGCTTTAAGGTATCTGTGGAAAACACAAAGTTAAATCCAACTCTGTCATTTGACCAGCTTCCATTCTTCAAGAGAATAAAGGTGAAATAAGGGTTAGGCACTGTTATGTGGTTAATTCATGTGTTGTGAGGTTTTTTTTGTTTGGTTGTTGGTTGATTTGTGTGTGTGTGTGTGCATGTGTGTGTGTGAGGCTGTGTGAGGTTTGAGAAACCATGACTTATTTCTTTCAAAGTTTCTGAAAACTGCATGTAATATAGATACAGATGTTTCTTTTAATAGTTGACCTAGCATGGGTTCAAATTTCTTCAGAGAAATTGGGTGTGGGGGATTTAAAATTGAATTTATCTGGAATCCACATATACTGTTTCTGCCTAAATCTTACAGACACTTTGTAACTTTAATATCAAAATAGGTGACTTTCATCTTCTAAGGTTGTTACATTATTTTTATAGATGAATCTCAAGCTAAAGATACTTAAGGTTACTTCTTGTAAATAAACTTCAACATCTGTTTATAATTCTACTATGTCTAAGTACTTTACAGTGTGAACAACTTGGAGTGGCGACTAAAATAATTCAGTTTTCTAGACTGGAATGTGTATTGGAGGATTTCCAAGAGTCTAGATGAAGAAAATGCAAGGTGGTGTAAGAAAATATGACTTTTATTGTGGCAGAAAAATGGTGCTTGTTTGTTTGTTTGTTTGTTTTCATTAATTATGTTTCATAGTAAACACAACATTTTTAGGTAGAATCCTATTATTATATTCCCAGACTGTTAGGCTGCTTCTATACTCAGATGTTTTAAATCACAGAATCAGAGAATCACAGAAACACCAAAGTTGGAAAAAACCTACAAGATCTTCCAATGCAACCATCCACCTATCACCAATAGTTCTCACTAAACCATGTCTCTAAACCCAACTTCCAAGCATTCCTTGGTGACCCTGGACTATCAGGCAGTGGAGCCCATTCCACTGCCTGACCACTCTTTCAGAGAAGTAGTATTTCCTAACATCCAGCCTAAATCTCCCCTGGTGCCATTCTCTCTAGCCTATCACCAGTTACAAGAGAGAAGAGGCCTACCTCTAGCTCACTACAACCTCCCTTCAGGTAGTTATAGAGCAATAAGTTCTCCTCTGAACCTCTTCTTCTCCAGAATGAACAATCCCAGCTCCTTCAGCTGCTCCTCATAATCCCTGTGCTCCAGACCCCTCACCAGCTTTGTTGCTGTTCTCTGAACTAGCTCCAAGGCCTCAGTGTCCTTCTATTGTCTGTTTTGGGCAGTAAGGAACCCAAAACTGGATGCAGTACTTGAGGTGCAGCCTCACCAGTGCTGAGTACAGCGGGACAATCACTTCCCTGTTCCTGCTGTTTCTGATGCAAGCCAGGATGCAATTGGCCACCTGGGCACTGCTGGCTCATGTTCAGCCAAGCATCAATCAATCACCCCCAGGTTCATTTCCTCTACACAGTCTTCCAGCCACTCTACCCCAAGCCTTTAATATTTCCTGGGGTTGTTGTGGCCAAAGTGCAGGACCCGGCATTTGGCTTTGTTTAACCTCATCCCATTGGCTTCAGCCCAGCTATCCAGCCTGTCCAAATCCTTCTGTAGCACCTCACTACCCCCAGGTGGATTGACACTCCCAGCCAACTTGATGTCATCTGCAAGCTTACTAAGAGTGCACTCAATGCCCTCATCCAGGTCATCAATGAAGATATTGAAGAGGATAGGCTCGAGCACTGACCCTTGGGGAGCACCACTCCTGATTGGTTGCCAGCTGGATTTAGCTCCATTCACTACCTCTCTCTGGAGCCAGCCCTCCAGCCAGTTCCTTATCCAGCCAAGAGTGTACTTGTCCACACCGTGGGCTGCCAGCTGCTGTAGGAGAATGCTATAGGAGACAGTGTCAAAGGCTCTGCTGAAGTCTACGTACAGTACATCAACAGCCTTTCCGTTGTCTATCAGATGGTCACTTGATCAAAGAAGGAGATTAGGTTGGTCAAGCAAGACCTGCCCTTTGTGATCCCATGCTGTCAAGGCCTGATCCCCCATCTGTCCTGCACATGCCACATGATCTCCCTCAAGACAATCTGCTCCATGATATCTGGCTGGCGTGGTACGGCAGGCTGATGTCAGGGAGGGGCTGGCACTGTCTGTGGGTGGAGTGAGGCTGCAGCGGGAGCAGGGCAGATTAAGCAACAATGGCATTTGTGAAGAGTGTCTGGCTGCTCCGGCAAGACACTATCTTGAGGCACTGGAAGAAGAACTGGTTTGACCTGTGGTCTAATGTCCATTTAATATTTTATGACAATCAGAATTGCCATGATATAGAAGATAAAATCCACATGAGAATCTATTGCATCATCCCCAGAGTGTGGAATGAAAATTGAGATTTCCAGCCTCTGGAAGGAAAGCAGAGAGACTGTTTACTGCAGATTGTTTGTTGGGATGGTAAGACCATCAACCTCTGTGCAGAAAGTGCAGATGACTGTTTGGCATGGAAAAGTGCTCATCAGGATGCCAGAACAAATATAAAGGATCTGATGTGATGTATGACAAGACAGCAATTTCCTCAGTCCCTCCTCCTTATACAGCTTATGCTACACCATCACCTGAGGTCTATAGCTATGACTATGGTCAGTACAATGGTGCATATCCTACTGTGGATCATCAAGTCTTCTGTGTCTCCAATGGACAAGCCTATGATGTTCCCATCATAGCTGACCATATGGCCAATCCCTGCAAACCACATCATCATTCAAGAGCGTTACTGTGACAGCAAAGTAGAACTTGCACTGGGCATGCTTGCTGAAGCAGCAACTGGAATGGCTCTGGGATTGTTATTCTGGGTCTTCTAGACTACTCATTCCTTATTTTTGTAGTTCCAAATTCTCATCATAAGTTAAGACTAATTCAATAGTTTCTTTCAAGACTTAGGTCAAATATTTGTTTGCCACCATTCTGCAGCAGGATGAAGAAAATGTGGACAGAATGTTTAACAGAATTATTTAAGAAAAGCCAACCAGGGGTAACTAAAAGCTTCCGCAGTATTTCTAGCACAGGTTACACTGTAAAACAAGAATACCATAGTAAAATAATACAATCATTAAAGTTGGAAAAGACCACTGAGATCATCTAGTACAAATATCTACCAATATTGACCATTAATAATTGCCTATGAATTTGTTCTGGTTTTGTTTGTTTGTTTTTGTTTTGTTTTAATATACATTGTTTCAGTATTAGTTCTGTGTGTGTGTGT
>JAPSGF010000121.1:123346-201592 GCA_035772895.1 Perdix hodgsoniae | reverse complement strand
GCAAACAAACCCAAAAACCTTACATCAAATAAGCTAGGTCTTTCTATTTATTTATTTATTTATTTATTACTAAAATATCTCACAAGATTTTCTAGACAGTCCTAACTCAAAAGCATGGAAAATCCATACTCCTGGTTCTTCACTGCCCTTTATAGCTTGTAGTTAATTTGCCCTTAAGAAGATACCTGTCTACAGCTGCTGAGTAATGATTTTTAGACATTCATTTTATTCAAATATGGGTATATGAGCTGTCTGAAGTGTGCCTTTCAGACAAGACTTGATAAAATTAAATAAATGCAGAAATGGTTTTATGAAAATAATTTGGGTAAATTTGGTCTGGAAAACAAACTTAAAGATCAGAGAAATTTTGAGAAAAAATCACATCTAATTTCCCACAGATTTCTATCTTAATTAATTATTAACTTTATAGTGTTCTCTGGAAATTATATATTACAATTTCTTTTTTAGTGCATTCATCCTTCCCTTCAAGGTAAGAAAATAGTGTCCCAGTTATCATCAACTTTCCTTAGTCTTCTTACTTTGGCTTCACAACCTTTCCAAGTAGAATGGAATTGCACATTTACTGGCATAAAACCCCATACAATAGTCAAGTTAGCAGAGAAACCATTATTTATATATATCCGTGTGTATACATGAACACATACACACATAAAACTACATGCATGGTTTTACTACCAGTGTATGCTAACACTGACATAGATTGTCATTAATACCGTAAAACCTTCCTCTAATTCTTCCCAGTGTTCCTTAATATGGACGTGGGAAGATTTTTTTCCAGTAATGGAAAGAACTCATGAGTTCATGCTCACTCTCTGTTTTTGCTAACTAGATGTGAGTACACTTCCAGAAAGTAAATGGATCCGGAATTCTGAAAGTAGGTGAATAGGTTCTGAGTGTAATTTTCCCTTTAAACACATAGAGCCATTTGAGAGACAAAAAGATCTAAACTTTTATAACATAGCTCTGCAGTTTTAACAGTCAAGTAAGGTTATAAATGTTATCTTGGTGTCCTATGGTCAAAAAAGTTTATCTTTTTGGCATTTTAATATTTATTCTTTGAAATTATTTTATGCAGGATTATCACTCTCCGTGATCAGAGACTCTAGTCACAGTATCCACCCCACCGAGAGCAAGGGTGCCCACACCCAAAAGAAAGGATGCAGAAACCCAGGCTGATCACCGAGGAAGATATGCAGTCATGCAGGCCTCCAGTGTCACAGAGTGCCTGAGCCTTTCACTAGCACTGTATCTACACAAGGTGTGAATAGGCAAATGATCTGTTCAGTATTGTAGTAGGGCAACAAGATGAGTTAAAATGTGTCATGGGAGCCAAAGAGAAAGAGCATAATAACTACACTGAACTCTCAGGGAAGTGTTACTGTAGAAGAAAGCTCAAGAGCCAAGGCAAGCTGTATCCTCTCACTTTTTTTTTTTTTTTTTTTTTTGGTCTGAAGACAAAAACTCAAAGGAAAGAAGTGGGCAAAGTGTGGCTGCAAGCAAAACCCCTCCTTTCCCACTCCACTCACCCCTACCCCCGCCACTACCCCAAGTCCCTGTGCAACAGGTACAAGGCTCAGGATGTGGAATTCCCATCTTTGCGTGATAAGGCTCATCCGTACCAGAGAAATCAACAAAACCAAAACTAGAAAAGCCTACATTCTCAAAGAAGAGGAGGCAGGCTTCTCCCTGCAGAGAAGTGAATGCCTGGTATGCCATGCAGATCTTCTTAGAGAAGTCTGCTGCATCCCTGAGACTTGGGTGAAGAATGTCACCACAAAACTGTCTAGCATGGTACAATCAATAGATCATTACCCATTACTACTTTCCCAAGAGGGTAGAGATGAGCAGCTACTTGTAGTTCAAAGGTCACCAAAAGGGACTCCAGGGCCTCGGAAAACTGCCTGAAGAAACTGAGAGTATAGATCGTCATTTTCCTTTTCATCTGCTGGGTAGGAATTTGAAAGAAATTGAGATACTATCAATAAACACCTGGCTTAGTGGCCAGTGCTGTCCCCAAAACTTTGTGTATTTTGACAACAGACTGGCTTATATGACATTAGGCTCATAGACACCAGATAAGGTTTACTTTTCTTAAAGGTGAAAGATGGTCTTTGGGGAAAATTTAGCAGAACTCATTGGCAGGGCTTTAAACTGTTTGAGGTGTGTGGGCTGATAGTGAGCCTGCTGATTAGTTTAGGATAGTATAGCTAGATCAGAGGGACGGGGTGCCATCAGAGGTCCTCAAGCTATTGCTTTGTGGCATGCTGGCAACACTGCAGCACCCTGAGTGACAGTGAGCCATGGACCACTAAGGCAATAGACAACAAGGAAACAAATAAATTATTTCAAAGAGCAAACTTTTTCTGGGAAGCAAGTTGGCTGGACTGATTAAAAGAGCTTTAAACTAGATTCTATGAGGGAAGGGGGTGGAGTTCTGTGTGTCAGGGAACATTGTCTCTTCAGGAAACCTCAGGGAAAGATCTCAAAACCATCCCAAATGATCTTGAGAGAGCTCCTGTGAAAAGGTAACACTATTTATATCCTGGCTGATGTCTGCCTGACCAGAGAGAGCCTATCCTGCTCTCTCACCATCTTGCTTTAGCTACAAGAATCACATTCACAGACTCTCATCTTTATGGGAGATTTCAGCCACCTGGATGTCTGATTGGAAAGCATGACAGCAGACTGCAATCAATACCAACGATTCTTGAAGTGTGTTGAGTATAAATTCGTAGTGCAGGTGTGAGATAAGCTGACCAGCAAAGAAACATTTTTGAACCCCGTGCTCACTGTTGCAGAGGAAATAATTAAGGATGTTAAGATTGGAGGTAGTCTGGACTGTAGTGACCATGCCCTAGTAGAGTTTGTGATCCTGAGGAGGATGGGTCCGACAAAGAAGCAAAGGCAAGATCCTGAACATCAGGAAAGAAATCTTCAATCTATTATAAGGAATTACTAGACAAGATATCCTGAGATGATTGACTGGGCAAGGACCTTCTGGTCAAACTGAGAGATAAGAATGACATATGCAAGCAGTGGAATTCTGGAATTCTGGGTAAATTCTTCGGGTCATTCAGATATGGGATCATGCACTGTACAGTTTAACTTGTAAACACTGCTGCCATACGTACTGTATCTACACAATAAATACAATGTGATTTATTCCTGTCTCCACAGAATACCCTAACATTCCTGTTACAATTTTTCTTCTGTCCATCTGTATGGTTTTCTGTCCATTCTCTATTTTCATTCTCTTCCTCCCTCCTCCCAAATTCAAATTGTTAAATACTATGCATTCAGCAGGTAGATCAAAAAAACGTTTTCTTTCTTTTGCCTTGAGCTGAAATATCACATATCTTGTTATTTAGTACATGAAGAAATATTTGAATTCCATTAAAATGTGAAAATGAACACAGGTTTCCCACATCTTTACTAAGTGATCAACCAAGATGACTAAGATGCTAAACTGAAGAAATGACAACCATTAATCTGCTTGAAAAGAGAGGCGGAAACAACTGCTTCAAATGCTTATTAGCCCTTTCTTAGGTTGTCTTCTAGAGTTAGATTCTCCCAGGAGACTTAAGTTTAAAGAAGTCTAGTTGCTGCATTGTAATCAATATTAAGTATGAGATAGGCTGTTCATCCCTGCCAAAACTTAATACAGTTATAGTTACCTGGGGAACTTTAAACTAAAGAAGTCAGGTGGCAAAGGATTTAAAACTCCTCAAACATGAGGGGTCAGCTAAGGATGACAGTTTAAGTGTTTACTGTACATTTTGTGTAAGTCCTAGATTAGATACTCAAGACCTTATATCCCATTGGGTCCTAAGTCTTTGATGCATTGCACTAAGCTGAGGCATTCAGCTGACATGCTTAGTCACTTAAGCTCCTGATAGAGGGGGAGTTAGGCCACCTGTAATCTGAATCACTCCTTTGAGTTTTCCATCTTTGTCAACTGACTGCAGGGGAAAACCAGAGCGAACAAGTTTTCAGATATAGGTGTTCTTTCGGTAAGACTTTAATACTCAAAGTTAGGTGAAATGTGCCAAGAGATCAGTAACTCAGAGTGCTGAAAGTCACAGAAGAACTCTGTTATGAAAAAGAATTCAAAGTCAGCTCACAGAGTTAAAATAGAATTTTATCCTACTTCCACACATACGTGCACACGTACATACATGCACACACACAGATAGTATCTTCCTGACTCAGTTTACATACTTTCATGTCTGTGCTTACACAGTAGGAACATTTGAAGCTTTCCTTAAAGCAAAACTGGCCCAGATATAGAATGAAAGCAAAGACAAGTATGCGAATGAAGTGTGACAAACATTCCACACACATGCAGAATTGTTGCTCAGAGTACAGTTTTTATCAATCAGTACAGAGGAAAAAGATCTTTTAGTTACAAAATGTTGCCACCTTTTTGATTTGAAAGTCAGCTGGTACTATAAGACCACTATATTCACAGCAGTAGCAATTCAGCCTATGCTGTCTACTGAAATCTAGGTCGGCATTTTACATTATTAAGACTACATAAAATGCTTTAGTAAATTACCAAGAATCATTTCCCCTGTCCTCCTACTTTAAGCAATACCTGGGCTTATATCACTGCTAATGTGAAACACTTGCTCACAGCAGCAAGTGGCAATTCTGGGTACATCAAACCCCAGCTGAGGAGTAATTATGATTCAATGTCAAGATTAATGTTGTCATAACTTTAAAATATGGCTGACATGATAAAGCCCCCCTGCTGTCTGAGGATAGTCCAGAAACAAATGTGTTAGAACAACTTTAGCATTTCCTTTAGCACCCTTAGTGCTAGGCAAATCTCTGGCTGGTTTTCAAATAATGATGGGAAAAAAAAAATGGAAAAAAAAAAAAAAAAAAAAGGGAGAATAAAAATAAGGACAGATGGAATGAAAATAAAATAGAATGACCCTTTGCACAAATGACTATATGAGGGTATGGGGAGGGCTGTGTAGCATTATGAAACAAATAACTATAGATCAGTTTTAAAAGCATAGTTAGAAATGTTTAGGGCTTCAATGGGAAATAAATACCAGTGACTTCTGCAATCTTTTTGATGAATGTGTGGAATTGTCTCCTTATCTTCTCATGGGAAGGCAAGGCAAGGCAAGGCAAGGCCAGGCAAGGCAAGGCAAGAGCTGACAATTCAAGCAAAGGTCTTTACCTTCAGTTGTTTTCCATTAACAACAGGAACACATTCTTACAGTGAAACACAAAAGCTGGTTTCCAAAGCTACTGCTGAGTTCTAGGGTATACCAGGATCTGACTCATTTGTTTAAGAGCTGCTCAGAAAGCTGGTTAAAGACAGGATTTTTTTGTACTTTGTCCCTGTTATCTGCTCTTGCCTATTAGAGTGAATGAAACATCACAACATTATTTATCATAAGCTTCTATTTGTTAATAACACTATTGTTTATTACTCTGAACATGTTGTATGCAGTTAATTTGAGTTCTGTTATTCTTTCTTATTAATCTTGACAAGAGTTCAGGCTTCTTCCTTCCTTCACAACACGACTGCACACTTCATTTGAAATTTGCTTATGATCATTTAGATTAAGGATTCTGGCCTTGTTTCAGATCTGTCCTTAATCATGCAAATCAGAATACTGAAACACTTCCATCATAATGACCACTATCTGAAAAGTTCAATGCTGTTTCACTCATCTGAACAGTTCCTGTATTTATTTCTTTAGCCACTTTCCTACAGTGTAATTCCATCAATTTCAGGAGAACATGTAAGAAACTGGAGTATAAATTGGTGTAGATGCAGCTCGTTAGCCCCATGAGAGTGTAAAAGGGCTTCCCTAAACATAGGTCAGAAATAGCAGAGTCAGAGTTTGCCATGCTGGGTTCTCACTAAATTAATATCTAATATCATGGATAATTGAGTTTAATTCACATCAACAATATGCTATAATATTTTAGTCTTTTATTGATTTCACAACATGAAATTTGAATACGACTTCTGCAAAATGTATTGCACACAATCTTCGTAGTCTAGGAAAAGTTACTGACTGCTGAAGGCTGTGACACAGTGAGCTTTTTCACACAGCATTTTGATCAGAATATCATAATGTGTTTCCATTTTCCATAACCTGTCGAGATGTTACTTAATCATGGGGAAATATATAGCATATCACAGGATCCTTTTTTTGCACTTACTGAGATGAATGAAACTATTTTCCCCTGAAAGCAGGAATTAGAGAGAAAAATATAAAAAGCAATCTTCATTGGAAAAACAAAACAAACAACAACAAAAAGTGCTTTTACTGTTTTATTTTTTTAAATGTGGAGATATTTGATTTCCACATAGTCAAATAGTTTTGTTTCAGTTGACTAAATAATTTTATTTCTACTTTCCACCATTTATGTATTTATAGCTGCTTAGATTATATTTATATGTGTTCCTGCATAGTAATTATATTTACACACCTACTGTTATGAAATAAAATTGGATTAGTGTTGAGTTTTTAAGAGAAGCAAACAAAGAAGAAGAAGAAAAAAAAAAAAACAAAAAATACACATTAGATATACATACTTATTTGTTTCCCTTTATTAAAATATTTTTATTTTATGGAAATGAAATGCTTCAGTGCTATGAAAAAGAAATGGAAAAGTCAGAATAACTCACTTCAACATTCTCTGAGTAAACATTTCATCAAAATTCAATGCATTCCAAAGAAGAGCTTCAATATCAAAAATGCAAAGCTATTTATTTTATTACAGATGTTTAAGACTTTCACAGTTGCACATATGATCCATAAGTGGACAGAATTTTGATGATATTTTATCTGAACGTTATGCATACATAAGATTTGTTATGTTTCATTAACAATGAGAAATACTTTCTTTGTGAGACTGGACATAAAAAATGGCTGAATTTCTGCAGAAATGTCAAATCTAACATAGCTGGGCTCCAGTCCATGACTGAGAGTCCTACAAAATATTGGATAATGAATAATGGAGAGTAAAGTGACAAATGTACCCTTTATTCTCTAGAAATGTTGAGTGAGCTATCTCACAGTTTGTTTTACAGCTGCATATCAATCTGTGCCATTATAGTAAAGGATCACACTGCATGCTTCTTTAAGAACTTGCTTGGTTTTCTAAACCAGTTGACAGTTATCACTATTAATCTTGGAAAATAAAGAAGTCTGTTGAACAAAAGACAAAGTATATGTCTACATTAAAATAAGATATAATACATACTTCTGCCTTTTTTCCTAATTAGTGGATTTGCAGCAGCACAGACTTCAGACAAGGCTGTATACAGCAGTCATCTCTTGTTGGCCTTGATAACAGTATTAAGATTGATAGTTCTCGTTAAAGTTTGTCGCAACATCTTAATTTATATTACTACCCATCTTACAGGCATTAATGATATTAGATATTTCTAGTTTCAGAAAACAGTGTAAGTTGGAATAACCTCATGGGGTCTTTTAACCCCTTTTGATGCTGAGGCTAATTTTAACGTTAGATCAGATTGCACTTCATAGTCCCATCTCCGTTTAAAGAAAGGAAAATAAAAATGACACATTAAAATCAATATAATTCCGTCACTAATGAACATATTCTTTGCTATTCTTTCTAATCTTGTATTTTCCTTAACTTCTTTGGAGGTGCTTATCGTATTGTGAGAATATACTTATCTCAGATTCTGAGAATGTGTCTGGGCAAAGGTGAGAATAAATAAATTGCCTCTATGTGAAATAGTCAGACATCCCCACAACATTTTAGGTATTGATCTATTATTACCCACTTTCCAGAACATCTTTGCTTGTCACACCTTTCGAAGTGGTGGTCTTCTATGTGATGTAAAATCCATGCAGGGAAATTTCTCTTTACTGGTAGATATTCAGCACATTTGCTATGTCTTAGAACATTTATTTTACTATTTACCTCTTTTGAACAATACAAAACAAAGGAAAGAGTGAAAACAAACTAAAAAATGAAGACATAAAAATAAAAACAGTATTTTTCTTTTCCCTTTTCCTCTATCACATTCTTCTATGTTATCTTGCCTTTCCACAAGGAAAACAAACAAAGCAGAACAAAACAAAACCAAGGAAAACCAAAACAAAACACAGAAGAAAACAAAAACAAATGTACCCAACACAAAAGCAAATAAACTCATAATATTTTCCATTTTCTAATCATAAACAACATCTTTAAAACATACCTTATTTAAAACTTTTTAAAAATCTTTCTGACAATAGTTAACAATGAAAAGTGAAAGACAAATTTATATTCATTTTTTTAGCCCCCAAATGTCCTTGAATGATCCCCCCCCCCCCCCCCCCCCACCCCCGAATGATCAGTGAAATTGCAAAAAACTAGCCATTTTACATTGGATATCCAGAGTTTTCTTAATTTTCAAATCTGAACAGAACACAGAGTTCTTTCTGAGCTATATCTGTATGCAGGTCTAACTGCCCTGTCTTGTCCCCAGAAATACTCCAGTCTTGACATTCCTACATTCTAATGACTGGGAACTCTTATTAGACAGTTCTAGGATCACAGGAATGTGCTTGGCTGAGTTGTACCAGTGATTTTTGAAGATTCTCTCCACCGTCTCTGAGTTTCAGAACATAAATATTTAGGAATTACAGATACATTTTGCCCTTCAGTCATGTCTGATCCTTGACAAAACACCTTTTTCTGCACATCAGACCTTATCTACAGAAAGACTAGAGTCATTTACTATCTCCCTAGTATCTTTGAGCACAGCCTTATTTTCACACCTGCAACACATTTGTAAACAAGACTTCAGTCGTAGCAGACATCTATGAGCTTTTATCTTATCTCTGCTAATGATACAGTTCTTAACATGTGTAGTGTGAAACAGCTTTGGCAAAAGTTTAAAGAGAAGGACATTATGGTAGGGACCCAAAGGAAATAAGTAGGACTACACAGTGTTTTCCAAAGTAAGCAAATAGATTTGAATGGACATGTTTATCACATGTATGCTCAATGTCCTGGGGTGATATTTTGGGGTCTAAAATCTGTTCTCAGTTCTGCAAATTTACAGATTTTATATCTTAACTAAATCTTTGTAATGATTCAGAGAAAGTTTAATGCCCATTTTACATTTGTTCACTTGCTAACATGTACTGTATACATAATTTCGGATCCTAGAATCACATTATGGCTAAAGAATATTTTGGAATTTTAAAACTCAATTTAACTATGATTTAAAGTGTTAATTGTCATGGTTTTATGATTTTTGGTCATCAGTATTCCACAACATAACATCATGTGATGCACTGGGGGTGCGGTTTGGTGTCTGCCGGGTGTTCGTCCGTCGGAGAGGAGCTACGTTTTCCCCAGGAGACTTTGCAGTCAGCAAGGGGATATAACTCCAAGCAACGTCACCTGATCTTCCTTCTTCGCCTGCTCTTCGCTGTCTGCGCTTCGCTATCTGCGCTTCGCCGCCTGCGCTTCGCCATCTGCACTTCGCCGTCTGTACTTCAGTCACTCAACTGGACTGCACTTCTCACCCCAGCATTGTGGTGAGGTCTATACAATTCAAACAGACTCTCTCTCTCTCTCTCTCTCTCATTGTATTTTGCTAATACTATATTTAGTAAAATCATTTGTTCCACCTCAGATCAGTGCTGTTGTTTTCAAGTATTTTGGGGTCCCCTGCTTCCCCTTTCCCAGAGGCGCGGATCCGCAGATCCCTCTGCCCTGCTGGTCACGGAACTGGGCCGGACCAGCCCATAAACCGTTTTCATTTCTATATATTTATTTCTATATAAAACATATTGGATATGAGTTGATTATAAATAACCTAGCCACTTGATTCATAAGGCCCTATTGAAAATAAACAAATCTTGATTAAAACAAGCAAAAAAACAAACAAAACATACACACCTTATTTAGGAACTTACGGTGAAAGACTAAGTAGTTTTTACTTTTACTAATGTAACTCCATTTATCTGCACAGTAATTCTTAACAATGATAAGTTCTACTGCCTATTTGTAAGTTGATACAGTTATGTAGTACAAACAGATGTTAAATTAGTTTATAAAAACACCTAGGAACAACTGTAGCAGCAGATTGCCTGTAAGTAATAGACAAGATTATAAAATTCAGATTACAACAAAATGCAATAGCTTCATACATTGGAACAAAGAAAAAATATATATGTACCATGGGCAAGGTACAAAATGGATCAAATTAAGATAACACAAAAGTAAATTGACTAGATATTATGTTAATACTAAAATAAATAAATAAATAAATAAATAAATTACTAACAGTGTGATCCAGCCAAGGAATTTTAATGTGTCTTCTATCTGCAACAGTTATAATGCCTGCAAAGTATTAATTCGAAGAACTTATTAATATTTTTTAGTGCAAAATTACTTGCAAGATATTCAAAAGTAGATCAATACAATGGAATGACAGCATATCTATTGTTACAAGTCTAGAAACAAAACCTGACTTTGCTATGTTGATGGAAAAAATTCCAAACAAGAATACATTTCATTCATCAAAGCAGGGGAATTACACTACAGTAGAAACAGTGACATAAGCCTAACCACAACAGAAGAAATGTCAGTACTGTAATGAGGTAAATTCTCTGCTGCTTTTCTAATCTCCAGAGACGAGATTCTATAATAAAACAAAATAAAGCGGGGGGCAGGGGGGGGAAGCGCTACAGAAAATGGAAAATATTCAAGAAAAAAAAGAGGCTAATGTTGGCTTGGTTGTGTTTTTTTGTTTATTTGTTTGTTTGTTTAGATTTGTTTGTCTGATTTTTTCCTTTCTAGGGGACATGTTTCCAATGAAAGTCAGGTTAAATAAGATTTGAAATATTTGAAATCAGTTCAAAGAATCACAGAATCACAGAATTGTAGGGGTTGGAAGGGACCTCCAGAGATGATCAAGTCCAACCCCTCTGCCAAAGCAGGTTCCTTACACAAGGTCACAAAAGTAGGCGTCCAGAAAGTTCTTGAATATCCACAACCTCCCTGGATAGCCTGTTCCAGTGCTCCCTCACCCTCACCATAAAGAAGTTCTTGTGCACATTTGTGCAAAACTTCCTATGCTCCAGTTTCTGGCCGTTTCCCCTTGTCCTGTCTCCACAAAATGTTGAAGAGCGTATGGCCTCATCACTTTGCCCCCCACACCCTAGATATGTATAGACGTGGATCAGGTCCCCCCTCAGTCTTCTTTTCTGAAGGCTAAACAGACCCATTTCACTTAGTCTTTCTTCATAGAAGAGATGTTCTACCAGGCCCTTCACCATCTTTGTGGCCCTCCGCTGGAGTCTTTCCAAGAGATACCCATCTTTTTTGTTTTGTTTCTGGGTGAGCCCAGAACTAGACACAGGACTCCAGGTGAGGCCTCACCAGGGTGGAGTAGAGGGGGAGGATCACCTCCCTTGACCTACTGGCCACGCTCTTTTTAATGCACCCCAGAATGCCATTGGCCTTTTTGACCACAAGGGCACACTGCTGGCTCATGGCCAACCAGGACACCCAGGTTCCTCTTTTCAGAGCTCCTCTCCAACAGGTCATTCCCCAATCTGTGTTGCTGCATGCAATTATTCCTCCCTAGATGCAAGACTCTACACTTGTTTTTGTTAAACCTCATCTAGTTTCTCACTGCCCAGCTCTCCAGCCTGTCCAGATCTCACTGAATGGCAGTAGGGACTTCAGGTGTATCAGTGAATCCTCCCAACTTCATATCATTAGCAAATTTGCTGAGGGTGGCCACTATCCCCTCATCAGGGTCATTGATGAAGATGTTGAACAAAACTCGACCCAGTGCCGACCACTGAGGAACAGCGCTAGTTACAGGTCTTCAACCGGACTCTGCACCACCAGTGACGACCCTCTGTGTTCTGCCACTCAGCCAGTTCTCAACCCACCTCACTGTCCACTCATCTATCCCGCACTTCTTCAGCTCTGCTATAAGGATGTCATGAGACCGTATCGAATGCCTTGCTGAAATCAAGGTAGACTACATCCATTGCTCTCCCACCATCCACCCAGCCAGTGACAACATTGCAGAAGGCTTCTAGGGTGGTCAAGCATGACCTCCCCCTGGTGAACCCATGCTGACTACCCCTCATAAACCTCCTTTTCTTCCAGTTGTCTGGAGATAGCATCCAGCACAAGCTGTTCCATCACCTTTCCAGGGACAGAGGTGAGGCTAACTGGCCTGTAATTACCTGGATCATCTTGCCCTTTTTGAAGACCGAAGTGACATTGGCTATCCTCCAGCCCTCAGGCACCTCCCCCATTCAGTTCAGTCTTTATTGACAACCTAGTAAAAACATATATGCACAGGGAGAAATGTGATAACTACCAGAAAGGTATTACAAATTAGAAAAGAGGAAAGGACCACCGGACAAGTGCTATTTGTGAAGCTATTTTGCTGAAATTGCTATGGATACTCTGCAAAGGACAATGTTGGGAGAAAAAGCAACATTTATTCTTAGCAAAATTTGAATATGTATAGAGTAGATTTTAAAGCAGCTTTTAATTCTCCCTCAGAGAAGCATTTGTTGCAGCTCCTACAAAACAACTAGCCCTGTTGATTATATGAGTCATTTATACATTGTGACTAGCATTACAATGGCTGACAGAACATGGTGAGGAAAAAAAAATCAAGTTCCCATTCTCCTTCAGTCCCCTACCTCTCTCTCCAGCAGATCAATATGCTTGAAGAAAATGTCATGGACTCTATTGAAGGTAATACGTTCAGATCACCATTACATTTTCTATTCAATGAACTGAGTCTTTTTGGTCCATTTCTTTTGGAAAATTCACCTGTTTGAAAAGATTCATTTTCTTCAATGGAGTAGAACATAACAGCAGAGCAGTGGTGCCTGAAGTATATATATACCTGTGTTTCATGTGCTCTCCTTCTGCTACATTAGGAAGGGGGAAGTGGAGAAATTAGAGAAAAAGATAGCAGGAATGGAAAGAAGAATTCAGCCAACTCCAACAAAAACACAGTCCTGAAAAGTAATAGTAGCAGTAATAATAATAATAATAATAGAATAAAAAAATAAAGCTGCTTTGGGACTGTAGTGATGTCCTAAAGTACTGGCATTATCTTCAAAAGAAGTAGTGTAAACTTAGAAAAAAAGCACTGAGGTTGAAATAACAAATAATTTGCATGGAATGTAAATGGTGAGGGCCAAGTGTCCAGCTAAAGGCAACAAACTGGCAAAGAGACTGTATGGCATAACCTGTGAGAAGCTGAGAGCACTTAGGTTGTCTAGAAAAGGAGGCCAATATGTAACCCTGTTGTTCTCTGAAACTTTATGAGGAGGAGATGTGGAGAGTAAGGTGCATTTTTTTGCTTCCCGGGAACTGACAATGAAGGAATGGCAAAAATTGCACTAGGGAAGGATCCAAATACACAGTAAAATAAATAAATAAATAGATAACTAACTAACTAGATAGATAGATAGATAGATAGATAGATAGATAGATAGATAGATAGATAGATTAAAATTTAATATAACAGTGGTAAAATACTAAAATAGGCTTTCTATAGAAGTGGTTGGTGTACCACTTATTTCTGTCAGTGCTTAAAATGAATTTACCCTCACTGATACACTTTAAACTTTGGTTACTCTTGAAGTTGTCAGACACTTGGACTTCATGATCTTTGAAGATACCTTTCAACTGAATTATTCTGTTTTATTGTTCTATTCTGAAATGTTGAAAGTAAGACAACATAGCAGTAAGGATGTCAAGTTATCAATTACTTGCATGGAACAACAAATGTTCCATACTAACTAGGTAATATTACATAAAGAAGATATGTGTGGAAGAAAACTGCCTAGAAATAGATTCCCTTTTTATTCAAGAATCTCAGATAATTATCCCCTGTTTAACACAAGTGACCTCGTTTTTAACTCTTCTGTATGTGCTTGGCTTCTTTTCTAATATATCTCATGCTCCTTACATGGACATATCAGTGATGGATTACCCAGAATTAGTGCAGCATCTTCAGTCTTTCTCTCCGCTGGAAACACCTGCTCTCACACTTCAATTTGTATGACTCCCAGCACTTTTTTGCATCTCTCTCCTCTCTCTGCTAAATAAAAGAGCATGTTACTATCTAATATTTTTTCCTGTGAAGGTATGCATAGATTGTAAGGAAAGTACCCTACTCATCTTTTTTTTTTTTTTTTTTTTTTTTTTTTAATAAGCGAAAAACAAAACAAAACATAAAATTTGATTCATCTGTTTGGTCCTTATTTTCTAAACCTAGAAAAAATGAAATTCTGCTTTAAATCTCTGCCTCTGCCTGTGAGGAGGAGTCAAGAGGACTAGGCCAGATAGACACATTTGCACCAGAGATAACTAAAGTGCATCCCAGGATTCTGAAGTAGGTGAGGTGGTTGCCGAGCCACTCTCCACCATATTTGAAAAGTTGTGACTGCCAGGTGAGGTCCCAGATGACTGGAGGAAGGGTCACATCACTCCCATTTACAAAAAAAGGGAGCAAGGATGACCCGGGGAACTACAGTCTGGTGAGTCTGACCTCTTTGCCTGGGAAGATCATGGAACAGATCCTACTGGATGACATGCTTGATCACGTGAGGAATGGGTGTGTGATCCGAGACAGCCAGCACAGCTTAATCAGGAGAAGGTCATGCTTAACCAATCTGGTGGCCTTCTATGATGAAGTGACAGCACTGGCGAACAAGGAAAAGGTGACTGATGTCATTTACCTAGACCCCCACCACATCCTTATCTCCAAATTGGAGGGATGTGGATTTGGTGGGTGGATCATTCGATGGATAAGTAATTGATTGAAAAGCTGCAGACAGAGTGTGGTCATCAATGGCTCTATGTCCAGGTGGAGGCCAGTAATGAGCAGCATCCTCCAGGGGTCTATCTTGGGACCAGTGTTCTTTCACATCTATATCAGTGACACTGATGATGGAATTGAGTGCACCCTCAGCAAGTTTGCTGATGACACCAAGCTGATTGGTGTGGTTGGCACGGTGGAAGGAAGGAATGCCATTCAGAGGGATCTCAAGAGGCTTGAAAGATGGGTCCAGATGAACCTAATGAGGTTTAACACAGCAAAGTGCACGGTTTTACACTTGGGCCGGAGGAACCCCAGGCATCTATAGAGGCTTGAAGGAGCAGTTCTTGAGAGCCGCCCTGCGGAGAAGGACCTGGGTTTTCTGATGGATGGAAAACTGAACATGAGCTACCAGTGTGCTCTTGCATCTTGGGAAGCAAATGGTATCCTAGGCTCCATCAGAAGAGGGGTGGCCAGCAGGGACAGGGAGGTGATTATTCATTTCTACTCTGCTCTTGTGAGTCCCCATCTGGAATAGTGTGTCCAGGTCTGCAGCCCCCCCGTACAAAAAGACAGGGAGCTGTTGAAGAGTGTCCAGAGGAGGGCCACAGAGATAATCACAAATTTTTGGAGCACCTCCCCTACAAAGAGAGGCTGAGGGAGCTGGGCTTGTTCAGCCTGGAGAAAAGAAGGCTAATTGCAGCCTTTCAGTTCTAAAAGGTTCCTACAAACAGGAGGGGAATCAACACTTTGAAAGGGTAGATAACAGCAGGACAAGGGGAAATATTTCTAAGTTGAGGGAGGAAAGATTTAGGCTGGATGTCAGGGGGAAGTTCTTTACAGAGAGAGTGGTGAGGTGCTGAAACAGGCTGCCCAGAGAGGTTGTGGATGCCCCATCCCTGGAGGTGTTCCAGGCCAGGTAGGATGGGGCCCTAGGGAGCCTGGTCTAGTATTAAATGGGGAAGTTGGTGGCCCTGCATGTGGCAGGAGGGTTGGAGATTCGTGATCCTTGAGTTTCCTTCAAACCTGGCCATTCTGTGATTCTATGGTATTATCTGCAATGTCCCATAACACACATTGTATCTTGGGCATTTTCCACCTAACTTTACAGAATCACACAATCACAGAATGGCCAGGGTTGGAAGGGACCTCAAGATCATGAATGTTCCCCCTCTCTGCAGGGCTACTCTCAAGGACTGCTCCTTCCAGTCTGTATTAATGCCTGGGATTCCTCCGGCCCAAGTGTAAAACCTTGCACTTTGCTGTGTTGAACCTCATTAGGTTCACCTGGGCCAACCTTTTTGTATCAGGTGCTGGTGGAAAAGATTAATATGAACAGTGCTTCATTGCATTTATTCATTTATTGCTTTTAACATAGGTGAAAATATGGCCTTGTATTCTTTCGGCAAAATCCTTAAAATCAAGAACATGGAATTCCACAAACATAAACTTATTGGGAAAATATCAGTACTTTTTCAACAAAAACAAAAGAACACAAAACAACCAGAAAAACAAACAAACAAAAAAGAAAACCCAAACACTTACTTATAGGATAAGATAGTTTCCTCTATACTGCAGTATATTTTCACACTTTTTTTCTCCAGCTCATATTGATATTATAACTTGTTATATATTCTTACATTTTTGGAGATCATCCTTTAAGAAATCTGATTAAAAATTTCTGTCGGCCTTCTTTCCAATGCTGCTTCTCAAACTGTTTTTGTGAGTTCAAATCAAGTGTATTCTGTCACTCCCATCATCCTTCCCCCTTCATATTTCTCAAAAATGTATTTTTGAAATTTAATTCATTTTATGTTATGTTTGACAACTTTTACCAGAGAAAGAGTAGAGGCTGAAAGAGAGGGAAAGGGAATAAAAAATAAAGGTGAGGGAGTGCCAAAGAGTATAGCTGAGGGAAAAGGTAAAGATGAGGCAAAGGGTAAGTGTTTAGACTTAATCTGTCAGGCAGCTAAGTACCACGCAGCTATTTATTTTCCCCCACACTACAGTGGGATAAAGGAGAGAATTAGAAACAAAATAGAACCTGTGAATTGAGATCAAAAAATTTATGACAGATAGAAGGAAATCAGAAACAAAAATACAATGATAACTATATACATATGTATACACACACACACACACAAGTAGTTCTAAAAGTAACACCTCTCATTTATCTCCATGGAAATTGCAGTGGTTGTAAAGAGAACACCAACACTATTTGATAGAGCAAATTCTAAGATACAAAACATATTTTTTCAACATAGTAAACACCTTCACTATTCATTTTCACCAGCATTGAACAAAAGCTTGCACATCATGCTCATGTAAATCTGTACCTACAGATGTAACTTTTTGTGGTGTTGTTGCCACTGCTGAGACAAACCACCTACCTTCTCATTGTGCTCATATCCACTATTTGGTCTGCAGTAATGTTCAGCAAGCATCAGTGAATATCAACAAAAAAATGCCATTTTTTTTTTTTCCTTCTGATAGATATGCAAATACACAACTTTGCTTCATATGCACCTCCATGTAAGATGCCATTTTTGTCAGGCTGCCTCTTTGTTGCCATGTTACCATGTGTTGCATTATAATAAAATAGAATACTTCTAGGAAGGTTCACCATGTAATGCCACACCACCAATATATTAAACTAGGATGCATTACTTTTGGAGCAGCCATTATCTATCTCCTCAGTGAAGTCACTTGTCATCCACTAACTGATTCCCATCTAAAATATAACTTCTCACTGACTGATGCTGCACTATTAACATGTCTCACCACCTTCCAATTATGCCTGGCCAAACCCTAAGCACCAGCTGCCCCCTGGCCAGCTCCCCACATTCTGCATAACATCATGTGTTATAAAATAGCCCCTTTCTTAATTCAGGCCAGACGTTTTGCCTTCACCCCACCCTGCTGCTGTGAGATAATGGCATTGGTTCTTTCCCCAGCAAGTGATCTGACCTGGCCCTACACACACACACCCATCACTCAGCAACAACTGAAAAGTTAGTGTCCTGTTGATGCTGTCTTACAGGAAGGGAAGTATATTTTCAGATGCCATTGTCTAGGGAAAGAAAAAAAAAAAAAAAAAGTAATAAGAAAACACCAACCAACTAAAATGTGAATGCAAGGGGACATTTTATATATAGCTTTATTTTAAGGAGAACTCATTACACTGGCTTAAAGAATATGACTCAAGAGTGAAAGATGGTTCACAAGAAACAAAGAGTAAAAGATAGTTTACAGAAACAAATGTGGAAAGGCTGTGAAAAGGATGAGGATTGCAACAAGCTGGGATTAGAACAATGTGGGGGTGGAAGACAAAGATAAAAGTTTTGAGAACAGCTCGAGGATATTTGGCAAGTAAGTGATAAGCTGTCCACAAGGCAAGTTAGAACTGGACTGGGGTCAGAAGTTTACAGCAAGGAAAACAGTGAACCTTCATCCCATGATTACCAGGAGGAGACCTCCACTGCTCACAACGCACATGCAAGGGGGAGGGACGTATACCAGTGGCTTCTTGGAAATATAAGGAATATGTATGTGAATTCTGGGAAAATAATTGATTATGTATAAGTTTGGCCTATATCTGTGTCAGGCTTTTGCTCTAAGGTGTGCAAGTTAGGCGGATCTATCCCCCTTGAACCCAGTATATGCGCACTGCTGAAATAAACATACCTGCTCTACATCCTTAATCTGGCTATAGAGATTGATTTCTGCATGTCATGACAAGAAATAATTAGCATTAACTAAATTCTCCTCTCCCATCCTTGTCCCTCCCTTCTTCTTCCTTCTCCCCTCCCTCCCTATGCAAATAGAATATCTGTATCACAGAGTCTGGAAAATGAAGCACTTTTGATTACAACCTGACTGTATGCTGTTTGTTCCGGTTAAGCATTAGTAAAAGTTCAGCACCAAATGCTCAGGGCATACACACAAAATACCCGAAATCATTTAGCAGTGCAAAGAGAATTCTGATGCTAATGAGGGCTAAAAATTGGATTCAGAAGTTTACAGAGTACACCAAACTGAACAAAATTGTCAGCATAACATTTAAATTACTTTTTTGATAAGCTTGGCTATTTACAAATCATCAGACAATTACATCTTCCAAAAACTATTTAACATCAATTCACTCTGCCTTTTCAACAGTGCACTTGACTAATTCCAAATAAATTGAAAAAAATTACCTTGCAGATTGCAAGAAACTGACCAAAAACAATTGCTACAGTTTTAAACTGCGTATTGTTAAACTAACTCTGCATAATAAATTTTTGCTTTTATTATCTTCCCTGCTTGGAGCATTAACTATTTCATATAAAAGCAGAAATGTATGGTTTGAATACATTTTGTATATTTGACATTCTAAAAGGGATGCCTGGATTTTCTGCGTATTTTACCAATTTAATAATGCCACTGAATAATGAAAACACTGAAAAACTGTTTTCTTTTCCTTCATCTAATAGTTATTAGCAGATATTTTTCAAGTATACGTTTTTTGTTGTGGTTGTTTGTTTGTTTATTTGAAGATGATCTTTATGCACATTAAGACTTTATCCAAAACAGGAGCAGAAGTCCAACTGTGGGAATAGGCTTCTCTCTCTCTAATAGCAGCCTTAAATATCTGCAAGTGACACACAGTATAAGGTTCTATGTCTCTGTTTTTCAGAAAAATAGCCACTGGCTCAGACACCCGAAGAAGCATTCTGTAGATAGGAGGTGAGGTTGTATTCACAGATTGAAATATTTCAGATGTAGGTTCCTACCCTTCTCTTTTTCATTAATGAAATCTTTGATCAGTTCAGTTTAGTTATCATATATAGGTGTCTGACATTATTATTGACCCAGAAACCAAGTGTTAACCAAGCAGCTCACTGCTGACCTGCAAGGCATGTAATGCAGGCACAAGACATGAGCTGTGATTTCCTGGAGTAGCATCTGGGAACAGATAGAACAAACTATCACATCTGGAGAGGTACAGAACCTCTGCCCATGCACAACTAAATCCAGACTTGTATAGTCAATGAATGCCAGAGCGCTATTCTGATGATTAAATGTATGTGAACCCCAGGGTAAAATGAATAGCTCCAAAAAGCACTTTTTCAGCAAAATATGGATTCCTGTTGTCATTTCAGACACCTTGGAAAAGGCTGTCTTTACTCTATTAGCCTTTAAGGTGGCTCTTGTCATCTACTGTCATGTACTTGTCTTCCTTGATGCTGGCTCCCCTTTTTAGGGTCTCAGATGAAGAGATGAAGATTCAGCACTGTAAAGTGTACTCAAATCTTGAAAGAAAAATTTCTTGAAAGAAATACAGTTTTAGCTAAAATAAATAAATAAATAAATAAAGTCCACTGAAGACTATTTTAGTTTTAGTGAAAATGTAATTAGTTTGATTTACTATACCTATACGATATCAACTCTATCTAAGCTTCCAATGAATTACTGAAAAGAAGAAGCAGAGAGCCAGAGGCAGCTGGGGAAGTAACAGTGTTGGACTAGGCTCTGACACCTTTACTCAAATGTAGTAGTATCCTCAAGTGTTTTCATTAAAAAGACTCAGGGGGTTTTGGTGCTTAGTTTTCCTTTATCTGTTTATTTGAGAGCCTAAAACTCCTGAACAATCAAAATAAAAATAAAATAAAATAACCTGTGCTTTTTTTCCAGGCACAATCTGTACAAAATACTTTCAGAATACTGCTTACTGATTTTTACAACAGCAGACTTGGGATTTAGATTAAAGAAGAAGGAACAGAAAAGTGCACTACCAAGATGTTACTCATTAGCAAATGCTAACACAAAACAGGTAGATGTTACACAACTAGACATGCTCCATTTTCTAATGGAAACAGCGTGATCGTCTCTATATTTTCCCAATCCTTATCATGTAAGTTATGCCTATTTCACAAACAGAAATAGGTGGGTATTTTCAGAAGCATTTTCAGGTTCTTCTTTAGCTTAGCCTTAATTAAATATTTTCTCCTACTGCAGGACAGGAATAGTTATCTTATAGTTAACAAGTAATGAATAACTGCTACTGGTTAATGAGTAATCATTACCTTAACTGAAGCCAGTGGGAGAATGGGTTTCCTAAAGCAAACCCCCTTCCTGTTTTCATGCTTCAGGATAACATCCTTCTCAATTTGTCCCATAGACTGTACTTGCTCCCTCCCGTATTAACTGCATAAACGCCTCTGTGGTAGCATGGGGTATTTGATAAGACTGTGTGTCACATAGCACTCAAACTCCATGATCATCTCTGAGCAAAGGAGCTTAAAAACAGAGTGTGAAGTCATCTTTCAAGTTTGAATGCACAAGTAAGCAAAGACAGTAATTAAACTTCAACTGGTATTTTATTTTTAATTCAGCTGCAAAGAGCAGGATCTTGCATTCAAATTTAATTAACAGCCTCCTCTCAGCACCTTCCCACATGCACAGCCAGCCACCTACCAACAGGAAGCTAAATTCTCCTTTCTTACAACTCTGCTGGAATCACAACAGAGAATTTGGTCCAGCAATTTACAGATTGCAGATGAGAGCCCTGTCATAGAAGCAAGCACATAACTTTAACCTGAGACGGCCTTTTACTGTTAAGAAATACCACAGGAAACTTATTTATCTACTTATTATTCAGCCTCACAGCAAATGAATTTTTCTTCTCCAGTGATTTTGGCCTACATTCTGCCTCTGCTGAAAGTGTAACAAAATAGAACATTAATAACAAAATCATTTAGATCTTACCTATTCTAAGATGCTACATCTGCATGTTTTCTCCTCGAGACTGGCTTAGCTTACTGCAGACAGATTCTTACAAGTAAGACTTCCAAGTGCATGTCAGAGATGACACTATGGAGTGGAAATGAGAATGAAGAGTGTAGCAAAACTCAAATAAAAATGTTATTCTTCAAGTGAAGGCCTACCTCCTATACTGCTCCTCTTCTGTGTGGTTTTCAGACCTGCATTTTAGGCTATTTGGAATTTCTGAAAACAATGATTTCAAACTTTCTGCTTTCTTTTCTGTAATGATCCTTCTGCAGCATTGGTGAATGGTTCTGAAGGCTTCTGGTTTGCATGTGACAGTCTGAAATTGCTCTCTCTCTTTCTCAGTTACACACTTATCGCTCCTCTGTTGAGGATTAGTATTCACTGTGCTTCCATGTTGTGCCTCAATAGTGAGATACTGGTAAGTGTGCTTCAAAGAATCACTGAATACTAGAAGAGTATACATCAGTAGGATTTTTCAAGCAGATCTTCCAAAACATGGTCTAGAAGTTAAAGCAGCCAATTTAAATTATCCAGAAAGAGTAGCTGTGAAGACTTGTTTAGAGCAGATGTGCATTCAAGCTGCGTAAGTGCAAATGCATGGTTATTAATTTCCTGGTAATGAACTGGTTATATTTGGACTACTGGATTTCCAAGCTCTCCCTTGTCTGCAAAATGCTAAGTAAGCAAATGCAAGAAGCTTCAGGAAGATACCAGCTTTACAGCATGTTATGTTGCAGCTGTCCATCACAAGTTTACAGGTTCCATTTCCTGCAATATTGTACTGCCAAAAGCAAGGTGTTAACCAGGCCAATAGTCTTGCCCTCTGTACTAATCCTTGGTTGTGGATATACCAGTTACAGTGAGTTCAGATTAGTAGTACAAATTAATTAGAGGAAGAAAGCTACTAACTTGTGCTTCAAACTTAGGTGAGCTAAGCTCCCTCTCACACTCTCCCACAGACAGGTACAGCTTAACTAATTGATTAGTAAGGAAGGCACCTGAAATCATTACTTATATACTCACTGTACATTTTAAACTCTAGGGAAGGACTGAATCACTTTTTTGTTCTGAAAGACATTACTAAAGCTAATATAAATTATGAGATAAATTAATGGCGTAACAATGTTCCAAAACATTTGGTCTAAATCCTGCAAAGTATTTTACCTTATTCTTTTAAAAACCCATGTGCATCCCAGGAAGTGAACCTAACCACATACAAAGTGGTCCCAGGTGATCTTGCTGACATTTACCTATCTGCAGTGTATTTCCTGACAATTTAACTTGCAGCATGTATGGAAGGTGTAGCTCCAGTTTAGAGTTCTGGTATATTTCAGGTTGCTTAAATCTGCTGAATTCAATAGAGATTTCTCCAAAATGGTAAAACTTTTTTCTTCTTCTTCTCCTCCTTTCTGTGAAACTGTTGTTTGCAATCTTTGCTCAGGAAATAAGTATCAGGAAGGATGGCTTCAACTACATTATTTGAAAAATTCCTGTAGTGAACCTGCTCACTTTCTAAACAACTAAGTTAACATTAAATGGAAAGAGGCTAAACTTAATATTTAATGGATAACGTATGTTAGGAATCAGTTTTCAAAAGAAGAAAAGAAAGACTAATAAGCTTGGATCCCAGCAGTAGTTACTAATTTTACTGTCTCGGTATCATTTGCAATCAATAGAGAGAAATAACCATTTTAAAAATGACAGAGTCACAGGATCACCATGGTTGGAAAAGACCTACAAGATCATCCAGTCCAACCATCCACCTATCACCAGTAGTTCTTAATAAAAAACATATATATGTGTGTGTTATTTTAATTATCTCCAGCTTACAGCACCTAAAATTAATAAACATAAACATGTAATAATAAAGCACAACTATTAATACAAGTGCAGCTTTCTGATTTTACTTACCATCGAGTTTTGATCTGTACAGCTTTCTGGCTATAATGGTGCTGTTTTGAACAGCCAGAAGAAATATACTAGTAAAACATAAGCATTTTACTATAAAAGTATTCAATAAACAATAAATCTATGTAGTGGTCATGACATTCTGAGAGGTTATAGAGGAAACCAAAAGAAGCATATTTTCAAATGTCATCAAATTATCTAATCAATAGCAGACATTATCAGAATGTTGTCTTGCACTATCTTTCTTTTCATGTTATTTTCATTTGTGCTGTTATGTCCTGGTTATGAGCATGAAAAGTTTGTAAGTATTTTTATATGACCATATTAAGATAACTTTTTTTCTATGGTGACACTTATCGTAATCTTGCTTACCTGAAAGAAAAACTGGCACTAGGTAAATATAAATAGCATTCTAATAATTGCAGTATGTTGAACAGCAAGAAAAGCATATTAGAAGTGAAACAATATTACCAGCCTAATTGAGTAGTGGAAGTAAGTTAACAGTCCAATAATGCAGTATAAATTAAAATGCCATGAAATTATGGTAATACAATAAGAGTCTAAATAAGATTCAGTGACAGCAATATTTCAGACAAAAGCTTCTTTAAGATAGTTCTGTTTAAAATGTGCACATACAAAACTGCATTAAGGGAACATTATTAAGGTTGCAAAGTCAAGCACTCAAAACAAGTTAGGAAATGCTCAAATTAAGCTTGCTCGTGCAACATTAATTTGGCACCCTTGTGTGGGGGCACTGTGGCACGGTCTTTAATTACATGATCACATGCTATTTTTTTTCCACGGGGTGCCTGCCACCTTCAGCTAATTAAAATTCACAGGAAAACTTAATTTTCACATTCTCTAATTTCCACAGGCTTGACTTTGCAACCTTAATGATGTTATTTTAATATATGCTTTTGTTTCATGTATATGCAAGTGAGAGAAAGGGAAACAGAGAAAGAAGGCTGAAAGGACAGGTGTGAATTTGTGTATTTAAGTTAAGGAAGCAATTTAACATTTTAAATTGGGTATGATACTTCTTGTAAAATCTTAAATGTGACCAAAAAAAACCAAAACAAAACAAAACAAAAACAAAAACCAAACAAACAAAAAACAGTACCAGGCTTTTATCTTCGTTTAGATTTGAAATGATGGCTGCATCTTTCAACCACTTTCCACAAGTACTAAGAGGATTTCAAGAAATAATCAAATTCATTCTTTTAAGTTTCTTTCTCATGTTTTAGGAAAAAGTATGTACTAGTCTGCTGTAGGCCCATTCAATCTGTTTTGTTTCTGCTTTTCTAATGGCCCTTAAGTTTTTCATATATTCTTATAGGGTCATACACTTATGTGTATGTAAGATCATGGTTGATTTTATCAGTAAGTTTAACAATCTGGGCCTTGTAGTAAAAATACATATCACTTTCTCCATCTCAAATTTCTTATGTCACTTTTCTGTATCTTCTCTGATTTCAACATCAGTGATAAAACTTTGGTACCACAGCAGAGTGGAACATCCCACTGCCAGCCTCACACTTGGTAGTTATGGCATACTCATGACTGTATGCTCAGGAAAAAGAGACTTTTGCAAGAGGTTGTGTCTGATCTTCTACCATTTCCACTCTTCTGTAAATATACACTTATTCACATTTTATGTCTGTACACGTAATTATTTATTTGCCTGTTTGTCAATATGTATGTGAACACCCTATATATAGAATAGCAGAATCACAGAATCATAGAATTGTTCACATTGGAAAAGACCTTCAAGATCATCAAGTCCAACTGCAATCTCACCCTAATTCTAACAACCTGCTGCTAAGTCATGTCCCTGAGCACCACTTCCAAATGTATCTTGGACACATTCAGGGATGATGACTCAACTGCCTCCCTGGGGAGCCTATTCCAGAGACTAAAAATACAAATTTTAGATGTTTTGGTGTGTATATATACGCTAAAAACATGTACACATAAAAGGGTGCAAGCAAACCTTACAGTAAAGCACCTTGATGTACACTTCATTTGAAAAGATCTGTGAGATTCTAAGTAGGTGTTTGGAATTCAAATACATCCAGCAGCTTGACTAGATTAGTCTACAATAAACATAAGCAGAAGGAAAATACACTGGAGAAGTTCAGAGAATCTGTAGACCTTGAGGATTAGTTGAGGGTAACATTGTGCATGGGAGAATAGGCAATATTAAGCCATGCTGTCAACCTCATTATGAAACTAATAGTTTCCTTTAGTTCCCTGTGCAAACTGAATCATAAAATTATTAAACTTAGAAAAAATCTCTAAGATCATCTAGTCCAACCATCAACCCATCACTGCCATGGCCACTAAATGCTGATACACTCAATTCTTTATGAACTCAGAGTCACCATTTCTCTCTTCCACTAGCCATATCTATACAAAATTCTTTTACCATCTTTACTGTGAAGCTACAATTTTTAACAAAGTTGAGTTATAGGAGTAAATTTCAATCACAAACAAATTTGATACATAAATTTGGGTAAAATCAGCAAACTCCTGAACTGACTGCAACAGTACTCACAGCAGCTGAAATCTGAATGTGCACTAGTTCTCCAAATATGTGTTCAGGAGCTAAATGGACTTTAAAGCTTGCATTAGCCTGGTGCTAACATACTGTCATAATTTTGGCTTGGATAGAGTTAATTTTCCTCATACTAGGTTGTTTGGTGATGTGCTTTGGATTTTTTATGAAAATGGTAATGATAACACAATGATGTTTTACTTGCAGCAGAGCAAAACTGCAGAGAGCCAAGGACTTTTCTGCTTCTCTTGCTTCCCTGCTAGTGAGGAAGTGGAGATGCACAAGGAGCTGAGAGGAAGCAGAAACAGGACAGTTGGACAGTTGACTTAGACTCACCAATGTGATTTCCGTATGAGATGGCATCATACTCAGCAGTAAAACCTGAAATAAAGAAGAAGGAAGGGGGGAGAGAGGGAGGGGAGTTTGGAGTGATGGCATTTGTCTTCCCAAGGGACTGGTATATCTGATAAGTCCTAGAAGTGCTGAACATCTGTTTGCTAATAAGAATTAGTAAATCAAATCATTGCTTTGCTTCACTGATGAGAAAGTTTTGCTTTACAAATAAGCTGTCTTTATTTCCACCAGACTTCTTGCACTTTTAGTATTCTGATTCACTCCCACATCCCAATTGAGGAGAGTGAACAAGCTCTCCATGATTTCTGCATGATGCTGAGCTGTCTGCTGGGATTAAACCACAGCACATACTTGCAGAATCTGAGCTAATATTTCCTATATATCTGTTAAAAATATCAATCATTTAATAGATGCCAGCAACTGATGAAGTCTGACTTGGGTATCTGAGGAAGAGGGAACCGTTGTGAAGTACCTCAGCTACCAATATGATGGAATATTCAGGATGAAAATGCTTAGTTAAACAGTCCCTCAGACCTTATCAGAATACAATATGAATCACAAAATTATTTAACACAATTTTCATATATCCAGATTATGGTAAATTTACCAAATTTATGGTAAATAAGGTTGTTTTAAAAAATGATAAATAAATGATCAAGTAAATCAGTCTGACTTGTTTCATTTTCAAATGTTTTGTTTCTTCCTTTTCCTCTTATTTTTTAAACAGGTGATGAATGCCTGTTCCTGCATCAGTAAGGTCTATGTTGTGTGATACACGCAGAGATAGAGACCTGTTGTCTTTCTTCAGCAACATATTTCTTTCTTCATCTGGAAATAAGCGTATTTTTGGGGATGACAGATGAAATTGTATACCACCATGCCACCACAATTCCCATATTTTTTTGCTGTGTTCAGAGCTTGGTTGTGGATATTGTAGCTTTTATTTGTGTTGGATGACTGGAAAAGGCTTTCAGAATATGTTTTCTGAAGGATAAGAACTGGTACAGTACATTCCGCTAGCATTACCTCCATGTCTTTTCTCTCACTCCCTTCTCACATTGCTCTTTTTCTTCCTTTCTTTCTCCCTCTCTTTATTTCTTTTTGTTTGTTTGTTTGTTTGCTTGCCTGTTTTTCATTCAGGCCCATAGTATTCTAAGTTACTAATTACATCTGAAGTTAGCACAGTTTTTTTTTTTCGTAGCAAAATTATATATGTGCTAGCCAAAGAACTGTGACAAAAACTTCATAAAGACTACTCAGTAGCTATTGATTATATAATTAGTTTTTTTGATTTCTGCAAATGCTTTAAAAATATGGCTTTATATAGGGAAAAGCCATATAGCGGTTAACAATTAATACTTGGCCCTTAGATGCAAACTGTAATACTTGTCATGGAGGAATTCCTACAGACCAGAGGTCCTGATCATCCTCATGAGGAACAGTAGTGTGTTTTGTTGTTGTTGTTTGTTTGTTTGTTTGTTTTGTTCTTTTTTTATTTCATTTCATTTGTTTTTCATGAAAAAAAAAAATCCCTCAGCTATACACAGATAGAAACTAACATTAAGAAATCTGTTTCCCATGTTTGACTTGCATCCTATAATTCAGTAAATAATTGTGGTGCTTTGCAGTCAGAGGGAAGGCAGCTCAATTCAGCCAGAAAGCAAACAATGCTACATAGAAGCAACTGCCATGCTACCTGCCATTCAAAGCCTACTTCCATGGTAGGGAGAACGGTCAAGGTACAGGACGACTATTTTCAAGCAACTGGTGCTAAAGCATGATTCAGACAGATCTGAACTTGCAAAGAATTCTCACCATGCCTCAGACTGTGCTGGAGATGACTGAGGGTCTGAAGCTACCCACTGATGGGAGGACAGGCAGAAAAGGGATTTCTTCCTTCATTTTTCTATTGACGTTACTGTTAGATTTAAAATTTATGCTTTGTCCTAGAGGATTGGAATTTGAATTCTTATAGCTGGAAACTCATACCTATGTAAGCGTAGATTTGATTTTAAGATCTTAGATTCTTTGAAGATCTTAGATTGCCCCAATTCATTCAATTTCATGAGCAAATGCTTTTCTGCATCTGTATTGTGGATTTTGCATGTGTGCATTTTAATTGCATTATATAACAGCATATTCAAAAGATCAGATGTGAAATATTCAGGATGTCCGTTCACGGAAATTACTGCTTATGGTTCAAAGAGCTACGCATAATTATTATTTCAAAATTATTTGTGAGATTTTTTTTTTTTTTTCACAGATCACATACCATTTATTTAACACTTGAGGCATTTTACATCTATAGAATGAACTGATTTGAATGACTAAAAGAAAGTGGGATTGTTAATGCATTCCTGTATGTGCTAACATCACCTTTTACAAGATTTTGAGCCAACACCTGAATGAATTTCAGTATTTAAGTGCATAAATCCCGTGGTACATTTTTTTCCAGGCACCAAAAAAATAGAAGTGAAGAAGAGTTACAAACCTCATATGCTTTCATTTTTATTTTGCTATATGCAAAATGGGACACTTCTAAAGGAGGAGTCATCATCTTAGCAAGTAGTGTTCAAATGTAAAGTAGGAGCGGGAAAACAATTGGGAAAATTTGTAACCAAATTTTGTACCCAAAACTGACTTTTACTTTGTACAATATGGTAAATGACAAAGTCCTATTCCTGCGTTTTATTTTCTTTCTTTCTTTTTATTTATTTATTTATTTAATTTTTTTTTGCTATTTTTGCTTGCATCAGCTAAAGTACATAGGAAAGAGAAAGATGTTATCTACTGAAGTATAATTTATTTATTTATTTTATTTATTGAACATAACCTCACCTCATTTTTTTTTTTTTTTTTAATTTTATGGCCAGCATGTCCTTTAGTTATAAGACTGGCTTCTTTGATCATTGAACTTTTTCTATCTTGCTTTCAGACATTATGTGACTTAGTGATTAAACACGTTAAGAAAATTAAGATAATACTTGGAAAATTCTGGTTACTTTACATGGTAGAATATAATGATATGGTTGTGAAGATAGGTGTCCCAGATTCATTTCAGATACAAACAATGTGCATTATTACCATTATTACACTACCATGCCAGCCAAGACTATGGTCCTCATTACAACTAAATTTTTGCATAAATATCCCGCTTTATAAGAAACTTTGTGCAAGACATATTTTTCTTCTATAATAAGAAAATAGATCATCTAATAAATTATCTACTCATGTATAGAAAATTTCAAGACTGATGCTTAAAACGGGGGGGTGGGGGGGTGGGGGGAATAAAAAGAAGGGGAAAAAAAGAAGCAGAGTAGCTTAATTTATTTTATTTATATTTTATTTTATTTTATTTATTTTATTTATTTTATTTTCATTTTTGAGATTATGAGACAAACTAAATTTAAATATGGGCAGCAGCTCTTTTTCAGACTTACTTATTTCCTAATTAGAAAATGATAAGAAAACTTGCTTTAATACTTTTGCCAGATCAGCACTTTAAACAAGGAGTTGCAACAGATAACTAAGACATATTGGTAAAAGATAAAATTCTATTATGTTAAGTCCTTTGATGGTGTGAAGAAGTTCTTTGTTTCACAGACATGAAACAGAACTGAAATAAACATCTTTCATATCTGTGAAGAACAAACACATCCTCCCTGGTATGGGTATAGCTCTGAGGCAGATCTATATCTGAAGAAGGGATGAACTGACCAGAAAAAATATGTCAGTGTGCTCTGTTATTGCCTTGTGAATCACAGAATTATAAAATTCTTTGGGTCGGAAGGGACCTTTAAGATCATCTAGTTTAACCCCCCCATGCCACAAGCATGGACATCTCTCACTACACCAGGTTGCTTGAAATCCTATCCAGCCTGGTTGTGAACATATCCAAGGAAGGGGCATTCATATATTCGCTGGCAACCTCTTCCAGTGTCTCATCACCCTCACAATAAAGATCTTTTTTTCTAATATCTAGTGTAAAACTACTCTCTACCAGTTTAAAGCCATTTCTCCCCATCCTGCCATGTGCTTCTTATAAGTCCCTTACCAGCTTTTTTACAAGATCCCTTCAGGTGTTGGAAGGTCACTGTAAGGTTCCCCAGAGCTTTTTCTTCTCCAGGCTGAAGAACCCCAGCTCTCTCAGCCCGATCTCATAGGGGAGGTGCTCTAGCCTTCTGAACATCTTTGTGACCCTCGTTGGGACTCTTGCCAAGAAGTGGACTGTGGTCATCTTTGTCTTGTGGTCCCCAAAACTAAAGGTAGTCCTCCAGGTCGGGTTTCATAAGAGCAGAGTAGAGGTACACAATCACCTCCCCTGGAAGAAGTCACACTTCTCTTGATGCAACCAGGATACAGTTGGACTTCTGGGCTGCAAGCACACATTGCCAGCTCATGTTGAGTCTTTCATCAACTGACACTCCCAAATTCTTTCCCTCAGGGCTTCTCTCAAGCCATACTCGACCCAATCTGTATCTGTGCTTTGGATTGCCCAGACCAAGGTGCAAGACCTTGCATTTGGCCTGGTTGAACCTCATGAGGCTGGCATGGGTCCACCTCTCAACCCTGCCGAGGTCGCACTGGATAACGTCCTTTCCCTCTGCTGTGTCAACTGCACCACACAGTTTGGAATTATATGCAAACCTGCTGACAGTGCACTCAATCCCAGTGCCCATGTTGCATACAAAGATATTAAATAGCATCTGTTCCAGCATCAATTCCTGAGGAGTGCCTCTTGTGACCACTCTACACTTGTATATTGACACAATCAGCACAGCCCTCTGAGTGTGACCATCCATCCAATTCCTTATCCAGTGAGTGGTCCATCCATCAAATCCCTTCTCCAATTTGGTGAGCAGGATGTTGTAGTATCTGGGGCATGTTACCCACCAGCAACTCCTTGTTGATGAGGAAAAGGTCCAACATAGCACCTCTTTTTATAGCACAGGTCAAGAAGTGTGCAAGTGATCATATGGAATATAATTTGCCTAACATTGCAGATGTCTAGCCAAGAAACACAGTGAGGGCTTTACTCAGCCTCGCTGATATGTAACACAGGGCTAACCACACCAACAATCTCATTTGAGCATTGTGCACAGCAGTAATAGCTCTCTATGAAGAATTAAAATTTTTATGAACTTCAGTGGGTTTGAGTAAGTTCTTTTACAGAAGAAAACACTCGAGTTTTTAGTGTTTAAAGATGAAGACATTATCTTGTTCTATACAAAACTGAATAGAATGAGAGTCTCATGACAAATATTCTTATCCTGAAAGAGAGTAACATGTAAGTGATTGAAATACACAATTTATATTTATTCTGTTTCTATGTGTTCCAGTGTTGGAGCAAAAGTGGAACTGTGAAAATATTTTGCAATACTTCAAAATAATTTACTTTCTTTTAAATTGACAAAAATTTATTTGAATGAAGATAATTTCTGTTGAGATTTGCAGAATAGATGTCTCATTTAACTACAAGTCAGGTGTATAAATCACCTGTGCTTGGGAACAACCGATCAAAATATATCAAAGGATGTAAAATTCTATAAAAGACAGCAATTTATCAAAACCAAAGTTGTCAGGAACTTTTCAGTGATTAAAATCACAGAAATGTAAAATATTCTGTGTAAGAAGGTTTATTAGATTCAACTTCTGGCTCTACAAAGAACCACCCAAAAGTCAGACCTTTCATCTGTGAGCATTGTCCAAAAACTTCTTAAACTCTGGCAAGCTTTTCTGGAGAGGCAGTTCCCGTGCCTAACCATTATTACTTCCAGAGCAGCTGAGATTATAAGTGCTCTGATATTGATGCCTCCTATTTATTTCCATGGAAACTACAACAACTATGAAGAATGCAATAACACTATTTAGCAAATCCTCAGCTCCCCCTCAGCAGGGGATTGGGTAAGCAATGTCCCTCCCACTGTAAGTGAAAATCAAGTTCATGACCACCTGAAAAACCTGAACATCCACAAGTCTATGGGACTTTTCTCCCGCAGAAGCTGGCAGCCCGTGTCTTGGACGGGTACATTCTTGGATGGGTAAGGAACTGGCTGGAGGGCCGGGCTCAGAGAGTGGTGGTGAATGGAGTTAAATCCAGCTGGCGACCAGTCACGAGTGGTGTTCCCCAAGGGTCGGTACTGGGGCCTGTCCTCTTCAATATCTTTATTGATGACTTGGATGAGGGCATTGAGTGCACCCTCAGTAAGTTAGCAGACGACACCAAATTGGCTGGGAGTGTGGATCTTCCTGGGGGTAGCGAGGCCCTGCAGAGGGATCTGGACAGGCTGGAGAGCTGGGCTGAAGCCAGGGGGATGAGGTTCAACAAGACCAAATGCCGAATCCTGCACTTTGGCCACAACAACCCCAGGCAGCGCTATAGGCTTGGGGCGGAGTGGCTGGAGGACTGTGTGGAGGAAATGGACCTGGGGTTGTTGATTGATGCTTGGCTGAACATGAGCCGACAGTGTGCCCGGGTGGCCAAGAAGGCTAATGGCATCCTGGCTTGCATCAAAAACAGTGTTACTAGCAGGAATAGGGAGGTAATTGTCCCCCTGTACTCGGCACTGGTGAGGCCGCACCTCGAGTATTGTGTTCAGTTTTGGACCCCTCATTGCAAGAAAGACATTGAGGCCCTGGAACGTGTTCAGAGGAGGGCTACGAAGCTGGTGAGGGGCCTGGAGCACAGGCCTTATGAGGAACGGCTGAAGGAGCTGGGATTGTTCAGCCTGGAGAAGAGGAGGCTCAGGGGAGACCTTATAGCACTCTATAACTTCCTGAAGGGAGGTTGTGGTGAGCTAGGGGTCAGCCTTTTCTCTCGTGTAGACAGTGATAGAACTAGAGGCAATGGTTTCAAACTGCGCCAGGGGAGATTCAGGCTGGACATTAGGAAATATTACTTCTCGGAAAGGGTGGTCAGGCATTGGAATGCACTGCCCAAGGAGGTTGTGGAGTCACCGAACATGGATGTGTTCAAGAGACGTTTGGATGTTGTGTTGAGGGATAGGATTTAGCTGGGGAGTATTGGTGATGGTTGGACTGGATGATCTTTTAGGTCTTTTCCGACCTTGATGATTCTGTGATTTCTGTGATGAAATGCATCCCAAAGTCCTGAGGAAATTGGCTAATGTAGTTGCGAAGACACTCTCAATAATATTTGAAAAGTTGTTGTAACCAGGTGATATCCCTGGTGATTGGAAAAATATGGCAACATCTCTCACTATTTGACCAAGCAATGTGTCAAAGAAAAGGAAAGAGAACAAATTAAGATAAATGGTAATATCCATTATTCAAGTATATGCTAGCTTTGCTTTACTACAATTTAGCTGCATGAACAAAAAGACTGACCCACTGAGACACAGTTGTTAGAAGGCAGATGGTGACACTCCAACTCCCACATGAGACATGACATTAAAATATTACTTGCAATGAGCATTTCTGTGCAATATCAAAAGATAAAAGTAACATATTTTTGTCCTTAATTTAATGAATTAAGCATGAATGTGAGAAGAATTCATGTTGTATTCTAAGCCTCCTGTAACAGGTAAGGGTAGAGAGGACAATACCCAGCTTCAGAAAGTTTGCAATCTGTTACAGTCATCAGCATATTTCCATGTAGAATGGGCCCTTAAAACAGCTCCTTAACCTTTAAAATAATGCCAGTGATAAAACATAAACTAAATATCAGTCTCCTGCTAAGTGCAGTCTCTCTGAAAACCTTGCTAACTCAAGGTCATTAAAATAGATTCTCCTAAAGACTTCATTCTGTCAAACACCAAAAACGGAGATATATAGAGCAGGATTTAATTATCACTGCTCTATATCTCAAAGGGTGAGTTTTTTTCTGAGTAATAATTGCTTAAGTTTGTCTTCAAAAGGCATTTTAATAGTGCTAATACTAGTAAATATTGCTCATTTTGGTACTGATGTGCTGTTTTAATAGTTCCCATGGTTTCTAAAAGTCATTTCTTATTGTTTTACTCCAGAAAGATCTCACTTTAATTATGTCATAATTGTTTGTAAGCCATAGAATCTTAATTAATGCCAATGGCTTAAAGGCACACACTGAGAGCAGACTTTATGCTTGTGTTTGTTTTCTAGGCTCCTCTGTAGCAAAAGTCTCAGCATGAGTTCCTAAGAATTGCTTGTTTTATGCTATTGGACTTTTCTTTTTCTTTATTCTTTTTCCTTTTTTTTTCTTTAATATTAATATTTTGTAGCATTCTCACTTTCTCTTTCAATGTTTTTCTTTCTCTTTTTAACATTGTTTCAGTAGATGTTTATCAATGAGATTCTAGACACAAGATAATATGTATTTCAAAACTACAAGTAGGTGTAAAATTAAAGCTAGACAGTCTGAAATAATGTTTCTATGTTGTTGTTGTTGTTGTTATTATTATTATTATTATATTTTTATTTCCACACCGTGAAAGCTAATTCACTTGCCTCAATACTATAGTTAATAGTAGTGGTGGTAGTAATAATAAGAATAAGTTTCTACATTATATTCAAAATTTGAAGGTCTCAAGGATTTCTTAACACACATACTTTGGCCATGACTGACATATAAGCAAAACTATGAAAAGATATTTCAGAAAAAAATGTTTCCAAAATTTCTGCTAGAAGATAAATGATCATTCTTGTCTACGTGACAGAAAATAGATCAAGCAACTTCCAAACTGGATTTGTTTACAAATTATTTTCAACGCAGTAGTAACTTGAAGTATTAAATCTAGAGCATTGTGTTGTAAGTGCTGCATAAACACATTCTGCTAGAATGCAAAGCTGATAGAGAGAACATTACCATTTTACAGGACAAAAAGAAATGATGCACAAAGAGAACTAAGCACAAGTTTCAAAGGCACTCACACATGAAAGTATCAGTGATATATATATATATATATTTTAATATCTCAGCATGTTACATATCTGAGTATGTTTTGGGTCATTAACTTGCACCCCAATCTCTAGCCATAACAAACTCGATATAATTTAGTGTAAAATTGGCATTCACTGCTTGTTTTTTTTTTTTTTTTTTTTTTTTAATTACTGTTATATATATATATTTTTCCCAATCTGGAATATATTTCCTTTACCTGTACTTAAAAATAATGTATTGGCACTTCTTTCCTCATGGGAATGTATTTCAGCAAAAAGTTTGCATCATATCAAATTGTTTTTTGTTCCTTTTCAATGTAGAAAGAAATGAATGATCTAATTAAATTGTGTGTGTGTGGGGGGGGGGGGGGGAAGGAAAAAATTTTTCTTTTTTTCCAGAGCTGAAATATTAGGTACACTGCAAAAGCTGTTTTCTGTTGAAGTTTCCAAATCAGGAGTTACAGAGCATATTGCTTGAAAGCAGCTTGTGTCAGAATTAATGAGAAACCTAGGTTTGGAACTGAGGCATTATGAGACATATTGTCCTTTACTCTGAAAAGCTTGAAAGTCATACTGATAATCCATATTGAAATTTGCCCATTCTTTTTAAAATTTGTCTATGTCCATGGGTGCATAAAATGAAAAAGAATCCTGCTATCAATCTAGCTAAGCCTTCTGCTGTTCACTATTTTTTCCAAATTTGGTAATATCAGATTTGGGAATTAATAAAGATCTGCTGTATGCTAGTTCAGGGATTAACATTCAAATGAAATTCTGTTAAGGTCTAAAAAGACGAGGTTTTTTGTTTATTTGCTTTTTTTTTTTTTTTTTTTTTTTTTTTTTTTTTTTTTTTTTGAGCCTAAAGATTCCAATGTTGTCCTTGTTAGAGCATGTAGATTGGAAAGAATCTTCAAAATCACAATCACAATCACTTCATTCACTCAGCCGTGAGTAAACTTATATTTGTCTTTCACCTGTACAAACACATAATCATTTTCAATAGAAAAGCAAAAATGCTCTACTGTTGCAGTTGCTCCATTAACTAAATCACTTCAACATGCTTTATCATTGATAACTAATTCATAAAGATCTTACTCTGCTAAGAACTGTGTTTTACAGTGTGAGAAGGACTAAGGTCTTCCTAGTCATGGAATAGCAGAAAGAATTAAAAATATGAATAATTCCTCAATAAATTTAGGAAACTTTGAAACTGAGAACTATTTTCTAATAAACTGGAGAATTAATACTCTGAAAAGGCAGGGGAAAAAAAAAGGACAGAGATTGGAACAAAATCAAAAGATTTTGAAACTCCCTGTGAAGTGTAAGATCTTAAAACAAAACAACAAAAAAAAAACTGTAAAAACTCATTTTCAAAAAAACTTTTCACTGAAATATTTTGTATTTCATGCACAAATACAAAGATAATAATCCAACAAAAAAGAAATTTCAGAATAAAACTGAAGTGTATTTCATTACAACTATGTCAAAACATGATTTATGGTACTGGAGGCATTTTAACTAAAAGGATAAATTTAAGACAAGTGTTTTGGCAAAAGCGAAAAAGAGCTGAAAGTGCTCAGTGATTTGCAAAAACAGATACTTGGCACTAATCAGGTGACAAGGCTTTATCACACAGCCAATCTAAGCATCAGAAGTAGTTTCTAAAGCTTTATAGTACACTGCGTACTTTACTATATATATTATACTATGTACTTTTGCAGATACTTAGGCAGAGGAGACAGGCCAAGGAGTGTTCCCCTTTGATAAAAGGTAATGGGTGCCTTGCTCCAATGTATAGGAGGGAGAGGATGTTCTTTGATATCTGTATATCCAGCATGAGCTTACAAAACAACGGTTCAAATGTTGGTCTGACCAGTTTATTATAAATATTAATCAGGGAGATAGGGAAGGGGAGGACAGATACTACTATGAATTAGGGTGATGGGAAAAGGAAGAAGGGCGGTAGAAAAGATAGGAAGGAATCAAGGACTCTTTCTAGGAAGCCAGAGGAAGATAGTCACCACCATGGATCCAGTGCGGTTCGTAGCTCAGCCTTCAGTAGTGGTGGGTCATCTGACATTGTTCCATTGGCAATGATGGTGACTACAGCGATGACGGCAACTTCTTTCCAATGGTATTACAAACTTATTTATAAGTCCTAAGTGGTTGAGTGAGCTCCTTTTGGATTGACAGCTTCTGGCTTTTGGATCTCAGCAGGAACTCCTTTTGTTCCCATCTTCTAGGTCTTGCCAGCAGATAAGAGGGATCAGGAAGGTGCCAATGTGTATCTTGCCTTCACAGGATACAATGGCATCATCCCCCAGTCTCCCATAGCAAGCTGGAGTTAATTGGTCACAGGCTAGATCTTCCTCCAGTAAACAGTCCTGAGCAATCTCTTCCTAAGGCAAACAGCTCCAAAGAAATGCTTTCAAATGTAAAATTGTCCACACAGTGATGTTGATTGCCACCCGGCAATAGCCATCACTAATCTCATAGACAAGTCAGTCTTATGACAAGAAATACCTCAGGAAGCAAGCTTTGAGCCAAAAACAAAGAAGGATTCATAAAATGGGGAGCAGGCTTCCTCAGACATAGAGAAAGCTGAGGTACTGAGTGAGCGCTTTGCCTTAGTCTTCATGGGTGGTCAGGCTTCCCAAGTCTTCCAGGACCTTGAGCCTCTAGGTGAGTGGTTTCTGTCCCACTGTAACAGCAGATCAAGCCTGGGTTCTCCTCATGAAATTGAACATGTATAATAAGTCCATGAGACAGATGACATCCTTCCTAGGGTTCTGGAAGAGATGGCTGATATTGTTGCTGAGCCACTCTCCATCATATTTGAAAGATCATGATTGACTGGTGAAGTCCTCAGTGACTGGAAAAAGGGAAACGTTATTCCCATTTCTAAGAAAAGGAGAAAGGAAGACCTGGGCACTACAGGCCGGTGAACCTCACTTCTGTGTCTGGGAAGATCATGGAGCAAATCCTCCTAGAATCTATGTTAAGGCATATATGAGATAAAGAGGTGATTCGAGACAGCCAGCATGGCTTCGCTAAGGGCAGATCTTGCCTGACCAATCTGATGGCCTTCTATGATGGAGTGATGACTTCAGTTGATGGGGGAAGGGTAATGGATGTCATCTACCTGGATTTCTGCAAAGTCTTTGACATGGTCCCTCATCACATCCTTCTCTCTAAATTGGAGAGGTGTGGATTTGAAGGAACGACTGTTTGATGGATTAGGAACTGGATGGCTGGACGCATCCAAAATATTGTGATCAATGATTCTGTGTCAGGGTGGAGTTTGGTTACAAGTGGTATCCCACAGGGATCCTGGGACAGGTGCTCTTCAATGTCTTTATCAGTGACATAGACATGGCATTGAGTGCACCCTCAACAAATTTGTGGATGACACCAAGCTGAGTGGTGCAGTCAATACACTGGAGGGAAGGGAAGCCACCCAGAGGGACCAGAACAGGTTGGAGAAATGGTCCCATGAAAACTTAATGATGTTCAATAAGGCCAAGTGCAGAGTAATCCCAGGTATTTATGCAAACTGGGGTAAGATCTTAGGAGCAGCCCTGCAGAGAATGTGGGGTCCTGACAGATGAGAAGCTGGACATGAGTCAGCAGTGCGTGCTTGCAGCCTGGAAGGTGCACAGTCCACTGTGTTCTGGACTGCAGTAAAAAAGGGGTGGCCAGTAGGAAGAGGGTGGTGATTGCCCCATCTACTCTGCTCTTGTGAGGCCCCATCTAGAGTACTGTGCTCAGGCCAGGGGCCTCCAGTATGGGAATGATGTGGAGATCTTGGAGTGAGTCCAGAGGAGGGCCCACTGAGATGATTAGAGGGCTGGAGCACCTCTCCTGTGAAGAAAGATGGAGGGAACTGGGATTGTTTAGCTTGCAGAAGAGAAGACTACAGAGAGACCTCAGTGTAGCCTTCCTGTACTTGAAGGAAGCTTATAAACAGTAAGGGAAATGGCTGTTTACAAGGGAGGATAGTGATAGGACAAGAGGGATTGGTTTTAAACTGAGGCAGAGGTGATTTAGGTTATATATTAGAAGGAAGTTTTTCACTAAGTGGGTGATGACACATTGGAACAGGTTGCGCAAGGAGGTTGTGAATGCCCCATCCCTGCAGGCATTCACGGCTAGGCTGGATGTGACTCTGGGCAGCCTGGTCTGGTGGTTGGCAACTCTGCACATAGCAGGGGGGTTGAAACTCGATGACCATTGTGGTCTTTTTCAACCTAGGCCGTTCTATGATTCTATGATGATACCCTCTTTAACCCTAACTGTCTGCATTTTTTTAGTTTGGATTACTAATTGGTAATAGCAATAATCTGTAAAGTTGTAAACTTCTATGTTTTTCTTTTTTTCTTTATTTTTCCCACCACATCTGCAGATGATACAAAGTGGTGAAGTGGTTGATCCCAGAGGACCTCAGCAACTATTGCATGAGGTTCAAAAAGGAGAAATGTCAAGTCCTGTACTTGGTGAGGAACAGCCTTAGGCAGCAGTACATGATGAAAGCTACCCACCTGGAAACCACCTATGTGGAAAAAGATCAATGAGTTTTGGTGGACACCTCATTAATCTTGAGCCAATAGAGTGTACTTGCTGCTAAGAAAGCTAAAGGTATGTTTAGCTGCTTTAGGCACAGTACCGTCAGCATATCAACAGAGGTGATCCTTCCATTCTAGTCTGTATTGATGAGGCCATACTTGGAAGTACTGCACCTGGTTTGGATCTCTTCAAGGCAGGATAGACATGGAAAGAGTCTGACATAGGGATACCAAGATGATCAAGGTTCTGACTCTATGAGGCTGGGACTGGTCATCCTGGAGAACAAGAGGCACAGGAGGTATCTTATCAATCAATATAAATACTTGAAGGTATTTCCAGTGATGTGAGGGAAAACAGGCAATGTGCACAAACTAAAACTCTGGAGGTTCTATCTGATCATCTGGAAGCATCTGTGCTGTGTGGCTAACTGAGCACTGGCACAGGTTGCCTGGAGATGTCATGGGGTCTCCTACCTTGGATATCTTGAAAAGCCATCTGGATTTGGTTCTGCGTGACCTCAGCCATTCCGTGATTCTGTGATTTTGTGAAAGATAAATAAAGAAGAAAACAAACAAGCAAAAACAAACAAACAAACAAACAAACAAACATATTGAATAAAGATGATGTGTTGAGATTTGAACTCTGCAACACATGTCACCAAGAACAGACATATATTGTAATACTTTACAACCTATTACCCATGAATCTTGCAAAGGAATGTAAGGGACACATGATAACAAAAAGCCGGGTGTTATGGAGATCTTCCCCAATAAAATAGTATGGATTTATGTGTACATTCAAGTCAATTGAACCTTTGGCAGAACTTGCTTTTTTTCTTTATTTAGCTTATTAGAAGAATTTGTTTTCTTTTCTGCTTTCCTCTGTTTTCATTTAGTTGAAATCACCACAGGCAGAAATCGCTGGGTGAAACTCCACAGCTTAGGTTATAAATATGTATAAAGAGGGGTATTCAAATCTAAAATTCTCTAAACAGCCAGTAGATATGCTAAGAGGCCAGAAGCAAATAGAGTCTTTACAAAACAAAGGATCTTTTCCAGGATCAGGGCATTATGCACATCTTTTGTGTCCCTGGTGCCAACCACTGCAGAAAGCAAGGCTGTATGAGCTGACACTTTTTCCAGTAAAACCTTAAGATGGTTGCTGTTGGGGTCCTGACAAGTCTTTCTCCTTTATAGAGCAGATAAACAAGCAAAACAAACAAACAAACAAATAAAAAATAAAAAATAAAAAATAAAAACTTCTATTGTTGCTTAAAAATGCTATCATTTAATACTGATGTTAAAAATAAAGCATTTTGAAAGGAAAGCTAGCAGGAGGTATCCATCCACCTTTTGAGGAGGGAAAATGTTTGGAAATGAAGATTGTTTAATTCAGGCAAATTTTATGCTTTATTTTAATAATGTCATGCCTTACCATATGATTAAGAAATGATGTATTGACAATGATATAAATTATCTGCAAGTAGAAAGAGACAGGACATCAGAGTACTGAAGAAAATGGGATTTTTAACCTCTGATTTACTACAGACATTTTTCCAACATGGTGTTAAGAAATTTCATGACAATTTACAAATAAATAACCTTTTTGGGGAAATATCTAATTTGCAGAAGTTTCTGACAAGAGATTTTAGCTATTTCATTACAAGTCCTTTTTAATGAGTTTCTTTTTTTTTAACTTAAGATGATTCCTGTATAGTATAAGTGTGATGTGTATTAACCTGTCCTCGTGTTAGTGAAAGCAAAAAAACAAATAGGAAAAAGAAATAAAATAAAAAAAAAAAGAACAAGGCATACTAAATAATGTATATAAGCTTGTGGGTGGAACAGTAATGTGATTAAATTGCGTACAGAAGTGTATCTTAAATACAGACACGAGTGTGTGTGAAAAAGGGCATATAAATCCATTGTGTGCTATAATTACATTTTCATGAAATCTAGATATTTTGGGATCAAGCATGGGACTAGCAGTAATTATTTTCAGTATGAGTGTGAAAATGTTTGATGTATACATTTCTTTGTACAGACCCTCTCCACAAACATCCTACTAATTTGAGTGAAGTTCTTGTGTTACTGGCCAGCTTCATTGGCAACTATTTCAGAGATGCTGTGAGCTTCCTTGCAGCCAACACCTTGAAAATTTTCCATAGGGATCTGAGAACAGTGTACTTGTCAAAGCAATACAAAAAAAAAAAAAAAAAAAAAAAATCAGGAATATTTATTCAGTGTCACACAGTGGAAATACATGGAAATACATGGAAATATTTTTTCTCTTGCATCTTATATTGGGGAAAATATTGGGGACATATTGTATTGGGGAACATTCCCCATATTATCTTGGGGAACACATTGGGGAAAAAAAGAAACAACATTTTTGAGAACGAGGATCTGGGTTATTTTCTCAGCTGACATAAACTGCTGCAGCTTTACTGGTTTGTCCCATTACTTCCATTTCTGTTTGGTGGGAAGAAATCACACATCTTTCTGGTTTCACCAAATATCCATCCGTTTCATCTTTAATTCCCCAAGGCAGTGATTATCAGATGTTGGGTGACTTTTTGCCTCAGGCAAATTCACAAATTTGTACAGTTTTGCTTCAGGGCAGAGGTAGAATGTAATCACATGTGCCACCAAAAAAAAAAAAAAAAAAAAAAAAAAAACTCACAGTCAACTCAGGGAGCTTTTTTTGGATAAAATTAAATTTGTTTATATTTGCAAAAAAAAAAAAAATTAGTCCTCAAGAACAGGTTGCTGCAAAGTAAAATTATCATATTTTTAATATAAGCATACTGGTTGAGACAGTTCTGTTTACATGTAGACATCTCCATCTGAGCTACTTACCAAGATTCCCTCATACTCAATGGATATAAATGAGAGCTTTTCACACAACACACATCCTAGACACATCTGAGATGGTGGTATGTTTACAGTGAAGCATACTTTAAAAATTACAATTTCTTCCCTTCAGTGTAAGAGCTACAGTTACTACTACAGAGAGACATTTACATTCTAGAATTCACAGTTAGAAAATACGGAAATTTCACTTTGTTCAGCATTTGAACAATATTTGATGATATCAGTGCTAACTGTGTAGTGGGGAACTGGATTGCAGTATCAACATCTCATTTGTGTATCTTGTACCCTGTTTTCCTGGATTTGTCAGTATTCCATGCCATGTTATCATGCAGCAAACTGCTTAAGTGCAGTGCTGGGTGGACTTCCTGGGTCTTGTGCTACTTGCAGACTCAGATATTCTCACGAGTCTTGGTTTTTCGAGAGAAAGATACACTGAGAAGAAACACAGTACAGTCTTCAGAAGTCTCCAGTACTCCCCATGTGATTTTCTGAGAAATTCTGAGAAAGAGGAGAGATATCTCTGCCCCTGTGGGAGGCCAGCAGTGAGGGCCTGCTGTTAAGGATTCACTCTCTTTCTCTCCTCGCTTTTTTGATTTATCAATTATTCCTAAGTATTCTATATTACTTCACATTCATTTTTAGAAATTAGTTCTCTTATCTAAATCAAGTAGTCTTTATTTTTTCCTATTCTTTTTCCCTTCTCCTGAGGAGAGGGAGGGATGTCATGTGATTAATGGTTCAAACCTCAACACCTGTGTACTTAAAGCCAGATGAAGTTTGGCACCAATCAGTTAAAACAGTTACATTTAAAATTCCATTGTGAAATAACTTTACTGAGGTAGAATGGGCAGTAGAGTTCAGATACTTGAGTGGCATCCTATTGTTCTCCCCTTTTACCCTTGTTCTTCTGAAAAGAAGCACAGTGTTGGAGAGGTCATCAACCTTTCTGTAGGTGTCACCTGGTGTGAAGTGCACCATCTCTATCAGTGGAGCAAGAACTACACCACTGCAACATCATAACCTTGCCCATCTCTTAAGAGAAGCAGGTTTACTTCACACTTCAGATCACTGTATTTATATATTATTACCTTGAATTGCACTGCACATTTTAGACTGTAGTTCAGTAACTCTCAGGATTCTATACTAGAATTTTGGTTATAACAGACTGAAGTTAGATTTCTAGTCACAGAAAAAGAATAACAACAAAAATAAAATAAAATAAAATAAAATAAAATATAAAATAAAATATAAACTATCAAACAAATAAAGCAGCATCTAAATTAACATAGAGTTTCTGTTCATTCATAATGGTGACTAGATGTGCTGTTTTTAAACTGACAGTAACCTGTAGTCTTTTTTTTTTTTTCATTATGATTTTTTTTTTTCCTCTAATGAGAATAACTCACAACAGCAGCTTAACATCACTTTCATCTCATTGCTCTTGTTTGCACACAGGGCTATAAAACGTTACCTCTCCAGACTGCTTTAAAAACATAAATAAAAATAAAATCTAATTTACATTATTATTATTATTATTATATCTTTTTTTTTTTTTTTCCCGACAGGGTTTCTTGACAGACAGCTGCCCACAGCTCAGTGGTTGCTCTCTGTTCAGTGTACTTTAATTCTGAGCTCTCAAGTTTTTCTGCAGCCCATTCAAAAGTAAATTCTCAGGGAAAATTGAGCTCTGTCATGGATGGATTAGTACTATAATAGTTGGTCACATATCTTGCATGAAACCTTTCAAAAGCAAGGCAAATGAGAAGGAAATGAAATTCATTTCATACTTCTTCAAGCACGCTAAAAGACTTTCTCTCCAAGTAATCTGTGAAGTACCACTAGTTTATTGGAGGTTCACATAACTACCATTACATTATACCTTGTCACAATCTCATATATTGGGTGACTGCTTTTTCTGAAATGATGGCACCCACAGACTGTGCTCCATACGCACTGAGAAGAGAATGCCGTTTCTTAGATCAGAATGTATCGGTTCAAGGAACGGCATAAATAAAAGAACTTGAAGCAAATTGGGACATTATGAGTCATAGGTCAATGAAATCTGAAAAGGAGATAAATTGAGGAGACGTCACATTTGCTATGTGATGAACTGATAAGCTAAAAGAGAAGAGGAGGGAGAGTGGAAAGGAAAGAGTAGAGCAGAGAAAGCATAATCAAGTTTTTTTTTTTTTTCCAGACAGGTAACACAGAGAAGCTACCTCCATTTCCCTTTATAAAGGGAGAAGAGGTTATATTGCTTTTAGCGTCACATTTGGTTTCTATGTCATTTGCAATGAAGGCAGCACTTCATCCCTTTGGCAGAGCTCTGACTACACGGGTGTATAATGCATGTTTTATTTCTTCTTAAGGTAAGATAAACAAATATCTGCATTATTTTTGATACATACTTGATTCACTCTTTCTTATTAAAACTGCTTTCAGGCCAGGGAAAAAATACCCGAAGAGACGTTTGATGTTCATGCATTGGCATTGTCTCAAAAAATTGTAAGTAGAAGTACAGCCGGTGTTTCACTGAGGATGCGGTTAGAGAAAGAATAATAAAATCATAGAATTATTTAAAGTTGGAAAAGGCCACTGAAGTCGTTGAGTCCAACTGTCAGACCATCACTACATTGTCCACTAAATCATGTCCCTCACTGCCATATATCTGTGTTTCTTGAAAATGTCTAGGGATGAGGACTCAATAACCTCCTTGGGTTCCACATTCCAATACTTCACCATTCTTTCCAAATTCCTAATATTCGACCTGAAACTCCCCTGGTGTGACATGTATCTATTATAGATGGAAGAAACTGGAACTGGAAAAGAGAAAGATATGGGGACATCTCATTGTGGCCTTCCAGTATTCAAAGGGAGTTTATAAACATGCAGGAAATCAACTTGTTACATCAGTAGATAGTGATAGGATAAGGGGGAATGTTTTAAAACTAAAGGAAGGGAGATTTAGGTTAGATAACAGGAGGAAGCTTTGTGCTGAGAGGTGGAACAGGTTGACCAGAGAGGTTGTGGATGCCCATCTCCTGAAGGTGTTTAACACCAGGTTCGATGGGGAGTGGGAAATCTGATCTAGTGTTTGATCTAGCAACTGGCAAATCTGCCTGTGGCAGGGGCGTTGGAACCTGATGATCCTTGAAGTCCCTTCTAACCCAAACCATTCTATGATTCTATAACTCTGTAACTCTATAACTCTGATTCTATGACTCTATTATTATTGCTGTGCTATCATTTTTACATGGGAATAGAGGCCAATTCCAATCTTGCCACCCTTACTTCCAGTAGTCAGAGAGAGCTCTAATATCTCCCCAGGCTTTTTCTTCTCTGAGTTAAACAATCTCGATTGCCAGAGCCGCTCCTCATATAACTAGTGTTTCAGACTGTTCACAGTTTGGTTCTTCTCTGAACACACACCAGGGCCTCAATGTCTTTCTTGTAGTAAGATGCCCCAAAACTGAACACTGTACTGGAGATGCAGCCCTCCCTGTGCTAAGAACAGAGGGATAATCACTTCCCTGCTCCTTCTGACTATACTATTTCTGATACAAGCCAGGATGCTGTTGTCATTCTTGGCCACATGGGCACAATGCTGCCCATGCGTTCAGATGGCTGCTTACTATTAGCCACTAATCCTTTGCAGCCATGAAGATTTGCCACTTTTCCTGAAGTGATTTGTCAAGAAATATATTTATCTCATAATGAAACCATTGCAAAGGTGACTAAAATTCAGTATCTTGATAGAACTGTACTGAAAATAAAATTTATTTATTTATTTAGATTTAAAATCTTTTATATTTCAAAAATCAATTACACTCAAATGCACACATACAAACAAAAAGGAATCAAGTCCCCACAAAAAAAAAAAAAAAAAGACAATTGCCTACATTTAAAATGCTTTAATTTCCTTGAAATTGTACTATACTTATTAGAATAGAGGTCCTCTATAGCTCAATTACAAGAATATGTTCTTTGTTGTTATTATTTTTGTTCAAAATAAAAATGAGAAAGAATAAACTTTTATGAATAAAGGAATTCAGAGACTTACAACCAGTTTTTCCTGTAATTAATCCAAAAGAAATCACTTGTTCAACATAAGAATTATCCTAGTAAGTTTTTAAATTGCACTAAGGAAAACATGAAACTAAGCATTTTCCTCAGTGTAAATATGATAAGCAAAAAAAAAAAAAAAAAAAAAAAATAGGATGGGTCATAGGAGTTTAAAGTATCTAAGGTAAAGGAACAATTTTACTTGATTTCAAAACCAGCAAATTATTTTGTTCATTACTGAATTAAGTTAAAACATTCTCTTGCATGTTTCTCTTTATTCTATATTTATCACCAACAATAGTATCCAGACTTATCATCTATAAATATCTATATTTATTATCTGTAATTTTATTATTATTATCAGAGATCTCTCTTATAACATATAGGAAAAAGAACACATTTAAAAAGGCCCATCACCAAACAGCTGTGTTTGTAATGTTATTGCATCAGATTCACTGTACACTTCATGAAGTAATAAGGTACACAAGCCATGTACTGTTTGACTGACTGGAGACAGAGACTAAGTTAAACTTGGGTATCTTGGTTAATTCTTAAAATAATTAATTAGTACGGCCATGTTGTCCTCTCAGTAGAACTTCTCACAAAATTTAAGACCAGCAATTAGGTACCAAAATATCATTGTGTTCTCTGAACAGAAATCAAAAGACATGTTCTGATCTAAAGGAACTACTGCATAAGCAAAAGATTGAAAGAAAATGAAATTATATTCAGAAAAACATGGTACTATTGAAAAGCAAGTCAAAACATAAGTTACTCTAGAAGGCAAGGCTTTCTGAACATTTTCAGCAGTCTTCAGTGATTTCTGTAAACAGAAACCATCATTATATTCAAACCAAAGGCAAATGCTTGTGAATAAAGAGATGAATAACAGTAAGCAGCAGGGTACTTTTGAAAGAAGTGCGCCCCTACAAAAGGTAGATTCAAAGAAGAATTTATCCTGGTGTAAGGGAAGACATGCAAGGTAAAGAAGAAATACAGTAGAGTGGGAGATTTTTCATATTTATCTATGTAAAATTGTAAAGAACTACATCTGGAAAATGATCAAATTAATATCAAGCAGTCTACTAGTTACAGAATCAGAGAATAGCCCAGGTTTAAAGGGTTCACAGGCATAGAATTATAGGATTATACGATCAGTTTCTTTAGTTGGATGATACTTTAAAGATCATCTAATTCCAACTCCCTGCCACAGACTGAGCTGCCACCCACCACATCCTGCTGACTAGGACCCCACCCAATCTAGCCTTGAACACCTCCAGGGAAGGGGAATCTACAACCCTTCTGAGCAACTTCTTCCAGCGCCTCAGCATCCTCTGAATAACATATGTCCTCCTAACCTAATCTAAATCTCCCTTCTTTTGTTTAAAACAATTCCTTTTTGTCCCAACACTATTTGTGTAAAACGTTAGCTTCCTTTCTGTTTATAAGCTCCATTTAAATGTTAGAAGGCTGCAGTCAAGTGCCTGTGGAACATTCTCTTCTCCAGGCTGAACAAGCCAAAATCTTTCAGCCTTTCCTCATAGGAGAGGTTCCCCAGCCCTCTCTGTGGCCCTCTTCTGAAAAGTTCTACATCCTTCTTGAGCTGGGGGGATTTTGCTTCCTTAGCTCCTGCTTAGAAGCTCAGTGATGAGAGAGATGTGGGAAACCAGATTTCCAGTTAAGACTGAGGCAAAGAACTTGTTGAATATTTCAGTATTCTCCCTGTCCATTGTTACCATTTCTTCCTTCTCATCACCAAAGTGAGTACATGACCAGTGTACCTGTAAATCACTTCCTGTTATCTTTCACATCTCTTGCTACATTTTGTTTCAGCTGTTTTATCTTTTCTTATTCCATAACTGCACATCTGACACCATTCATCCGTTCTTCCCAGACCACTCAGCGCTCACAGAAGGGTGTCCTTGCGGAGCTGCCAGCTCCATTTCATTCCTTTGTTCCTAATAATTGTGTCCCAGGAGTTCTCACTTAATAATTCCATAAACAGACAGAATTTCAGTCTTTTGAAGTTCAGAGTCCTTACTTTGCTCTATGCCATGCCCATATTCCTCAAGATTGCAAACTCCATCAGAGCATGGCTGCTACAGACAAGACTGCCTCCAATTTTAAACTCTTTAATTACTTCTTCTGTACTGGTGAGCACCAGGTCCAAAAAAACTACATTTCTCTTTGTTTATTTCTAATTCCTGGGAAGCAACGTAGCACAGGAGTTTCCTGGGTTGCTTGCAGCTCTGTATTGCTTTTCCAGCAGACAAATGAGTAGCTGAAATACTGTAATACTGAAAGTAGATGAAATACTGAAATAGTGCGTTGCTTCTTGTATCTGAAACAAGAAAGAACCACCAATTTCAATTCCAAACTCCACAAAGGATGACTCAAATCAAACCATATTTCTGAGAGTACTGTCCAAATACCTGTGGAGCTCAGACAGCTTGGAGCCCTGACCAGTGCCCTGGAAGCCTGCTACAGTGCCTAACTGCACTCTGATGAAAAATCTTAAGGGAAAAAAAAAAAAAAAAAAGCCTCACATACCCGTTTCAGCTCCATTTCATTCCATGTCACCAGAAAGAAGAGATTGATACTTGTTCTTCTGCTCCTTCCATAGCAAAACCGTCAGGCTAGTAGGAACCTCCCCTCAATCTCCTCTTCTTCAGACTGAATAAACTGAGGGATCTCAGCAGCTCCTCATAACATATCACAGAAATACATCTCTATCCTAAAGGAATGTGTTGAATGACACTGCCATTTCATTAGTGCTGGCAAGCAACATATTGTTATGAGTTCTCACCACCTTTCTCAATTCATACCTCAGTCATTGATTAATATGGGTGCTCCAGGCTATCACTTTCCAGCAGCCCCTAGGCAACCTGAGTAGAGAAAGGCAGGAAATTAGATCTATCAAAAGCCTAGGAGGTTAATCTAGCAGTGCTTTGGTAATGTAAAGAATTATTTGGTACAGTAGGTCTATGAAAGGGCAAGAATATAGTCCAAAGCCAAACAGTGTCTGATCGTGCAAAGTAAAAGCAAAGACACTACGTGTTAAATTTATAAATCATCAACTTAGGAGAGAAGAAGAAGGGAAAGAGCAGCAGTTTGAACAGCTGAACAGTTGTTGCTTTGCAAGGAGGACTGAGGTTTCTGGATTTGGAGGGTTTTTTGTTGTTGTTTGTTTATTTGTTTATTATTTTATTTTTAATAGTATCACAAAAGTGTGCTGATCTCTTAGGTATAGTGTTGCTCATAATTCAATAAAACAAATACCTTTTGAAGAGATATGTCCTCCAAAAGTATCCAATCTAGAAAAATAAGAACAAAGAGATGTAGCACATACCAGAGTTTGAAGACCTAAAAAGGATTTCAGTGGAACACTGGTGATTTAAATGTGAGAATCATCTCTTTCAAGTTCAGCTGTGAAGTCTAAACAGACCTGGTGAGTGAGAGGCATACAGAAAGAGCAAGTTGTCTCATTCTTAGACAAGTGTATAAAAAATTATGAATTGCCCTCTGGAATCATGATTTCCCTCCATGCACTTGTTGAAACTGGTTTTCTTAGGTTAGATACAAAGCTGCATTTTAGATGTATGAAATTAAGATAGATAACTATCCCTCAATGTGTTCTGATTTACTGTTACAAAAGACAGACATTATCTGAAAAATACTTTAAATTCTGCTTTGGTCACTCAATGAATCTGAGCACAGGTTACGATATTTGACATATGTGATACAAGCCAGAATTACAAAAAAAACCTTTTGAAATGTATAAGTGAGCCATTTATATCACTTGATACCCCAAAATCATGCATATATCCAAAATCCTCAACAGCGTAGCATGAAGAAATGTGTAAAACAGCAACAGCAAAATTAAAAAATAAGCAAAGAAGAAGAAAGAAAGAAAGAAAAAGAAATAAATCAGAAGACATTTTTGGTGTCTTTTAAGTAGGAGCCAATGCATCGTTAAAACAGCTACGTGCCTACCTGAGTAAATCTGAAACCGCCCGTAACACAGGGGTATAAGAAGGTCAGGGAGATATGCTGGACTAGAAACATGTAGCAAATTATAAAGTGAGCAATGTTAAAATCAATATGATATTTGACTGTCAGCCAATGCAATTTGTTCAAAGTAGGTTAAATGCACTCCTGCCATTTCCTCCTTTATAAGAAACTTGGCAGACTCATTCTGTTATTAAGAGCAAAGCCTTCTCCACGATCTGACTGGGATAGAAATGAACACAACTTTGAAATATTCTATAAATGCAGACCAATACAGGGGCTGTGACAGGCATGAAATCATTTTGAAAATTTTTATCTGCTGTATATCGGGCATGCAGTGAGATGAGATGACCTTTGTTAGATTTTTTTTCCCCAAAGAAGAAAACAAAATATATGAGCATTTTGCATACATACCAAACTTTTCATTTCAACTGAAAGAACTATATGAACAACATAGTAATTAATTATTAATGTACTGACATTGTTAAAGTGACATAAAAAGACAGTAAGCAGGGATTAGGTTTTATTAAGCTCTGCACTGACAACTCACGAAAAAGGATTCTTTTAACTCTGGGCAAGGCCAAAGCAGAATGGCAATTCCTGGGCCAAATAATTACGCAGTTACACAGCTGTGAATCTGATGCAGCTCTACTGAAGTAAATGACAATAGATTAAGGTAAAATTGGTAACAAGATGAGAACTAGGCATACAATATACAGTTGTACAAAATCTACATTTGAACAGTATCAAAGTGTCAGTGGTTTCCTTTAACTGAATTTCTTTCTCAAAGAATAATCTAAAACATCTGTCAAAAATTTCTTTACCCTTTATTTTATGTAGGTAGATAAGGAAAAGAGTAGTTAAAAAAATAATAATTGCTATTATTATTACTACTATTAGTTTCTACCCTTGTTTATAGCTGAATATGCATGAATGTTACTTTTAACAAGATTTCAATTCTTTCAGGCTGAAGGTTGAAATAAAACTGGTAGTTACCCACAGAAAATGAATTATGCACCAAATTGTAAATATTCCATTTCCTTTTCTGATTTGAAAGTCCCCAAAGATATATGAACACTTTATTTAAAATTCATCTGCAGTGACATTTTCTGGCTGCATAGAGCCACTCCCACAAATACATAAGTATTCAGAAAAAAGAACATAGCTTTTTATGGGAATACTACTGTGTGTTAATTCATTTTTTTGTTTGTTTATGTGTTTCATTTTGTTTTTCAGTTAGTCTGCTTTTTCATTCACAAATAAAATATTTTCTAGTGTAAAAGAATATTTGTAAATAAATGCATGTTTCAAAAATAGGATTTAACGTATTCATACGTTATATTATATATATACATATTATTATCACAGAATCACAGAATCACAGAATCACAGAATCACAGAATGACCCGGGTTGGAAGGGACCTCAAGGATCATACAGTTCCAGCCCCCCTGCCTAGCAGGGCCACCAAACATACACCTTTACTAGATCAGGTTGCCCAGAGCCCTGTCCAACCTGGTCTTGAACACCTCCAAGGACGGGGCATCCACAACCTCCTTGGGCAGCCTATTCCAGGACCTAACCACTCTCCTAGTAAAGAACTTCCCCCTAACATCCAACCTAAATCTTCCCCCTTTCAACTTAAAACCATTTCCCCTAGTCCTGCTATTATCAGCCCTTTCGAAGAGTTTACTCCCCTCCTGGGAGTAAGTTCCCTTCAGGTATTGAAAGGCTGCAATGAGGTCACCCCGCAACCTTCTCTTCTCCAGGCTGAACAAACCCAACTCCCTCAGCCTGTCCTCATAGGGGAGGTGCTCCAGCCCCCTGATCATCTTCGTGGCCCTCCTCTGGACCCTTTCCAAAATCTCCATGTCAATTATTATTATATTAAAATATTATATATATATAATAATACGTCAATTCATTTAGACCATAAGACAAAGATTCTCTCAGAAAAAATACATATTACAAGATACATAAAGGCTGAAAGACAGGTTTGCAACTATCTGTTGACAATTAAACAACAGGATACTGGAGTATAATACTCCAGCTACAGAGTAGATAACTTCCTCTGTTGTCATGACTGTTTATTAATGTAATAATATTCTCTGCATTTTATTGAGTCTTCCACCTGAAATACACAACTATCTTTAATTAGAGATTTGTTTGTTTTGATGCACTCTGCAAGAAAATATAATGAAAACATACCCATCACTTCTGTTATTATCTCATAGAATATCAAAATTTACTGAAACTCAATTTTTCTTTGGTCTTCTACAGGGAGAATGAGGGCTAACTTGTCACTGGTTCCTGCTCAAAATTCAGGATTAGATATTTTGATTCTTGGTTAGGAAAGCAAATCAAGACAACAAACTGAAACATTTATATTCCTTTTTATTCATTATTTGCTTGGCTTTTTAAGTATGAACATTTTCTTCAGTCTGTTTGATTTTATTTTATTTTTTAATATCAAACAAAATTCTTTGTCAGATTTCAAATACTGTCTCTGAAAGTTTTATAGAAGAAGAGGGCTGAATGATGTTCAGATGCAGTTGACATATCAAATGCATGTTGGTCATATTCAGATATATTTGTACACCAGCACCACTTGCCTTTTAGCTAAACAAAGCATCATCCACATAAGTGTGACTTAGTCATTGTCTGTTCCCTTTCTACATCACTGAGCAGAAATAGGCTCACGCAGATGGCAAGTGTTGTATTCTGTGTTAAATGTCTCAAATCATTCACAAGAAACAATTTTAGAAGTAAGTGCTTTTCAAGGAACTTTACTAAGTTTTGGAACTCTGCTGCATAAGTGTCTGAAATTACAAGAAATTATTCTCACTAGTAAGTAGTGAATAACAACTTCTCCCTCACTAATTGAAAAAGGTCCTGGATCATAAGACTGAAAAGAGCTGGAAGTTGCAAAGAGAATTCATTACTTCCTTTTTCTTTCATTTCTTTCTTTCTCACAATCTAACTGTACACTCTTTTGGTGTGCTGGACCACGCCTTCTTCTGAAAAAAAAAAAAAAAGAATGTGGAATCCTGGTTCTCTTGTTTGTTACTTTTAAAGTACTATTTCATAGATGAAATTGAAAATACTTTTGTACTGAGTTCTGTGTGTTAAATCCCAGCTGTTTTTGTGATGAAACACACACACGTATAGCAGATCATTTTCCTTTTCTCTAACAATTATACTGGGCTTGTACTACAGCTTTTCAGTAAAAACAGTATCTTCCCAGTAGTTCTTTCCTAACACAGAGAACTTTCAGGTCTTTTCTTGTGCCTTGAGATTGATACTTAACAGCAATACCAAGCCGTCTTTGACTATTGTTAAAATAAATTTATATTTTAAAATATATATATCTATGTATACTTTCCATTTACACTCTTTAGAAACACTTGCTCTTTCCTTGTGCTTTCTTCAGTATATATTCTAATCCATATTCATTTGCTATGACATATAAACTAAATCTCCATTAATTTAAACCTAAATTTAGTGAATTTTCTTTGAAGCACCGCTGAACCTACTGAAATCAGCAGGAAGATTCACATTCAGTGACTCTTTTCAGTGAGAACTGGATCAAGACCTTCACTTTGTCTAAAGTATTCACAGTTCTAGATGCAATATAGTATCTGCAGTGTTGATGGCAGTAAACCAGAAAGGCAGATCTGACTCAGGGCTAAAATGAGCTATTGGTGCATTCATCTGTTAAGATCATCAAAGTAATAAAAGAGTGGAACAAAATAGCACAGAGAAAGATTCAGATTCCATGCAATTTTATATATGAGTTAGAAAAACCTAACAAAAAGGGTCTTCAGGATTTTTTGCTTGATTGCTTTATTTATTTATTTGTTTGGTTTTGGTGTGTGTGTGTGTTTTCTATTATTTTTATTTTTTGTTTTAATGTTTTAAAACAAAGCATTAAAATATTTAAAATAATGAGAACAAGAGAAAAGCATTTCACAAAAATACATTTAGAAAATGTTTATTATAAACTTACAGAAATGAAATAAACATCAGCCTGGAGAAGAGGAGGCTCAGAGGAGACCTCATTGCTCTCTATAACTTCCTGAAGGGAGGTTGTAGTGAGCTGGGGGTCAGCCTCTTCTCTCGTATAATTAGTGATACAACTAGAGGGAATGGATTCAAGCTGCACCAGGGGAGATTCAGGCTGGACATTAGGAAATATTACTTCTCGGAAAGGGTGGTCGGGCACTGGAATGCACTGCCCAGGGAGGTGGTGGAGTCACCGACCATGGGAGTGTTCAAGAAACGTTTGGATGTTGTGTTGAGGAATATGGTTTAGCTGGGAAGTATTGGTAATGGTTGGACTAGATGATCTTCTAAGGTCTTTTCCAACCTTGATAATTCTGTGATTCTGTGATTCTGTAAACATTTCTATCAAACTTTGCATATATTACATTGCACTGTTATGATTTTTTAAGAGCTATGAGTTTAGTTAAAGTCGATTTTTTCTTGTAGCCTATAGGAAGAGGTAGGCACTTCCAGATATTCCTCACCAATTGTTTGTTTACTATTAAAGTAGGCTAGATGTTAATCTTCTTGATTTAAACAAACAAACAATTAAAAAAATAGTGGAAAAACATCTGATCATTATAGAATCATAGAATGAGTTGTGTTGGAATGGACCTCGAGTGTCATTAGATTCCCTGCTGCAGGGAGAGTTGCCAGTTGTTAGACTTAGTGCTAGACCAGGTTATCCAGGATTCCATCCAACCAGGCCTTGAACATCACCAGGGATGTTCACCATCCATAACAACTCCGGGAAACCCATACCAGCAGTCACCACCCTCTCAGTGATAAACTTCACTCTGACATCTAATCTAAATCTTCCCTCCTTTAGTTTAAAACTAGTTTCCCTTGCCATATTACTATCTACTCTTGAAAAAGTTGAATTCCCTCCTGTGTACAGTCTCCCTTTAAATACTGGAATGCTGTACTGAGGTCTCCCTGTAGCCTTCACTTCTTTAGACTGAACAAGCCCAGCTCCTTCAGTCTGTCTTCATAGCAGAGATGATCTGGACCTTTGATCATCTTCATGGCCCTCCTCTGGACCCACTTCAGAAGCGACACATCTTTCCTGAATTGGGAACCCCAGACTTGTATATTATGCCCCAGATGGGGCCTCACAAGGGCAGAGTACAGAGGGACCTCCTTGTTCTGCTGGTTATCCTCTGATGCAGTTTAGGATACTGTTGGCCTTGCAGGTTTCAAGCACTCATGGCTAGCTTCTGTTAAATTATTAATTTAACACAATTTACCAGGACACCTAAGTCCTTCTCTTCAGGGCTTTTCTCAAGGAGTTCTTCTCCAAGTCTACATACACATCTAGCATTACCCCCAAGTAATTGCAAGACCTTTCATTTATCTTTGCTCATCCTCATTTTGTTCATATGGGACTAAAATCTGAGTTTATCAAGGACCCTGTGAATGTTATCCCTTCCTTCTGCCATATCAGCTGCACCACTCAGCTTAGTGTCATCTGCAAACTCGCTGAGGTGCACATGATTACATCATCTATGTCACTGATAAAGATGTTAAATAATACTGGTCCCTAGATGGACCCCTTGGGAATACCATTCATCACCAGTCTCCACCTGAACACCGAGCCATTAGCCACAGCTCTCTAGCTGTGATCTTCCAACCAAATCCTCATCCACCAGGTAGCCACCCTTCAAATCCATATCTTGCTACTTTAGAGACAAGGATATGGGGGGGATCATGTCAATGGCTTTGCAGAATTCCAGGTAGACAACATCTGTTCTTTCCTCTTTGTCCCTCAGTGCCATCACTCCATGATAGAAGGCCACCAGACTGGTCTGGAATGATCTGCTCTTGATGAAGGCATGTTGGCTGTCTCATATCACCTGCTTGTCTCTAATGTGCCTTAACATGTCCTCCAGGAGGTTATGTTCTATAGCCTTCCTGAGCACAGATGTGGAGCTCATCAGCTTGTAGTTCCCTGAATCTTTTCTTTCCTTCTTAAAATGGGTAATAATGTTTAGTAAACAGAAAGGTCCACATTTGAATCTTATTTATTTTCCAGTGTTGGATACTTGTTGTAGTAAGATAGTTAGGGTTAGTTAGGCCACCTTGTTAAAATGGAGTTTCAAAGACAAATGAACCGTTAAGTGTCAGACACCTCAGTCAATTATTTAAGAACAAAAAGAACAGTCTGTTGCATGATTTATTTGCTATGAATCATTATTCAAGAAGTGCAAAAGCTGTCTCTTGATAGCATTTGTGATTTGTCTTCTGAAATGAGTGCTCTCTAAGTTTAAATCTATATTTTATCTGTGGATGCTAGACCATGACACTGCAGACTACAATTAGGGAAAAAAAATCAATGCTGGACTTGTTGCCAGTTGAAACTGGAATCTATACAGGATACATATTGTCTGTATTTTTAATCCAGTGCCTGTTTCCTTGCAATGCAATGACCAAAATCAGCTTCATTATTCTCTCTAGTGGTCTGCTCCTGTGGTTTTCTAGTTATGATTACATAACAGCCTAAAATGTAACGTGAAGACAATACAGAGGGACTGCTGCATGTCCCTCTATTTCTGGAATATTTAGAATAATATTCCAACTTTTATTTTTGACTTCTTCTAAATATACAATGTGTGTGAACTTTTGAGCCACTTTGGTTTAAAAATTATTTTATCAAAAGTGAAATCCCTTCATTAGATAAAAAACTCAGAGATGATATATTGAGACACAGTGGAAAAAATAGCTGTCAGTCTCTACTCGTAAGATCTTTAAGAACCTTCCTTCAAATTTCTATAGTAAGTCACAAAATGATTTTCACATAAAATATTATATAGTCTCTGTATTCCAGAAAAATTACTAGTACAACAGTAAGTTGACTACTTAACTTTTGGCCTCTTCCTCTCCCCAAATCATCTTCAGTCTCGATAAACTTTTGTTCTTTCCTTTTCCTAAAACTTTGTCATTTTTTTCTTTCCAAATCCAACTAAAATGTATTTCTTCAAACACCGTACTTCTGAAATCAAACTAAAATGTATTCCCTAATTGCTTTCATTTCACCATTCAAGTGTTTCTTCCCCGAAAGAAAGTATTATTTCTTCATACTGATACTTCAAAGTTTCCTAGTTTCCTGCTTTATTTTTCAAACTCTAAGGGGGAAAAATTTTTTTTTTTGTTTTTTGTTTGTTTTCCTTTTACTTTCTGCTCATCTTACACTGACTTCTATATTTCACTTACGTTTGTTGTTGTTGTTTTTTTTACTTCCACCTCTTTTACTTTTTTTTACTTTCACCAAGATTACTTCTGTAAAATCATTTGTCTCATTTCAATTATTTTGAAAATTCATGAAATTTTATGATAACTGTTCTCATTTTAGTTGCTATCTCCTGAAATAGTGTATTTACTTCAGCTGTTATAACATGTGACAAATGCTGAAATACATTTTAAGAGCAACTGAACAAAGAAATACCTAAAAAGGAAAATCATTTTTCATTTTATTTATGATCTTATTGTTGTCATGGAAACATAAAGGGGTGATTTGCATAACTGGACTATCACCACTGAGAGCTATAAGCCATTTAGAAGTGATAAGCAAGGTAGGAGGAGTGGGGAACATACATATTCTCTATGTTAAAAGGTGGATAGACTGCAAGGAACTATCTTTGAGAAACAGTAAAGAACATGCTGAGAGCCTATAGGTTAAATTAGCAATGGGACCAATAAAGAGAAACTTTATTGTTGATAAAGAGATCAAGATCTCTTTATCAGATCAAGAGAAACCCATTTGTCAAGGTCTTCACGCTTCATCTGCAAGAAGCTGCACACTCTCAGGTTCTCAAACTGATGGAGGATTTCAACCACTCAGATATCTGCAAGCAATCCAGAAGAATCCTGAAGACCACCAATGATAGCTTTCTTGTTCAGGTATTGACCAGAATGTCCAGAAATGAAGCACTGCTGGAACTGGTGCACACCAACTCAGTGGAGACTGTTAAAGACATTAAGATCTAAGGTAGCCTGTGCTCAGTAACTATGCCCTGATTGAGTTTGTGATACTGAGGAATTTGGGCCTGTCAAGAAGTGCAGTCAGTACCCTGAACTTCAAGTGAGGGAACTTCAGGCTGTTTAAGGAATTCTAGGATCTCCTAGGAAGTTGCCTTTAGAAACAGTGGAGTGGAGCAAAGCTGGCTACCCTTTAAGGCTGCCTTTCTGAGAATGTAAGAGCAGATTAAGAAAGCAGGAAGTGGGGACAGGGAACTGGCATGGCTCAGCAAGTACCTCCTGATCAAACTGAGGGAAAAGAGGAGCGAGTACAGGCAGTGCAGACAAGGATGTGTTACCTGGGAAGAATAAATGAATGATGCCCAGACATGTGGAGATGGAATTAGGAAAGCCAGGGCACAGGTAGAATTGAACATTGATGAGGGATGTTAAAAACAAGAAGAGGTTTTATAGGAACAGTGGTCAGAAGAGGCAGGCCAAAGAGCATATCTCCTCTGATAAATGAGAAAGGAAAACAGTTAAAAACAGAACTAAAAATAAAAGGAGAAATTAATGAGTTATTTACTTCAGTCTTCACTGGCAGCCAGGATTCTCTTATTTCTCACATCCCTGAACTTTTTGGTGGGAACTGGAGAGCAAATTCCTCCCAACACTGCAAGTACAAAGTGACTGCCTCGTGAGACTGAGCAAGACTTCCTCGTGAGAAGAGCAGACTTCAAGCTACTCAATGGATTGCTGGCCAAGATCCCCTGGCGTGCTGCCCTCAAAGACAAAGATGTTGAGGAGAGCTGGCTGCTCTTCAAGGATGCCCTCCTGGAAGCACAAGAGGTCTCCATTCCTCTGAATAAGAAAGTGGGCAGGCGAGGCAGGAAACCGGCATGGCTCAGCAAGGACCTGCTGAGAGAACTGAGGGCGAAGAAAGGGGTGTACAAGCTCTGGAAACAAGGCTGTGTCACCTGGGAAGAGTACAGGGATGCCGTCCGGACTTGTAGACGTAGGATCAGGGAAGCCAAGGCGCAGGCAGAACTGAACTCGGCAAGGGATGTGAAAAACAATAAGAAAACTTTCTACAGGTACATTGGCCAGAAGAGGCAGGCCAAAACAGGCATACCTACTTTGGTAAATTTAAAAGGAGAACTGGCTTCAACAGATGAAGAGAAAGCTGAGGTGCTGAATGAATTCTTCACCTCGGTCTTCACCGGTGGCCAGGATTCTAGTCCAAGGAGATAAATCCCTCCCCACTGTAAAGGCAGAGCAAGTCCGAGAGTGCCTCCTTAGACTGAATGAATACAAGTCTATGGGGCCGGATGGCATACATCCCAGGGTCCTGAAGGAGCTGGCTGAGGTGGTTGCTGAGCCGCTCTCCATTATATTTGAGAAGTCGTGGCTGTCAGGTGAGGTCCCGGATGACTGGAGGAAGGGTCACGTCACTCCCATATACAAGAAGGGGAGCAGGGAGGACCCGGGGAACTACAGGCCGGTGAGTCTCACCTCCGTGCCTGGGAAGATCATGGAACAGATCCTCCTGGACAACATGCTCGATCACATAAAGAATGAGCATGTGATCCGAGACAGCCAGCATGGCTTCACCAAAGGAAGGTCATGCCTAACTAATCTCGTGGCCTTCTATGATGGAGTGACGGCATTGGTGGATGAAGGGAAGGCGACCGATGTCATTTACCTGGACCTGAGCAAGGCCTTTGACATGGTCCCCCATCACATCCTCATCTCCAAATTGAAGGGAAGTGGATTTGATGGGTGGACGATCCGATGGATAAGCAATTGGTTGAAAGGCCGCAGACAGAGGGTGGTGGTCAATGGCTCTATGTCCAGGTGGAGGCCGGTAACGAGTGGTGTCCCCCAAGGGTCTGTCTTGGGACCGGTGCTCTTTAACATCTTTATTAATGACATCGATGAGGGAATTGAGTGCACCCTCAGCAAGTTTGCTGACGACACTAAGCTGAGTGGTGCGGTTGATACGGTGGAAGGAAGGGATGCCATTCAGAGGGACCTCGACAGGCTGGAAAGCTGGGCTCGGGTGAACCTAATGAGGTTCAACACGGCAAAGTGCAAGGTTTTGCACTTGGGCTGGAAGAACCCCAGGCACCTGTACAGACTGGGAGGAGTGGTCATTGAGAGCAGCTCGGCAGAGAAGGACCTGGGGGTCCTGGTGGATGAGAGACTTAACATGAGCCAGCAGTGCGCTCTGGCAGCTCGAAAGGCAAATGGGATCCTGGGCTCCATCAGGAGAGGGGTGGTCAGCAGGGATAGGGAGGTGATTGTCCCTCTCTACTCGGCTCTTGTAAGGCCCCATCTGGAGTACTGTGTTCAGGTGTGGAGCCCTCAGTATAAGAAAGACATAGAGATTTTGGAAAGGGTCCAGAGAAGGGCGACTAAGATGATCAGGGGACTGGAGCACCTCCCCTATGAGGACAGGCTGAGGGAGTTGGGCTTGTTCAGCCTGGAGAAGAGAAGGCTGTGGGGTGACCTCATTGCAGCCTTTCAATACCTGAAGGGAACCTACACCCAGGAGGGGTGTAAACTCTTCAAAAGGGCTGACAATAGCAGGACTAGGGGAAATGGATCCAAGTTGAAGGAGGGAAGATTTAGGTTGGATGTTAGGGGGAAGTTCTTTACCAGGAGAGTGGTTAGGCCCTGGAACAGGCTGCCCAGGGAGATTGTGGATGCCCCGTCCTTGGAGGTGTTCAAGGCCAGGTTGGACGGGGTCCTGGGCAACCTGATCTAAATGTGTATGTTTGGTGGCCCTGCCAGGCAGGGGGGCTGGAACTGTATGATCCTTGAGGTCCCTCCCAGCCCAGGTGATTCTGTGATTTTGTGAGACTGAGTTTGTACAGTCTACTTTGTCTTCTGTATCTGGATGACATGTATCTCAGGCTTCCAATGGAACTGGCTGATATAGTTTCTGAATTGCTCTTAAGCATATTTGAAAAGGAAGTTGTGGCTGTCAGGTGAAGTCTCTGGTGACTGGAAAAATAAAAATACCATGCCCCTTTATAAGAAAGTCAGAAGGAGGACCTCAGAGGCCAACAAATCTCACCTATTTGCCTGGGAACAGATCATCCTGAAAGACATGTTAAGTCACATGAGGGATGAGAAGGTGATTCAAGAGAGCTAGCATGGCTTCACCAAAGGAGGGTCATGGCTGACCAATCTACTAGCCTTCTTCACTAGGCTTTAGTGGACAAAGAAATAGCAGCTGATGCCATCTACTTGAACTTCTACAGTCTTTGACATGGTTCCCCACCGCATCTTTAACTCTAAATTGGAGAGATACAGATTTGAAAAGTGAATTAATTGGTGGATGTACAATCAAGGAAAAAATAATACAGTTGAAAGGTACAATCAAAAATTAATAGACGTATAATCAAGGTATGGAAATAAACTAACAAGAGAGCTAGGCACAAGGGGAACAAAGAGAAAATAGGTGGAACGCTTACCCGTGTAGAGGGCTCACTTCAAAAGGCTTCGAAGGAGTGGATCTCTCAGAAGAAATCCTTCCTCCCTGGCAGTCAGCACTTAAATGGGTCTGGAGAGGTGGAGCCTGGCTCCACCCCTTCCTGCAGCACAGGTGAATTGCTTTCACCTGTACTTCCAGGGCTGACATACTGCTTGCCTCAGATAACTAATCAAAGGTTCAGGCTGTGATTCAGCAGTTCCCATACAGTGGATAAATATTTGGTTGGAAGATCACAGCCAGAGCATTGTAGCCAATGATTCTATATCCAGATGGAGGCCAGCAATGAGTGGTGTCCATAAGGAGTCTGTCTTGGGAGCTTTTGGAGTAGGTCCAGAGGAGAGCCACAGATACGTGCAGAGGTCTGGAGTATCTCTCTTACAAAGAGAATCTGAGGTGATTTGTTCAGTCTGGAGAAGAGAACGCTCGGTGTACATCTCATTGCAGCCTTTCAATATTTAAAGGGAGATTACAAGTTGGGAAATGAATTTTTGAAACAGGTAGATAGTGATAGGACAAAGGGAATGATTTTCAACTTAAGAAGGGACGGTTTACATTAGAAGTCAGAGTTTTCACAAAGAGAGAGGTAGGTGCTGGAACAGGTGGCCCAGAGAAGCTATGATTGATGCTATGTCCCTGGAGGTGTTCAAAGCTAGGGTGAGTGGGATCCTGGTTAGTCTGATTTAGTTCTTGATCTATCAGTTGGCAACACAATCTGTGGCAGAGGAGGTTGGAGCTAAACGTTCTTCAAGTTCCATTCTGATTGAAGCCTTTCTATGATTGCCTTACAGAGATTTTTCCATGCTTGGCAGAAATATAAAATAAAAAAATGATATCATGCAAACCCACTTGATTATGTAATCAGAACAATATCAGATTTTTTGCTGCAAATGTGTAAATATGTTTTAAAAAAAAAAAAAAAAAAGAGTTGCTTCCATTGAAGATTTAATGTGCTAATGTAACTAAAAAAATCAGTTGAAGAGCCTGTGATACGGAAAATCGATCAGAATAATCGAATGGTTCTTCAAGTCTTTAAGTCTTTAAATCCTTAAAATCCAGCAAATGACTTCTGTTATATTTAGTTTGGTGCATAAATGTGTTCATAGACAAGAGTTGTCACAGTGCAGGTAACTTCACTGCTTACATTGGAAAATAAGAGCAATTAAGGAAAAAAAAAAAAAATAAAAAAGGCTCTTAACTAGCAAGTGCAATATCTACCAAGTTTAGGTTCTCACATTCTGCTTAGAATTCTTTTAATTTCAGATTAGTTTCCTCAAATCAATTAAAAATCTTGAAGTGCAAATAGAAGTCAGGAATATAAATCCATGCTTAGGACTGGCCCATTATGCATATTTGAATATCTTCTGTACTGACAAGTTTATGATGAATTCCAGTCTCTGGTTCATAAACACATTACATTCATTTCTGACTCTTTATCGCATTTGATTTCTGACTGTGAATGTTACCTCCTGTTCAACAATCTCCAGTGTAATTTTCTATTTTGTTTCCATTTTGAATTCCATGTTTCCATTTTGAATTAAAGGAAGATAGGAAACTGTTCTGAGAGTCTTTCATTTTATAGACAGCTGGTCATTTCATTAACACTTTTTATATTCTTGTTTGTCAAGATGACTAACTATAGTAACAAGATTTTCTTCCTATTAACATATGATGCAGCAACACCTTTTTTCAGGGATATATTGACTGAATATGGAGGACATTTATTAGAATGCATCTAGCATCAACTTTCTGGCTTTTGTGAATGGTGCACATTTTAACCAATTAAATAGCCACGAAGAAGAAAATATCAATATTTTCTTGGATTTTTCTTACTTCGTACTTTGCGAGTAAAATGGCCTATATATTTACAAAATGAATAAAGAAATGGACATAAAATTTATTATTTTGATTTTTAACTATTTATTGGCTCAGAAGAGAATCTTCATAATCATCTGAGTCAAAATTTAAACCAGTTAGACATATTTACTTTCATGATTCGTGAAGTACTGTGATAAGAAGGCTTAATTTATGTGATTCAAAATCAATTTCCTTCATTCTGTTTTCAGAATATTCTGCAGTGATTATTTTTCTTGCTTCAGGTGACACTGGATATTTGTTATATCCGTTTTTGGAAGGCCAAGTTTAAAATGTGATAGTAAAATGAGTATTGAGAAGCAATGACAAGGAATAAGGAATAATGTGACCAAAGACAAGCCATATTATAATGTTTAAGGATACCATATAAAAAAATCCTTCTATTCTCTAGTCTCCATTCTTCAGTCTTTCTATCTCACTTCTACATTTTCAGTCTAGCTGTAAAATAAATAAATAAACAAACAAACAAACAAACAAATAAATAAATAAATCCTTGCAAATCAGTATATCATAGCTGGAAAATCATTACATTTTGTGATAATTTCCATAAAACTGTCTCTATTATAAAGCTCTTTCACATTGTTTCACTGGTTAAACAATATGGCAGTTATATTAAGAGAAAGTATAGTTTGCATAATAAAGAAAATTACACTCTGAAGCTGAGAGTGCACTTGCTCCCAAGTTTTTTAAAGCACTTGATGCTTTCCTAAAAGCAAGGTGTGAAACCTCCTCCAAACATCATTGCCTCCCAGTGGGTTTATTATTCATTAGCAAGCACCAGGGAGGTACAGATGTACCAGCACATGCTATGGAAAACTGTGATCATTACTAAGTTAAACAAAAAATGCATTTAATAAGTGAAAAATAGCAGCGAAATTATACTTGATGAAGACCTTTCCCAGTTTCAGCTGATACAGTGTTAATGGTAAACCAATGATTTGTTTGTTGTTGCTGTTGATTAATGAGATCATATTTAAGGCCAGGCCACTCAGTGAAGAAGAGTTCCTGCCTATAGGGCACGGTAGCACAGGAGGGGATGGAGCCAGAACCAGTGATCTGAATTAGGCCAGCAGTCATTCCATACTACTTGACATGATGCAGAAGTCCATGAAGCTGCGGGGAGTTGACTGGAAAAGATCATTCAGTCCAACCATCCACCTATCACCAATATTTTCCACTAAGCCACATTCCCCAGTATAATATCTAAATAACACCTCCAGAGATGTTGACTCCACCTTGTGTTCCTGCAGGGGAATTTTAGGCAGATAGTTCTTTGAAAAAAGTAGATAAACAGTTGAGAACATAAGTTATTGCTTATGTTATTCTGAATAGGATCTACAGAACATTAATTAAGACAATAATAGCAGGTCCTACCAGAATATTTTTCTTAATAACTACTGGATTGATTTCAAAGGAGTCACAAAGTGCATAAACTCTAGAGATTATCTAGCTGATTATCACAGCTCCAAAAAAGAAGACAGTAAGTGGATAAAAGGATGCTTATTAGAATCATAGAATCATAGAATCTTAGAGTTGGAAAGGATTTTAAAAGTCATCTCAACCAACTCCTTTGCAATGAATACGGACATCCATAGCTAAATCAGGTTGCTCTGCGCTTTGTCCAGCCTGACCTTGAAAGTCTCCAGGGATGGGGCATCCACCACATCTCTGGGGAAACTGCTCAAGTTCCTCAATACACTCACAGTAAACAATCCTTTCATTGAAGACCTTTCACTATCCAGGAGGGTTTGTTGTGACTTAAAACTACCTGTAGCTGGCATTGGTTTTGTTTCCGTTTTTTATTGTTTGTTTTTTGTTTTCCTTTGTTTTCCTCCTTTTGTGTTTTAATGTACTCACATCACTCAAAGCAGAAACTGTACTAATTAAAATGAAATATTGGTGTGTTATTTGTACTGCTAGATAAATTACTTTGAATTTTACCCTTGAGCTTTTGTTAAACTTACATTGAGGCATATCTGCGTATTTTATCAAAGGTTAAGAAAAAGAGATTCTTGCAACAGAGAGAATGATTTCAAACTGAAAAAAAATCTGGATTCAGTGAACTATATTTCTACATGCACCTGTTTTGAGCAAAGGGCAATTTTTTATGCGGAACGGTTAGCTAACAAGCAGCATTTCCACTCAGTCTGCAAGTAGAAATGCATGGTTATGAACCCAGAGGGAAATACGTGAGGGACAGCCAGTTTTAAAAGTCAACCTTTCCTATGAATTCACAGATGATAAGCAATTCAAAGGCTAGTGCTCCCTTGTACAGATGTTTGCTATTAAACATAAAAGTTTACCATTCCAGTCATTTTAACCGCTTTAATAAACGTTTTGAAGAAACTATTTGCAATACAAGATCCTGTAAGTAGCAAAAAATAAATCTTTTTTCATTTTCGAGTGTACAAAATGACTTCTGTTCAAGTTACTAGGGAAACTTTCAAGAGAAGTGGATATTGCATTAAATCTTAAATGAGATCATTTTTGCACTATTGCTACTTCTTCTGTTATCAGTATTGTTAAAAACATAAAACTTGAAGGATGGTGACCATAACAAAAATCATTTGAGAACACATCTCTGAGAGTCTTAAAATTAATCAGCTGGTTTTCAAAGGGGTAAACTTTCCTGAAGATCCTGTAACTAAGAAAGATACTGAGAATGAAATCAAAGCTGAAAACAAAGTCATTAAAATAAAAAAAAAAAAAAAAAAAAAAAAGAGGCACAAAGTGTCTTTAGATAAAGAGAAAATAGGTACAGAATGAGGATCTTATCTGACTATACAGATGATAAATAGAAATCTGCTGCTTTCACCAACTGCAAATAGATCTAATGGCGTTGCACTGGGGACAAATACCTAGCCTAACTAAGGAGGCAGGAAGAATAGCTAAATGAAGCAGAATTTTCAGTCTTTTTTGTCCTTGTTGTTTTTCTGCAAATGTTGAAGGATGTTCCTGGGCATAACCCTGTGAATAGCTGTGTTAAACTATACTGCATATTCTTTTGCAATATAAATTTACAATTGATTTAGCCCTCTTTAGGTCAGTAGAACCACCATTTATAAGAAAACTAGGCAACCAACACAGAAATTCAAGTATAAAATATAGGAAAAACTACCTTACAAGCAGAATTAGAGATGTGCAGATCTACAAATTGTTAGACAACAGGCAAAAGAGAGTGTTTTATGGCTTCTCTGTTTCTCTTAGAGAGTGATAGAGGAAGTAAACAAGGCTAACTTGGTCACTGAATAGATCACAGGTGCAAATAATCTCCTTTTTTTTTTAATAGTTTTTTGTTTGTTTGTTTGCTTGTTTTCACTTGTCAGTGCAAGATTTTAAAGAAGGCAACTGATGATTTTTACAAGACCTGTCCTGAATCAGTCACTAGATTAATTTCTATGATAAGTGTTTCTATTTCTATGATTTTTGAAATGCCCTATTTAAATTTCACAGGATCTTCCAGTGTTGAAATGAATTGTCGTCAATTCCTCAGTTACTTTTGAGATAGCTGAGTATTAGCTTGTACCCAATTTCATTATTTTGAAGCAGACAAAAACAAAGTTTCACACTCTGAAAAGTGCCTAAATATTTCACACTCCAGGAAGGAATGATTTGTGCAATGAAGCCTAAGACAGTTTCAACTAGGAGGAGACGAAGTTATCTCAATTGCTCATATTTCTGTAAAGGAAAATAAATAAATAAATAAATAAATAAATAAATAAATAAATAAATAAATAAATAAATAAATAAAAGAGAAATATTCTAATGTAACAGATATTCTAATGTAACAGGATACAGAAGAACAGTACTGAAATACCTCCTTTTGACATGTCAACCAGTGTAGAAATGGTCATAGATACAGCAAGTTTTGCCCAAACTTATGGTTGAATGAACAAAGAATAACAATAAATAAATTAAATAAATAAATAAATAAGAAAAAGAAGTAGGTCAAAGGACAGAGAGATGAGAAGTCTAAAAAACTGAGACTTACTCAAGATTTTGACATAATTCCTTTGAAAAGTGAAAGGAGTTCTTTGTGATCATGTTCTTGTCTAAAACTGCTAGAACAAGTATAATTTCTCTGAGATGACTAATCTCACTTTTTTTTTTTTTTTTTTTTTTGTGGGGGTTTTTTTTTTTTCTTAACCAGCCTTGATTCCATTAATGTAAAGTTTCCTTGTGTAGTGTTTTGCACATTAGAGTAAAAAACATTTTTTTTTGTCAGTTGGTTACTGACATAGCAGAAACTGAGAAATAAGAGTATAAAGAATGAAGAAAGAACAAGTCTTTCATGTTTCAAGTACTCAGTCACTCATCCTTCAAATCTTATTACATATGTTAACTCTTTTGAATATTCTTAATTCCCACAAGCACTGTCTTCTCTACTTTTGACTAAACTTTAAGTATTCTCTCCTGGACGCTTTCCATTCCATGTGCTAACAAAATATTTCCAATTTCTACTCTATCTTTGTACAGATCTGTGTTTGAAGATTTGAATATGCTCCACCAGTTAGGACTTTTTAATTTCTAAACATGGGGGGATGAGGAGTATATTATTTTGTTTTATTTTAATTTGTTAGACTTTATTCAGCAATTTTAAAACAATAATTAAAAAAAATGGGAGGGTTTTTTTTTGTTTTTTTTTTTTTTTTCAGTTGAGGTTTTCTTTCAACTACTTTTAACTTTTCTCCTTCTCACATGTTGTAAAACAACCAAATATCCAACCATGAAATAGCTGAGATAAGAACATTCACACTATGCTGCAATGCATTTTCTATAATGGCTAAAATTCTATTTGCTGCTTACTTGGACTGCCTGATTTCCAACATTATACTACAGATTGCTTTTAAAAATAAAGCAATGAAATGGAAAAACAAACAAACAAACAAAGAAGTTACAGGAATAAATGTTCTATGTCATGATGATGCATTTAACAGTTCTACCATGTGCAACATTAAAATTTTATCAACAAATCTTAGAAAGAACATTTCGTACACAGAAATCAATTTACCTTGCAACTATCCACAACACTCACTTCTAATTTATTTTGACTATAAAACACTTTACTTTTAAACCTAATTTTATTTCTTCAAGGGAGTGCAGAAGAGTAAAATGCTACACATTTTCTGCTTCCTGTAAGAGGCATACAGACAACAGGACAAGCTGCAATAAAAATAAAGAACTTGGATAAAAAATGAATATCTGTGTCCTTCAGTAAATGAGAAACTGTCGTGGATTCATATACTTGCTCCTTCACTGATTGAGTGTTTTGTTCCCATTGAGATACAATTGATTTGGGGAAATGTATAAAATGAGAAACTCTTGCATTGGTTTGTTATGAAAATATAAGGACCATAATTACAGTTTTCAGGGTCTTTCTTGTCCACAGTTCTCAGTCTGAAAATGACAAAAGCAAGATGCTTGCGACAATGATACCTGAAAAATAGTAACAAGACAAAGAGAAGCAGTCTTCTGACACAGAAACTTTCTTCCTTAATGCTTCTCAGCTGCATGCCAGCCAGTTTTATCCATGTTTCTTCTTCAATTTTCTCTTATGTTTATGTATATACACTATATACTGTGAATATATGTAATGAAAACAATTTATATTTATTATATAATTTATAAATAAATGCCATTTAAAACAAAATCATAAGTTGAATATCGCTATGCTTCCAGAAACAAAAGCCTCGTGCAGGAATGAGAAATCTAGACTAATTGTGTGCTGCTTATTACCTTTAATCAAATTTTAGTGTGTTACCTTTGATAGAAGTCACAATTTGTGATATCCATCTCAGTAACCTGTGAATACTGCCTGTGGCTGTAAGTTCTTAATAGATCTTGAAATGACAGTACTATGAGGATGCAGTTTTCTCTCTCTTCTGTCATTTTTTTTCACATTCATGTGGGATAGAGATGAGGAGATGAGGAAGCACAGGTGAATGATTTAGGATCATTAAGTAGATGGTCCTGAGTTCAAACAAAACTATTTAATTAAATAAGATAACAAGAACAACTGGGATGTAAGGTAAGTGGTTTTCCAGGTGACAGAATCACCTCTAAGAATCTCTGGTCACCAAGAAAACAAAACAGTCAGTTAGCTATGGAAAAGGTTATAAAACATGATGCCTTCCTTTCTTTCTGGTCAGGCTGAAAGAGAAGGAGATTTAGGTGTTCTTTTTATAAGGGAAATCCATTAACATTTGGGCTTAATGAATGTTGTGTGAACAAACTGTGGAAGAAGCTCTGTCTATGGAAAAAGAGAGCTAAGGATTTCTGTGTGAAACCACCCTCTCCTGTGAGAAGAGACCAGAACTAGAAGTTGTGCTGTGTTCTTGTGTTAAATATTTGGAGCTCAAAAACTCAATAACAATGCCTTTATTAAATATTACTCCTAAGAATAACTAAGGAGTAGGGTAACAACCTGTTGAGAGACCATTTTATTGAATATAACTCTTCTCTCATGTTACTTATAGTTACTAAATAAAACATTTATATCTATTTATAAACATTTTTACTCTTTTAAAAGATGTTTTCTTCTCTAACTTCAGCCATCTAAAATGTTTATTCTGACTTGTCTGAATCAGTTGTAGGATGAGGTGATTTAGTTTCCAGAGGTGCTTATTTTTCTTTACTATCTCCAGAGACAGCACAGGCAATTGTCTCTTAATTGGGAGGCAAAAACTACATGGGATGATTTCCAGACCAGTGCAATTCACCACTTGCAAATTCATCCCCAGATATTGCCACTTGAATAATATTAAAATAAGTGTTAAGAGTATCCTCTATCTAGCTCTTACAGTAACCTCCAATTCTATTGATAAAATCATCTTTTCCATGAAGTATTAATAGTTAAATCTCTCCCTTGAGCCTTTTATTTTTCTGAACATTTAGATGCTATTCAATATTTATAGCCAAGTTTCCAGTTGCACTTGTAAACACCAGAAGGTGGGAAGATTTGAAGCCTAAAAATAGGTTGCTGAGCCTGGTCAGTTGTTATATTTCGGGTGCCAAAAAGGACATTTGCATATGAACTGTACTATCAATATCTCATTTCAGAAGGCTAAAAAGCTTGCTGTAATGGGCGTTTTATTGTTTCTTGCCCATTTTATAGAGTACATTTGCACTTCAAGATCTCAAGCATGACAGAATGGGAAAATCCCAAATCCTAGGAGAAACAGAATGTTGAACATTAGAATTGCTACTAAAAATAATAGTAATAAAAAGAGTTTATATCTTCTATCCTGTCCTCCTTTTCCCACAGGAAATCTGCATGAGAGAAGTGAAACTCCTCTCTCTTTCTCTCTCTCTCCCTTATTTTTCTTTAAAATGTTACCTGGAAATTTGAACGGTGCTTCCAGTGCAAAGGATGACATCCCAGTTCTGCAGTGTTCTGCAGTTTATATTTACAGAAAGTCTAACACTGTGGTCTGAATTATAACAGACTGAGGAATGAAACTGAAGTGATATTAAATAATTTTACAAATCTAAATAAAAATATTTCACATTAGATAATTACAAATAAAGAAGGAAGCTTTTACTATTTATTTATTTATTTATTTTTCCGGAGGAGAAGTAGAAATCCATGAAAAATAAAGGATTTTCTGCCAAAGAGGAATGTTGGTCACAGTCTCTCATTAGTTTTAGAATAATTCCTCTTGATGAATAACTGACTCAAGGAAAATTGAGAGGGGAAAAAGAAAAGAGATTGTTCTCAGAAGCTTTTCAATTCTCAGGAATCATAACCAAACAAGTATCTATCAGGTTGCATGCTTTTTCTTTCATTTGAACTAAGACAACGTTTGGTGTGCTTGAAATCCCAGTTTGCTGCTATGCTTTACTGCTGCATCTCAACTCAAGTTCTAGGAAAATCCTACAAGAAGTAGAGGTGACTAACCACTGCACAATTAACAAATGCTACAATATATTTTTCAGTCTTTTATGTTATTTATCTTTAATTACCTCTGTGATGATGGTCCTGTCAGTTCCTCTAAGAAATTAGTGTTACAATCTTAGTTTCATTCCTTGATAAGTAAGCCAGAATCTTCTGTCCAAATTCAGCCTTCTAATTTCAGTACATTTTTGGATCTAAGAGTTGGTCTGATGCTTGCTAGAACTCATATATTTATTGAACAATAGCAGAATGAATTGTGTGACTTTGGACTGCTCCTGTAGGTACTATATTTTACAAACACATACACGCACGCACACACACACACACACACACACAAAAAAAAAGAAAGAGGAAACTGCTTATCTGAAACATATGTACATACTTAAGATAACAATTAGAGAAAAATATTTCAACGGTTTTAAATTTATGTTTTGTTGTTGTTGTTTGTTTGTTTGTTTTCCCGATAGCAACTATTTTGATTATTCTTTCACACTGTCCAAAATAAAACTTGACTTTTGTTGGCCACTCAGTTTGGAGAATAGAGAAATCCAGTGTAGCTTACAAACTGTCTGAGCCCTCCAGCAAGTGTCAGCATTATCCAAGATAAACTCACATCAGAACAGATGCCTTAATTTACAACCAGCTTTTATATCCCACAAATAATTTATTAAGATACAGAACATTCATCCATTGGGATTTAGAAATAAGCTCATATCCTGTACAGATTGCACATTTCAGCTTCAAATTGGAAACAAAGGAGTCACCAAATATTATTAACGCAGCTGCAGTGTTGTAATAGATGCTGAGGGTGGCTTCCAGCTGAGACAGTCTCAGCATGGTGCTTACTGACACAACCAGTAGAAGGAGTCCATTTGGCATAGCTTGTAGAGCCCTGTGGAAAGACAGGAATTGAGTTTGTCTGCATCAGTGTAGCCTGACTATAGATGCATGCCTGTTCTTTGGATAAAGATATTATTGACTTGACATTTACGTGCATCACTGCATGAACAGGACTAGGAAGTGACCAGACATAGGATTCTCCTAATTCAGTGAATATGTTCCAGTGTCTATGTGCCAATTTTCCAGATGAAATCTAATATGGGACATTAAATCAGAACAGCCAAAATCTATTATAACAATAGCTTATGTGCAGCATTGCTACTATTACATTTGCGCTGCTTTCTTCCTGTGTGGGAACAGAGTCTATTTTAATATGACACTTGCCATGCTTAGGGAGAATTGCTTTTTCTGGAAAATTGATGCTAATATTCCTCAGGAAATAGCTGCAGCAAAAATAGTCTATAAAATTTGTATGTAAGATTTTATACTCCAATCTTACAGCTTTCTAGCAGGCATTTGGGGAGTACTTACTGGCCAATTGGTGTTCAAGGTTGCTGATGGACTCCTAGCTTAGGTGAAACTACTACATACCAATAAGTCTATGAAATGAAACTGTTTACTGGCAAAGAAAATTCCAAATTTGTGGATGACAGTGTCACTTCAAAAAGAAGGTTTATAAAAATAAATACATCTGATCTAGACATGGACTTATTTACATGTGACAAAGACTTGATTAACATAAAAAGCTTCTATGTAGTTACTCAGAATTATGTTCACTAGCTACTACGAAAACCTCAAAGTTGTCTTCAGCTTCCTATCTTGTCTATCTTAAGAAACTTTAGGACTTTTCAGAGTCTGAATCAATGAGCACAGTGTAATGTGAATGAACACTTAAAGAGAATAAGAATGAAGACTGTACTGGATGATATGTTTTTTAAGACAAAGATTCAAATCTGATTATGTAAGAAACAGGTTTTTCAGTCTAGTTGAAGACTATTAAAAAAAAAATAACCAACCCAGTTAAAAAAGAAAAAAAAGCATTTTGAAAAATTGATGAAATCAACATATTTGTCAATGCAAATGTCAACTTTTAGTACAAAACTGTAATAGCATGTTTATGTGGAAATAAAATAAAATATACAAAAATTAAATCGGATCTCAAAACCACACCATATTAAAATAAATAAATAAATACAATCAACCATCAACAAAGTAAATAAATACATTTTGAGTGTATGTGTGCACACGCTTCTCCAGGGACCTAGCAAAAAGAATGAATTGTAAATGAGAGATGCTTATAAAGTAATTTGAAATCATGTGAGGTTTCCATTTAATATGTCACAGAGTCCAGTACATGTCTGTTTGAACAAGTTAGCAGAGAACAAATGGCTCTTTTCTATGCAAGAAGGAGGAGGCAGCACATTTTCTATAGTCACACCAAGTCTGAGATTAGACTTTCCTGTTTTTTTCTCAGTTTGCTTTGCTGCAAAGATAACTGTAAGATGAAAATCATAGTCATAAATTCCTAAGCATCCTACAGGCATTAATTGAAACAGCCAGTGTGAAAAATAAATAAATAAATAAAATAAAATAAAATAAAATAAAATAAAATAAAATAAAATAAAAAATTGTTGTAGAGACAGCTAGGAAAAGAAAATAATGCTGTAATTTATTTGGAAGTAGGAAATTAAAGTTCTGATGGTGAAAGGTGTGTTTGGTTAAGTCAAATAGGAGTCTTTTCCTCAGAGTAGGGAATGAAGGTAGCTCTACTTGGCTCATTGTCTTCACCATATTACAGTCTTTCTTAAAAAGTCTGAATTCTTCTCATGGGAGTTACAGAAACTAGATTTTTATCTGTATTAAATGTTTCATCCAAACATTCCAACGGGCTTATGAAGTTAAAAGGTATGCAAGCTCTTTTGTTTTACGGGCATTTAACTAATACAATATCTTTTGGTAAGTGGAGAGAACAATAGGGTAACAATATTGTTACTCCTTTAATAGGACATTTTCTGCACATAGTTGGACAAAAGGTTCCAGCTTTTGAATTGCCTACATTGTCCCTCTTTGTTCATGCACGTATTTGCACATGATTCATTTAAGATAGTGTTAAAAAAAAAAAAAGAAATGTAAATTAAAGTACACAGATGTTCTGCTTTCCTATCTCTTGTCTGAACTTTGAACCACAATATTCTTCAAATGGAAACAAGTAAATAACAGAACAGAATAATTATGTACGAGTTGCATGTAACTTAACAATCAAATTCTGCTACAAAAACTGACTGCTTTGTCACCGAAAAAGAAGAAATACCTACTTTCAATAAGCTGCTAAACAATTTTCTTACCCTATGCCTGAGTTTCAAATACTTGAGAAGTTCCATTTCTTATTTTTTCAAGCTTTGCAGCTACCAGGAAGACATTTTTCCTATTTTACATTAAAATATGGTCTATTTCTCATACTAAGATAATTTAAATGTTATTAAAGGGAGAATGCATTTCAAAATTAATAATAAGGCGTATGACTTCTTATTTTTACATTTTTTTTTAGAGGAGCATTTTTCAAACCCAAATGTATGTTTTGTGCTCTTAACTACTTAGAGGCAATTAAGAAGCATTCTATCAGATGTTTTATGAATAACACTACAGTAAAAGACATAGTCATGCAAGGTCTGTACAAAGAAATAGTTGCAGCTCAAAAATGGCTTTCTATTAATCTGTACAATATATGATTTTAAAATGTTCCAGATTTTATGGAGGTATATGCTGGAAATGCAGTTGAAAATGATCTAAAATTGGGAAATATAATTAATTATTGCTAAAATAGTGGCAAGTACAAGTGATTAAACAAGTTAGTCATTGTGTGCTATTCTTTTGAAAGGATATGAATTTGTATAACATTGTAAATATAAGTTTCTTCATCATATTAAATCTTATCAGTAAAGAGGAATGAAGTGCTAAATATGAAGTACAAGAGACTTAGTTATATACCTAAAATCTATGTACACATGAGAAACATAAATTCTGAGTTCTCTTAAGCTAAGAAGGCAGACAATTTGTTGAGACTGCATAGATACTGAATGGATAAATAATTTGCTTCGAATCATATGCATATGATTCTATATAGGATATGGTTAGGGATATAGGTTGATTTTCCCTTAGGAAAGAGGGCATAATTATCATTTATACTTTGATGAAGACTAAATCCACATTACCACTGCCATGTTTAGTGTTGGAATTGTGTAAATGTTCTCACAAGATTTAGGAAGAAGGGAGTTATTTCATGTCTACAGCTGTTCAGTGAACAAGAAAACATATGGGTCTCCTACTACTACAAACTTATGCACTTGCACTGCCCTTAGATTAAGCTGCCTTAGTTTTGAAATTCCCTGTATAGATCCCAATGATAATAGCTCTGTATTCATGAGCACTCTGTAGGCTAGGTAACGTCCAGCCCAATTTCAAGGAAAGGAAGAATGGTTTTATGACATGGTGAGGTTGTAACCTTTCATTAGTCCAAAAAAAGGAGGCTTGTTTTTGTCCATTCTAATTTGTATTTGTTGAGTCATCTTGGCTGAAGTTCTGGATCAAATCTTTAGATAATCATGTGCAGGTGTGTCTCTGTTGTTTAGAACTGCTCCAAATGTGTGTGTGTACACACACACACACACACACAAACCTTTACAGTTGAAAAATAATTTTTTTTCTCTGTATGAGCATCCAGTTCATTATTCACCCATTAGTTCCCTAAAAAATCAGCTGCTTGAGCAAGGATAAATTCCATAAAACTGTGGATATGAATATTAAAATGTAAGTGCCAAGGACTTCCAAACATCTCAAAGGCAAACAAAGGAGGAAAAAGTAATGAGGGGTATGAGGTAGGAAGGAGATTAGAAAGATGCTGTGCCACAAGTTTCTATTGATGTTATGAAAGTTACTAGGTCATTTGTTTCTCATGAATGTGAAATTATGTCCTCAATTATCAGCACAGATATGCCCTTATTGTGGAGATCCATCAGTGAGATGCAGATGATTAAATGTGACCTAGAAAATGTAAAGAGTTCAAAATAGAGAACAAATACAGTTAATGGTAATATAGGCCATTGAGATTCAATTCCTTATTTTGACCTCAGGTTATGTTTGTAGGGGCATATATAGGCACATCTTTTTGGTCTTTGTAATGCCTAAGAAAGAAAGCGCTGATCCTGATACCTTAACCAGACCATACCTCCATGGTTTAGTACATAATCCTAACTCAGATTGTCAACATGGGAAATCAAGGTACCTGGCACAAATAGGATGTTTGAGTGTGTTCATCAGCTGCATCGCCTCTTTGTACAATGAACAGAGAGAAGTCAGTGCTTCTGAAGAGTGATTCATAATGTACTAATTAAATGTCTCCCCTTTCAAGGTCTGGGCAGGAGAATAAGCCTTCTTCTTGGGTGACTGAATCTTCTTAAGTGGAGCAGCCTAACAAATTACTGGGAGAAGCTTACAGGCACAGAAACAGTGGAAGAGTTTGCTAATTCAGGGGTTTGCAGCAATATGTTCAGAATTCAGATCAGATGCAATTGTCTGGATATGTGGCAGAGGGCCCTGCAACAGTCTAGTAGTTATGGCCTATGCCAAAATAAGAAATACCTCAGTTCCTTAGAGAAGGGCAGGGAGAATCACAAATGATCAGCTCCCATTCTCCAAGAAAATTCATTTGCCTTAGGTCAGACTGGAAAGAATCACTACTCTGAACTTCTCAAAAAGATGAATTGGACTTTGTATGTCTAAAACACAGTATAACATAGTTATCACCTGTTATTGTAAATACATGGAAGGAAACAGTTTTTGAACATTGGCTTCTAACATGAAGTGTCAGAGATTCCTTTCTTTAGATGCAAAAACGGGATGAAGAGTAATGAAATGATTCCATGAAAGCAACAGGAAGTTTTCCTTGCCTTTTTCCGACTTAGGGGCCAGCTTACAATGGATGTTCTGAGTTATCAGTTCAGTGCCAGCCATCAATGGTTATCTCATTTTATGTGCATGTTCATTTTGTACATACTATTTGGTAGGTTTATCTGCTACACGCATTGAAGATTAAAGTTTCTTTACTCAGAATTTAACTTGGGAAGCTATTTTTCAGAAAAGAGAACATTTTCTTCTAGTTCAAAAACAGCCCATTTTGAGCAAGATCTTCCACTTATTAAACAAATACCAAGAAACATTAAAAGGGGTGGTATTTGATAGAAGAGATGTGTGTATAAGTCCAATATAAAGAATATTTGTTTTCTTTTCATCCTTTTCCCCCCCCCCCACCCCCCTCCCATCTCTTCCCCCTCCTCTCCCCTTCTTCT